>JADLZN010007566.1:187289-229611 GCA_018155175.1 Sinocyclocheilus anophthalmus
CTCGCTCTGTCACATCTAATTAGGGCATGGTGCAACAGGTCCAAAACTACATGTTTGAAAAATAATACATTCCATTGTAGGTGTTATGGGACAAGTTCATCCCCTCACTGAAGAGGCTGTCATAATGCTACCAAAATCGGTGCATATCCATGCAGGGAGAGGGGTGCTGTAGGACCATGATGTACATGATGATGTACTGGTCGGGATGGTCCTGCCAGTCCAGCAGCTCTATTATGTGGTGAGAGCACATCCTCAGGTTATGCAGAGGTCAGACAGATTCAACCACAATATCGAAAAGAAGATACTATGTCTGCTTTTGAAAAAATTTATAGCAAAATTTTGGAAGAAATAGTAAGCACCTTAAATCGTCAACATGCTATCTTGACACACCTCCCACATATTTTTTCAAAAGGGTGCAACTGTTTGGAAGCAGATCTCTTAGAAATGGTGAACGCCTCACTTCTTTCTGGGACTTTTCCAAACTCTGAAAAACGCATTGTTAAGCCCTTGAAAAGAGGCAATCTGATTAACACCATTTTAAGCAATATAGACAATACAAGTCTTCCTGTGATAGGCAAGGATTATTGAAAAGGTAGTTTTTAATAAGCTGAACAAATACTTACTCAAATGGATACCTGGACAATTTTTAATCTGGTTTTCGACCGCATCACAGCAAAGAGACAGCGCTCATTAAGATAATAAAAGATATTCGCTTAAATTCTGAATCTGGAAAAATATCAGTGCTGGTACTACTAGAACTCAGTGCTGCATTTGACACTGTTCAAAATGTAGGGTTATGTCTTAATTTTCATCTTTGTATCTAATGGTCTCTGAGGGCTAAACCCCTCTGAGGATGAAATCCTAGAACCACCCCTGCTGAAATCCCGAAATTTTGTAAAATGCAATAAAATCAAGAATATGTGATTTGGTATGGTCTTTAAATTATGTTTTATTAACAAAGTTTGGGAGGAGCATGTTCAGATAATTAACCTGATTAACATGAGAGGAGCACAATCAGTAATCAATCCAGTTAACAAGATAAGGGGTGTATATATACGCAGCAGACTTACCTCTGTTCCTTGACCGTTTTCCAGCATCCCTCTGCCAGCCCTTCTCTGCACTTACAACTATTTCTGTCCTAAACTGCAGGGGGGGGTACTCTGGGTTCGGGCCAAAATTCCGAGCTGGGAGCCCTCCATTCGGAGAGCAGGCCAAATACGCATAACCTTTCCTCTGTTTATTATATGTAAGTGTGAACTCATGAATTTTTATTTAATTGACAAAAGTACAAAGAAAAGATTTCCAAAGTTTTCAATGACCAACGTAAATGTATTTTGTAAATATAAACAAAAAAGTGAACAGTAAGAGGTGAAATGGAAGAGGTCAAGGTATAAAAGGAGCATCTCAGTCAGAGAGAAGTGTCAAACAAATCAAAAATCACATTTCGCAATGCAAAATTGCAAAGAATTTAGGTCTTTCACCAAGTACCGTACATAATATTGTGAAAATATATTATGAATCCAGAGAAATCACAGTACATGTAGGAAACCAATGTGCTTGACCTTTGAGCGCTCAGATGGCATTGCAAAAGAAATGTCATGCTGCGGTGTTAAATATAGCCACATGGGCTCATTTACCACAGTCTGCTGCTGCATCAATAAATGCAACTTGAATATCTGTTACTCTAGGAGAAAGCTATACAACAATTCTATGCAGCGATGCTGCCGGGTTCTCTGGGCCAGACAGTGGTGGACAGTAACGGAGTAGTTTTAATTTGTTACTGTACTTAAGTACATTTTTCAAGTATCTGTACTTTACTGGAGTAGTTTTATTTTGAGGAACTTTTACTTTTACTTCACTACATTCCAAAGCAAAAGATCGTACTTTTTACACAAAATTACCAATCATTAAAAAAATGAAAACGACATATAAAAAAAGGATTTCTAATGTTATTGTTGCAATAAATGTTCACAAAATCAAATGTTTGCATGTTTGTTGGGAACAAGTCGACCGGAGGGAAGAACTAAACATCCCAAAATAATAACAGCAAATAAAATTAATTCACAAAACGTTTGAGGTTCAACACTGTACGGTACCATAATCGATACATGAACTAATAAAAAGCCCTCAAAATGCATCTTTAATGAAGGGAACAGTTACGCAAGGCAAGAGATGGAAAGTGTAAACAGTTCAGCTGCGGCAATAAACACACATCCATATAGATCAAAGAAGCCTCCATATTATACATGATTACATAAACACACAAGCTAAACTCTCTCAGACACTGTACAGTAAGTTAACCCGTTGAAAACGGACTCGTCCCGCTGTGACCTCCAGTATATATTCACACTCATGACATTTGAGGGACCGCGGCACTGCACGACGTTAATGTTTGGATTTATTTACAGAAGGTATGTGAGATTGTCAAAAACTGAGAAACTGTCAGAACCTTGATTTGCAAACAGAAAACTCAAGTGAAAAAGCCTAACCGCTGCTTACCTTCGTGAGCTCCCTGGATCCGCGTTATAAAATGTAACAGCGGGACGAATACAGCGACCCACCCGGATGTAATAACAGCTTTGACCTGTTATGTGTGGAGGCGCTGTTGCACAGTTTAATGTAAAATAGTGCCTTAAAGCCTAACTAACTAACCACTGATATCTGTGTAAACTTGATAACACTGATTGATATTCGTTATAATATCAATACAATTTTATGTCTGGTTTAATTGTCCAAATAATTTTTCTTCATAGTCAAATACTTCATAGTCATATTATTTCGCCCCAAGTATAAATAGTACAAACCACTTTATTTGGTTTGAAGTGCAGTTTTATTTAGTGTTTGGTATGAAAACAATTAAATAAAGGAAATTGTAATTCCCTGTAAATAATAATGACACATTAAGCTGGTAAACTTAATATTCTACCAAACTGTATATAGACTCATGTACAGCAATTGTATTTAACATTTAATAATATAGTGGCATATGAAACACATCAAATTAACATTTACATTCAAAATCTCAGTTGTTTTTTCATAATACTCCTCATTCATCTCTATAATTTCACACATTATGTGGGATAATATTTCTCTTTTTCTTTCCAACCACAGAGAAGCGTAGAAATGTTACTAACAAAATATAATTTAAAATGAACATATATCACTTGCTACTAAGTAAATATTTTCCTCAAAAGCACATTTGAAAAATACCTCCTCTCAAAGGGTTATTTTCATCATAATCGATTGTCGCAAGAAAGGGCTCAGGCCAAACGTAAATGAGTTTAATCAGTGAATATGTGACTCATATTGTTTAATACTTGAATTTGAAGTTGAGAGGACAATGGGCAGATGTCCAAGCTCATCCATGTCTTTCAATTAGCAGACATCTTTTCTTACGGTGCATGATTCTTAAGTGCTCAGTGTTGATCCGGAAAGCAGATAGAATTCAATATATTATTGTATTATAAAACAACTATTAGAAATGTTATTTTCCACTTTTTTTTCATTGATTTACCTAGATTTGATTATCTGTTTGTCTCCACATGATACATCCAGAGACCTTCCACCAGCAGCACAACAATAATGAAAGCTCGAGTAAGCGCAACACTGTTACATGCTGGTGGCTGCCTGGAGGTTTTTTAATGAAAGCAATGTCAAAGACATCAAGATTAAAGAGTTAAACATTGAGTTGTACTTAGTTAACATATTCAAATCTGCCTTGGAGATATTTTGATAAATGCAAAATTTAAGGGCTACTATTCCTTGAAACTAAAGGAGCTTAGTAGAAATTTAGAAACAAAAGCTTTTGTAATGTTATGGTATGTTTTGTGCTATGTTCATTTAATTTTATTGTATCGTTAATGCACTTGTATTATAATATATATTGCTGCATACATATTGTTATACCCCATTCATCAAGGTCCCTGCTAAACTAATGGTTTCTGACTGAAATTAATTGCATGGATCCAGTATCTCAAGAGCCAACTAAACATTATCAAATCTACAGGACTGACATAGTTTATTTTTATGTTCCAATATATTGCATTGTCAAATTAAGAATAAGAAATAACTATTTTAATTAAATCACACCATACTGCAACTGTACATTGTCATTAATGTCAATTATATGGACACTGTAACACCATGTTTTTTTTTTCTGCATTCAGTCATCTTCGGTGAGTCCATTAGTCCCCATCATCCTCCACACTCTTGTGTGAATGCACAATGTCGTTTCCCTCATGCTCCAGACGGTCCACTGCTACACTCTCAAACGCCCTCCTCATTAATGGGTTCTCCTCTAAGACCTCATTAAAGCTGCTCACACTCAGTGAATAAAGTCTGCAGTATGTGCCGGCTCTGACGCTGGCTGTACGACGTCCACGGGTCAGCAGACAGATTTCTAGAAAAGAACAAACAATCAGCTCAAATCAGTTTTGTATCAATAGTCCGTTGTTATAACATCTGTGTATAAAGATAACACATTTTTTTAATCTTGTAAAAGCAAGTAAAAAATCAAACTCACCCCCGAAGTAGCAGCCGTCATTCAGTGTCTTCACTTTATTGTCATGAGTGATCACACTGACGCAGCCATGCTGGATGAAGTACATTTTACGACCAAGTGTCCCTTCACGGATGATTATATCACCTGGCTGAAAGACCTCGAAGCGTAACTTTGTGAGGAGCACTGTGACGAAGTGAGGATCAGCATTCGCAAAGAGAGGCATGTTAGCCATCAGCCCACGGCAGTTATAGTTCACTATCTCCTGCAGGTCAAACACACAATACAAAATGGATTAGGAATCCTATTGTAATCTACCAATCCACTGGACAGTTTAGTTCTGACCTAAGATTAAGGAGTTTATGGATAAGGATTTGTCATTTTTAATTGAGACATGTTAAGAGATAATGAGACACAAAACCTTGTAACCTTTATTACATTAACCAACATTGATTTACTAAATTTACTCAAACTATTGGCAAGATTTTAGAAAGGCATTATCTAAGTCTTCATCATGTCAATTTATTTTATATGTTATGTTATATGTTTATGTTAATACTTAATTGTTGTCCAAATCCACATCTTTGGTCATAAGTTGTAAGCCATTGAAATGGGCCGTTATTATGGCATGCAATAAATAATTTTTTCAATATTTATTATATACATTTATATAAACTAGTGTGTGCACAACTAATCATTTTACTAGTCAAACAAGTAGTCTGGTCAAATGTTCACCTTATGAAAATAAGTTTGTGTTAACTTATTTCTGCTCATTTTCACATTTTTTAAATGACAAAATGATCATCATTTTGGGAGATAAAATGCAAGACTGAAAACCATTTAAAACACAGCACATCAATTTACCTGTTTTAAATAGGATTTGGTTACATTTTAAGGTGTCCTTGTTACAGTGCAATTATACATACAAGTACGGAGTAATATTAACTACATGTACTTACTATATGGTTAGGGTTTGGCTTAGGGTTACTTGCATGTAATTATGCATAATTAATCGTTATTATAATAGTAAGTACATGTAACATATGTAACAAGGACACCTTAAAATATAGTGTTACCTAGGATATTTCAATAATCAAATAATAAATAGGATATTATTTTCCTATTATTACATTAAATATTAATCAATTAATTGTCCAAGCAAAAACAGACATTTTGTTTACAGATGACAATCATGTGACTGACCTTGTGAGCAGCACAACCGTGAATTAATTACGTCAACCAAAAAAGAAAAGTCATTTCTGAGGTGGAGCAAGTTACATGAAAGATCTGACCAAAACATGAAAGAAAAAATATAAGAGAAACCTCTTTTAGCGGGTCACTGAGTTCCTCGAGGATATTTTCCTCGTCAAACATCTTGCCCTGGAAGCGGTGCTCATAATAATCATGGATCCTCTGCCTCATGTCAGCCGGCAGCTTGTGGAAGGACATGTACTGTTCCACTTGTTTGTACTGTAACAAACCAAACAACAAAACCGTTGACAAAAGGGGGAAAAGACTCAAAAAATGCTTTACTGAGCAACTAGTACCTTCTCTTGATACTGACGATGGGAAGCATCCAAGGACTGGATCAGGTTGGTGGCATTGCCCAAGAACATGGCGTAACAGGTGGCGCCAACAATCATGCTCATCATCGTGAGCCAGACATCAGTTGCTCCCTCAGGTGCCTGAGCACCATATCCAATACACAGCATATGGCTCATGGCCATAAAAAGGGCATAGGAGTATTGGACATCCCAAGTGGAATTCTGACAGAGAAAGACATATGGCAAATTTAAAGCAAAATGTAAAAGTTTAAGATTTTATTTCAGAAGCAGAAGTGCATTTTGTGTTTGCTAACAGTTTAGTGTGTCTTTGAGACACTACCCAAGATCCTCAAACATACCACCATGTTGTTTTTGGAGACCCAGCAGTTTGATGGGAAATCTTGCAGCATGGGCACCATGAACTGCATGCAGCCATTCCAGTGACACAGCAGCAGCATCATTCCAATCAGATTCACTATGCGAACTACTGCGCTTGCAAGGTCATAGGTCATATGGAAGATCTATAAAAAAAAAGTGATAGATGTACAGTCAGCACTAGAAGGTGCAGTCACATTTATCCGTTTGTTAAGTCATGACGTATCGAATGCTGTTTCCGGTTTCAAGCCTCTACCCGTTTTCAATTGAGTACAATCTCAACAACCTTTATGAGCACTGTTTATTCATATCACATTTAAGCTAAGCACAGATATTACTTGAACAAATGGTTATTTAATGTGTTGATGTAAGTTTCACTGAAAAAGGAAGTTAGTGGCTCATCCCCTTTTTTATAAGTAGCGTAAATTAATTTACATCGCAGCCCACCAAAGCAGCATTTGAAAGCTTGTGACAGCAACAGTTTTATAAAAAGAATGAAGTCTAATAGGTTCCCCCTTTAAATTTAATATACAACTGTTACTTAAAAACAGATATCATTTTCAGTAAAACAGTCTGAAAAACATGTAATATATGTTATCTTTTCTCCTTATTATTGCACTTTATAATGCCAAGGATGTCTAATAGTTTGTGATGATTGATCTCCTCCTTCATCACAGAATGATTTAATCAAAATCATAGTCTTGCATAGCCAGCCCTTCAGACTGACGGCAGAAGGTCTGGGAACCTTGGCTGCTTTGAATTGCCAAGGACCACCCAAGAGGCCATATGACTGACATGTAAAGCAACCAATCATGTTTCATTTTGTGCCACATCATGTTTAGGGGCGTGGAATGTTCCGCCACAAGGTTAACGCTTGGAGTTTTTAAGAGTCCGGTGCAAAACTTTACATATTTCACATATCCAGTCCAATGTTTACCGGGAGCCAGAGTGCCTGCCATCTTGGCAAATTTAAAAGTGCTGGCTAATGCTAAACGTAAATTCAGTAATATTGTTATTCACGTTAGCACTAATGATGTTTGACTCCGCCAGTCGAAGATCACTAAAAGTAACTTTAAAGAGGTGTGTGAACTTGCAAGTACGATGTCAGACATCGTAATATGCTCTGGTCCCCTCCCTGCTTAGCGTGGTGACGAGATACATAGCAGACTGTCATCACTCAATGGCTGGATGTCTAAGTGGTGCCCACAGAATAACATAGGTTTCATAGACAATTGGACTAGTTTTTGGGGCAGACATGACCTGTTGAAAAGAGATGGTCTTCATCCCTCCAGGGGTGGTGCCGCACTTCTCTCTAAAAATATGGCACATAGTCTTAGAGTTTGTACTTGACTAACTGGGGCCCAGGTCAGGAAGCAGACAGACTGGCTTAACCGACCGTCTGATAGCCGCCTCGCGTCAGAAATCAGTTAATTCTCAGCACATAGAGACTCCTACACCTAGATATCATACTATAGAGACTCTCTTTATTCCCCAAACTAGCAAATACAAAAAAACATCCAAACAAATTTAAGGGTAACAATTTAATTGATGTTCAACAAATAAAAAACAGATATAATACAGATAAACAAATGATAAAGCTTGGCTTAATGAATATTAGATCCCTTTCTACGAAAGCACTTTTTGTAAATGATATGATCACAGATCATAACCTAGATGTGCTCTGTTTGACTGAAACCTGGCTAAAACCAGACGATTACATTACTTTAAATGAGTCTACACCCCAAGATTACGAGGTTAAAAACATGGCTGTCTAAACGGTAAAGGTGGAGGTTTGCTAAACAGTTATAGTAATATTTCAGTGTTCTCACTAGCTGTGGTTTTACAAATTTCATTTTACTTAGGGTGCTTCATATAACATAATCTATAGAAATAAGTGTTAATGATAGATCCCACGTTATATTTATATTGGCTACTGTATACATGCCACCAGGGCACCATACAGACTTTATCAAAGAATTTGCTATCTGAGCTAGTGCTGGCTGCAGATAAAGTCTTAATTGTTGGTGATTTATCGTATCCATGTTTGATAATGAAAAATCGTGCATTGGGATCACGTATATATATTCTGGGCACTCTAGTGGGGGTCAGACAAGACGTGTCAGGACCTACCATTGGTCGTAATCAGACTTTAGATCTATACAGCCCATGGATTAATGTTATTGGCTTGAATCTGCAAGCAGAGGGATGATATCTGGATTCATTATATTCTTGTGTATATCCATTTAGCAAAGCTGCAATTCACCTCCAAAAACTTGTTACAGATATGGTAGAACCATCACTTCTACAACAAAAGTTCTTCCTGACTTGTCTCAATTCCTCAGCAAATCCAGTATTTCAGGAAAAACTTGATGTTGTAACAACAACATGGATCTCTCTTTCCCTAGCACTTTAGATACGTTGCTCATTAAATGAAGAATAGGAAACCAGCCCTACCCGTGGTATAATGAGCACGCTCGTGCCCTAAAGAGAGCAGCCCGGAAAGTGGAGCGCAGCTGGTGGAAAACAAAACTAGAGGTATTTCGTTTTGCATGGAGGGAAAGTAATTCTACTTATAGAAAAGCTCTAAAAACTGCTAGATCTGGTTACTTTTCGACTCTTTCAGAGAAAAACAAACACAACTCCCGGCATTTATTCTATACAGTGGCTAAATTAACAAAAAATAAAACATGAACAGCCGCAGACCTTTCTCAACAGCACAGCAGTAATGACTTTATGAACTTTTTTACTTCCAAGATTGATACTATTAGAGATAAAATTCTAACCATGCAGCCATCAGCTACAGTATTGCATCAGATAGTGTGCTATAGATCTCCTGAGGAACAATTCCACTCCTTCTTTGCTATGGGACAGGAATAATTGTATAAACTTGTGGAGTACCACAAGGCTCAGTGCTAGGACTGCTGCTTTTCATGCTTTACATGCTACCCTTTGGGATATCATCAGGAAACATGGTGTTAGATTACACTGTCATGGTGATGATACTCAGCTCTATATTTCTTCACAGCCCACCGATACATCAATCGCAAAACTAACAGATCATAGTTTGATAATAAAAAACGATTGACTATACTTTCCTATTGCTAAATTTCTGAAAAACAGTGTTAATTACTGGAGCCAAAAACGCCCTCATGTATAATCTAGAACACTGTCTAACACTTGATGGTTGCTCTGTCAATTCTTCGTCATCAGTTAGGAATCTAGGTGTGCTATTTGATAGCAATCTTTCTGTTGAAAGTCATATTTCTAGCATTTGTAAAACTGCTTTTTTCCATCTTAATATAATTAAATTACAACCTATGCTCTCAATGTCAATTGCAGAAATGTTAATTCATGCGTTTTTGACCTCAAGGTTAGATTATTGTAATCCTTTTGGGTGGTTGCTCTGCGTGCTTAATAAACAAACTCCAGCTGGCCAAAAATGCAGCAGCTAGAGTTCTACCTACCAGGAAGTATGACCATATTAGCCAGAACAACAAATACATTTTAAAATCTTGCTAATTACTTATAAAGCCCTGAATGGTTTAGCTCCTCAGTACTTGAGTGAGCTCATATCACTTTATAGTCCTTCACTTCCTCTGCAATCTCAAAAACTCTGGAAATTTGATAACACCTAGAATATCAAAATCAACTGCAGGCGGCAGAATTTTTTCCTATTTAGCACCCAAACTTATCACATTTCTATAAATCCGTTAAAGGATTGTTAGAATGCATTAATTAGGTCAATTGGAACTAGGAACACTTCCCATAACACCCGATGCACTGGAACAATCATGAATTTCACGAGGGCAAAAGATTTTCCCACAGATTTCACAACAAGTTCAAGTTGGTCACACAAATTTGACACGTTGATCAACAGAAATCTGCTTTCTAGAGAGAAATCTATTTTTCACACAAAATTTATCTAAAGTGAACGTACCTTTTCTCTGAATTATTTTCAAGTTATGGGCTATAACTGATAAACAGCATTTTAAAATTCTAAATAAATTTAAAAAATGAAACACTAAAGACAAAAATCAATCACTTTAAAAGTTACAAGGGTATTTAGGCATCACAACATTATAAAGTAGTTCAAAATCAACTAAATAAAAATTAGCTTAAATTAGTCCAAATAAAAATGTATCTTGAGAGTAGCTAAAAATTTTTTATTTAATTAAAATAAATTTTATTTAAAATCATCGGTGCATTTAAACTTTAACTTTAAATGATTGTTATATGCTGGCAAATGTAATGTAAATGTAAAAAAAACACTAAAAACTCATTAAACTGAAGTATTACTACTAATGTATATTAACAACAAACATGGACGAGGAGAGACTGATTTTTTTGGAATCAGTTTGTTATGGATGGACAAATTGCTTGTCATTGGAATATTGTTGTGCTTGATTTGCAAGTCATTCTAAAATTCAATGTCATGGTGCATTTTATTGTATCCCTCAGACTAAAGTCAAACTGGCAAATTTTCTGCAACTATATTTCCTTTGCTATTCTAGTCTCAAATTCCTCTATCCTTTTCTCTTCCTGTTCTTTTGCTCACCTCTTCCCATTGATGAATGTAACGTATAAGTCTGGACAAGCGCAACAATCTGAGCAGACTGAGGATCTTGGTGAAGCGGACGATGCGCAAAGCCCTGGCAGTGCGGTACACCTCTGCCGACTCAAGCCGGGCTTCTATATCCACCACCAGGAAGATGTAGTCTACCGGAATGGAGGAGATGAAGTCCACCAGAAACCAGCCTCGAAGGTAACGCCGACTGATCACCTGTGGGTCCAGGATGATTTGGGTGTTGTCGGCTTCCATAATACCGGTACGAAAGTTGAAGACGAGGTCAGCCAGGAAGAGAGTGTCGGAGGCAACGTTGAAGGTGATCCATGGCAGTGTGTTCTGATCCTCAAAGAAGGTGATGCCCCATGGTAGAATGATGAGGTTGCCCATCATCAGGCACAGCATCACCAAGTCCCAATAGAACCTGTGTGAAGATGCATGCTGTAAGGAACAAAAGATGGATTCTAGAGTATGTACATTAAAATTCATAACTACAATCAACCATGTCATTCAAATTAAAGGATGCACCAATGCAACAATATATTTAATATAAATATTTGTATATATTATGGCCAATAACTGATAAATAGTCAACATTACAATTCTACAATATTTTCTCAAAATAACTAACAAATAAAATACTAAAAACTAAATCCTACAAGTGAGTTTAGGCATCACAGCTTTATATTGTACAGTATGAAAAATGGATATTCATTTTGAGTTGTAGAATTTTGCTATATTTAACAGTTAATAAATTGTTAGTGTTCTTAAATATTAATGTAAAAGAGCATCTTAGATGCAATTAGATGACTAATCTAAATGTACAAATATGCAAAATGAAAAGGCACAATTAAATATTTAATACTAGACAAATATATATATGAATTTCATCAAATATCTATATGCATTTAATATCTATAATGACATTTACTACCGTATATATATAAATATATATATATAGAATAACATATAATAGTCATCAACTAAAATATCAGAAATAATAACAATCAATCAGCCTGTGTCCATTCATCCGTACCTCAACACTAATATTTAGCTCTTTGTATGAATTTTGAAGCTTTCTCTTGCCGCGAAACTAACATGGTTAAAAAATCTTTAAATGGGTCATATGATGCGATTTAATTTTTTTTTTCTCTTTGGAGTGTTACAAGCTGATTTTGAATAGATAAGATCCCTGAAATTGCAAAGACGAAAGTCTCAAAACCAAAAAGATATTCTTCAAAGTTAAGACTCTGCCACGCCCCCCTAAAATGGCTCGTCCTAACACGCCCCCACATACCTACGTCACTATGTCGAATATTGGGGCCAATAATTTTTTTTGCCGCCCAAATCTCCACGCAAAGACAGAAGGCGTGGTTTCAGGAACAGCAGTAGTGTTTATGCAGCCATGTCAGGGAGACGCTGTTTTTCTAGGCGAAAGCAAAAGTACTTTTTTTTGGCCTTCCGAAAGTAGATGCATTTTAGGAATCTTTAAGATTACTTACAACAGAACAGCAATGCATTTTATGGACGACCGTTTCGTGAACCTAGGAGAGGAGGTAATTCTGACTTTGCTATGACAATCTGGCGCTTCTTTATCAGCTACTGTTTTGTTATTAGTTAAGTATTTGCTATTGACTGTTCAAAACGAGAGTTTTGCGCATCGTGTGTGTGTGACAGAGAGAGAGAGAGAGGGAGAGAGAGGGAGAGGGCGAGAGAGAGAGAGAGAGAAGAGAGAGAGAGAGAGAGAGAGAGAGAGAGATCACAGTGGAGTCAGCTGTCTTAACCGTGGCTTGTGTACTGCAAACACATATTCATCACTGTGTCTGTCACAAGACTCTGTTTCCCTTTCAGGCTCTGTCTTTACATTTATTTTGAAAGATGAAGCTCGCGATTATGGTAAGGGGCGTTACATTTCCAACGAGTGCTTGCAGTGTTCGGCCAATCACAATGCACTGGGTCAGCTGGCCAATCAGAGCAGACTGCGCTTGTCGGAAGGAGGGACTTTGTAGAAAACGAAGCGTTTGAGAGAGGCGGGGCATAGAGGACTTACAATAATGTACAGTATTTGAAAAATAATGTGTTTTTTGAACATTAAAGCATGTCAACATATTCTGTTACACCAAATACATAAAATAACGATCTTTAAAAAAGCATCATATGACCCCTTTAAAAACAAAGCAGAGAAAAATTCAATTCGTTATTCCTTGTGGTTTAAAGATCCAGGCCGATAACCTAAAGGTCGCTGGTTTGAACCAGTCTTTCAGAGCGCTATAGGGTGACTGTCCCTGTAACTTAATAAAACACCATCCTATGGCAACATCACATGTTTCGTGGAAAGAAATTCAACCCGGCCCAAAGTTTGCAGATAACTAAAATATTATTTTCTAAGAATCAAATATGTGACTCTGTAAAGCATGTCTGCTATTACAAATTAAACCATCATGGACAAAGTTTGATTCAAATGCTCAAGTGCAATATAAGACATTCATTCAAATAAGTATTGACGAGTTTGAGCAAACAGGCTAATTCCGTCAATTACACATGTTGCAAAACATTCCTCTTCATGTTAATTACTAAAGTGGTTATGGGAGAGTCATGAACATACTGTACAGAAGCTGACTGTTTAAACTGGATATGTGCCCTTTAACCCACTACCATTCATGTGCTTGGTGGTTTGAAGTTTCCATCTGTGGTCATATTTTCCAAAGCAGCGTCAGTCACCTGGAATGAATGGGCATTTTTAATACACTTTCTTGAATTTGATTTATATCATATGGTTGCCATTTGATGTAAGAATTAACGCAAGAGTAAATAAAATGGAAGTTGTGTTGAGTATCAGACAATTCCAGTGATGACAACGATTGACCTGAGCTCTAGGTAGGTTTGACACTAAAAGAAACTGACGACTTTCATGCACTCTATGATATTTCTTGTGACAAAGATGATAAATCTGTGGTTAAAATCTACTGACAGCATTGATTTTTTAAGAGTTTAATTTTAGACAGCTTATTAACACATATCAGTCTTATACTCATACTCATATCAGTCAACTACTCATCAGCTAAACAAAAAGATTCAAGTTGTCATGACCTTTTCACCTTTATCATATTTTCCCCAGTAAAAAGTGCAAAAGTAAAAATCCCAGTTTAAAACATCAATGTTATAATAATAATTTTTCTTCAATTAATTATCTACAATTACATTTAAATTATTCTCCATTATGTGCTTCATCACATTTTCTATTAGAAATATACATATAGCAGTACTGTTATCATTAACTAAAACTAAAAATATATTTTAACATATTTATTTAATGTTAACTGAAATAAAATATTAAAAAACGTAACATATTTTACTTAAATTAGTAGCCAAGGCAAAATTAAAAATTTTCATTTGGTTTAAGTTGAAGTAGTAAAATTACTAAAAATTAAATTAAATTTATTACAAACTAAATAAAGAGATTATCTATGATAAATTATCTTTTCACCTTCATCGTCACATTTTCCTGTTAAAAAGAGTAAAAGTAGATGTTCTTAGTTTAACAAAATAGTGTTTAATGTTATCTGTAAGTATAGAGTTAAAGTAAAGTAATTAAAAACAGTGTTACCAGCAACTCAGCTTGGAAATTTAGTACACAATTGATCCATGTTGATAAAACAGGAGTAATTGGTTCAAGGTTTTTTTTTACTGTAACTAAAAGAAAGATTTGGCACATGTAACAAATTATGGTAAAATAAGACATGTAACTGGTGATTGTAGTGCCTAAATTGGATTAAAGATTCAAACATTTTTGTGTTGATCTCCTACTTATGCAAACACCTTTTTCTCTTTGGACTTTGAAAAAGGTGCAGAGATTGAGTTCCTATTACCGGTCATGTCTTGCTTTCTGAAAACACAATCTGTTTATCCCTTTACATCTTGCTGCTTTCTCTGCGTACGTGTTTCAGACAAAGAACATCAACATGACACTCTGTAACCAAGTGGGTCTTTCCAGCCCATCCATGAACGCTGATACCCTTTCCGGCTAATGGTAACTCTATAAGGGAAAGCTCTGTAACTGACCTGTGTTGCATTGTGCTTTACTGTGGTGATTGAAAGTTTTGTGCTTTAATGTCCTGATTTGAGGCGTAAGTGCTTGTTGACATGGTGTGATTATTGACAGCAATGAAAATGACATGTAATTGCAAGGTGTTTTCTCACATCACTGCTATTCTCTTTTGTTATATATCAACCACCCTAACTTTTTTAATATTTTTACCCATTCTGAAGAAAATATGAGAGGTACTTGCTTTTTTTGTTTTTTTAAAGTCGCCCACATGATACTAGGTCCACACTTAAGTTTCAATAAAAATCTGGTTCCAGGAGGCTCTTTCAGTGCATTTATTTTTTCCAAACATTTTATTATCTATCAGGTAAAAATCTTAAAGGGGTCATATGATGCGATTTAAATTTTTCCTTTCTCTTTGAAGTGTTACAAGCTCTTGGTGCATAAAGAAGATCTGTAAAGTTGCAAAGACTAGTCTCAAATCCGAAGAGATATTCTTTCTAAAAGTTAAAAGGGTTAACCAAGCCTACCTAAAACGGCTCGTTCTAACACGCCCCCACATATCTATGTCACTATGTGGGAAGAGAGCATAACACCGCCCAAATGTTCATGCAAAGAAAGAAGGCGTAACTTTTATTCTCGCTGTAGTATTGTTGCTGCCGCCATGTCGTGAAGACACTGTGTTTCGTTGTGAAAGTGAAACTACTTTGTTCGGCCTTCCAAAAGAGGACGATATCCGCTTCATCATACCTAGAGCTGATCCGTGCTGGAGAAGCCTTGAAAGGGGAAATACCAACAACTTCGCCGAACCCTGTGGCGATCGCCAGATCGGGTTCACCTTCTCTTTGTGCGACGAAGTGGAGTCCATGAACGACTCTGCGCCGGCGTCTGGTCAAATCGTGGATTGCCGCCAAGCCAGCCGGCCTAGCTCCGCCCTTCTCAAGACGCCACCCGACCCTACTCCGTCACTCTAGTCCGCTCGTGTGTGACAAAGGTTGTATTTTCGTTGTATGAAAACCGCAAACTACTTTGTTTAGTCTTCCAAAAGAGGACATGACTAGGAATATCATGTGGCCTTTAAGTTGTATTTACACACTCATTCAAGAACCACTTCAACCCAATATCTATGATTTTTTGTGCTGCAGCGCAGTTTATGCGAGGACTGTTCATGATCCTGCTAGCAGACTAGAATACAATAGCGAGTCCTGTTCTTGACTCACAGACGACTAATGTACGTTCTTATATTTTTTTTTTTTTTTAAAGAATTACGCCCACTTGAATGAATTCAAACAAGAGTTTTGCCCGGCAGTGTAGGTAGCGTTGCTGAGTTTGTCATTTACTAGCGATCACAAGCAGACGATGAGTTTTGCTTTACGCCGCAAGCGCAATACAACGCCAACGCCATAAAAAGACAGAATATAAGTCATTATAATCTGTAATATGATCCCAAGCTGGAGCAACAAAGACCGCTCGTTTATATTTTATTACACCAAATACACAAAATAATGTTCTTTTTAGCAACATCATGACCCCTTTAATTCTGAATCAACAAATTGCATAATCTGAGCACCGAAATGTAACACTCCTCACCCTAAGTGTGCAAGACTAACAGTGAAGCACCACTAATAATTGTTGACGGGATTCTGTAAAAACTAAAATAAATAAAATTACAAATTTGAGTACGCAAACTGACAGTTTGTTTGCCTTTGTTGACATGACTTAAAGTTTGCATCATTGCAACAATTACCAGTTTATATTAAATAATTAAAAGATCTCATGCACTGTATCTAGTTCAGAAAAAGTTCTATGCAAATTATTCTCTATATTTATAGTTAAATTATTCACAATTATGTGCTTCATCTCATGTTTTCTATATTCATGGAGCAGTATTGTTATAGTTAACTAAAACAAAATAGGCCTATATATAAAAATGTGTTAACTGATATAAATGTTAACTGAAATAAAATACTATTATTTTAAATATTTATTTTAGTAGCCTAAAACTAGGCCAACATTGTATAATTTTGAAGCATGTCTTACGTTGAAGTTGAAATTACAACTAAAAATAAAACCTGTTAATAGACATTTTTTTAAAAGTTACATTTAAAAAGCTACCTAAAATACAAAAAATAAAATAAATCCAAATATTAAGAGACATTATTTTATATAGTATATCCTTATTTTGGGTATACATAAATACACTGGAAAGAACAAAGTGTAATCATGACAGTGAATGTTACACATAGTGTAACACTAGAGAAAAAAATCGAAGAAAACACGAAAATTTGCAAATACTTTAATGACCCACAATCAACCGTATCATTTAACCACCCCCTAACTCATACCTGATCAAGGCTACAACACACTGTAATGGTCAAAATCAACAGCAGCACCTGTGCCCAAATAAAACTAGCAAACATAATCATACATGCCCCAATGCATGCTGGGGAGAGGTGGAACGGATTAGAACCACAAACCCATTTCATTGTTTATTTCAGCCTATGCCTATTCCCCTTTCTTGGACGCATGAACAAAAAACAAATAACACTGACTACGTTGAGCGTGACATTAAAAATTCAGAGGATTAAAAACAAAAAAAAAAAAACCAGCATTTATTAATTTGGATTCATAAAATAATATCGCTCAAATTACATATAATCAAATACATTTTAGCCTTTTATAAGGAACTACTGTTTTTTTTTTTTTTTTTGGTGATCTGACATTAAGAGTGCGAGTTCAACAACAATACCCTGTTTGATTGATCTACCATGTCATATATTTCCCTTTCCCCTGCTTGTCAACTAACCTGAAGCTCACTATATGATGTATAATCCAAACCCCCCCCCCCCCCCCCCCCCCCCCCCCCCACCTCCAAATGACTTGACCCTGCTTCCTAGCTCGGCCCCTGCATACACCTGTTGCACTCCCAACATTCGCAGTGAGAACTTGTTTGACCTTGGCTGCGAGAGCAAGAGCACTGAGACTGTCTCTGGATATTATGTGGAATACTGGTACAGGAAGCACAGCTTTTTCTATCGCCATTTCGGAAATGGCTGGAGAGGCCCCGCAGGACCTGATGAACTCTTAGCCAGGCCTGTGTCGAGCGACAGGAAGAGTGCGAATTTGTCACGGTGATAGATGGTGTGTGCGCTGGGAGTTGGTTGTTCCTGTTGCTGACCCAATCGTACACCTGACGGTCACCTCAAGGATTTTGGTAAGAGTTGGGACTAGGACCCCAGAAGTCTGTGTCGTTCCTGGTGCCGCTTCAAACGCGACAGCCAGGCATTCGGCTCACATCTCCTCCTCCTCGCAGTAAGATCTTGAAGAGGAAACGCCCAGTTGCTTTAGTGCCCGAACGCCAAGCCCCCACATCCTGATTGGAGCTTCGAGTCCACCATTCTGAAGCCCAGAGCGCCTGATCATCAACGATCAATAATTCAGATTCTTGATGTTAATGCAGGTCAGGTTGATAGACTAGTTTAGGCAGGAATGGGCCAGATATCAAGGCCAAACGAATAGGAGGACATGATGCCTTCCAAATTCAGAATAATTTGGCTATTAGAAACCAGCCTAAGCAGTTGGTATGTACAAAAAACTTGTCTTAATATGAATAGTCTAATATGATTTTAATTTCTTATTTAGATGAATGTAATTTGTAAATTTTGCTTTAAATACTCATAGTATGCCAAACTTAACCTTACTTTTTCTCAACTCCTTTCCTCTATTTTAGATATCAATGAACCCAGCGCCCCATTAGGTCCTCAACTAAGCCTATTCCCAAAGCCCAAACATAGCATCCTTTCACCGGATTATACATGTGGACAGTTTACCCGTGAAAAGGACTCTCGCGTGCATCCCAAAACTTCCTAGGAGAACCCATACTAGCCCTGCAAAAGTATCGTTTGGGAATAAGTGCATTTAGATATGTCAATATTATTCCCACGTATCACTTTCCACACATAAACCATGCTCGTGCCGCTTTGGCCCCCCCCCAAACGCCGCTCAGAATGGAGCGCGGCCGGGCTTGTCTTGTCGTCAAATCACGCGTACAGTTAGCACGAACGCGATGAAACCCGCACCGGAGGTGGGGCCGGGGGGGGAGGACGGCTTTGTGTATAATCAGCGCTTCTTGAAAGCCAGCGCGGTTTTATCTCACTCTCTGCCTGACCACAGGAGTCGTTATCCTGATTCACGAAGACCCGTCGACGAATGAACAGGTGTTAACAGCAAGAAAGCGTCACACCTCAGCGGCGCGGAAGTGCGGCCAGAGGAAAGTGGGCCTATCCGGCCGGACAACTGATGCACTTCTGATAGCAGCCGGACACCTGAATACGCCCCTGGCAGCGCTCACAGGTATATCTTAATGATGGCCCTGCCTGCGCAGCTTTAGGAAAGTACATCTCTGGTCTACTTTTGTGGTGCAGCAAATATACTGTAGCCTAAGTTCCAAATTCAGTTTTTAAAAGGGGTCATATGATGCGTCTGATTTCAATTTTTCCTTTCTCTTGAACGTGTGACAGACTCTTGGTTGCCCGATAAAGGCAAGCAATCCTGTAATTTCTTTTGTAAAGTCGCAAAGACTAAAGTCTCAAATTCCAATATCCAAAGAGATATTCTTTATAAAATCTAAGAGTCAACCACGCCTACCTAAAAACCACGCTCATTCTAACACGCCCCCACATGACTACATCACGATGTCGGAAGAGTTGCATAACGCCGCCCAAATGTTCACACAAAGAAAGAAGGCGTAACTTTTATTCTCGCTGTAGTATTGTTGTTGCCGCCACCGCCATGTCGTGAAGACGCTGTGTGTTTCGTTGTTTGTGACCGCCCCCCCCCCCCCCAAAAACTACTGTGTATTGGTCTTCCAAAATAAAAAGGACGATATCCGTTTCGTCATGCCTGGAGCTGATCCGTGCCTGGCTCGCTGAGGAACTTACATCAAATTCACGCTGAATGGATCAGACCCAATCGGCTTTCTACCGCTCCGAACGAAGCGCGAGATCCAGCCGGGGCTCGTCACGATGATGGTTGCCGCCCAAAGCCTCCGGCCCCCCAGCCCTCCGCGTTCTCAGACTCACCGAGCCGCTGTTCACTCCTAGTCTTGTTTTTTACTCTGTCAGTCTGTGCTGACGCCCTTGGTACCATGTGATTACGTTGTGATAGAGCCCGAACTACTTTGTTTACAGACGCCCTCTCCGAAAAAGAAAAGCACAACTGCGAAATTGTTTTTCATAGCGTTGCCGCGGACGCACTGCAAAGCATCGTACTTAAAAAGACAGTATAAGTCATTATAATCCGTAATTATGTCCCTACTGGATGCAACAAATGCCTCGTTTATAATGGGTTTTTTAATGTTTTTGTCTCGTCGCTCCAGCCGGACAAGGCATCACAATATGGCAAAGGGCGTAACATTTCCGTCACACACTTGAGGTATTGAGCATAAGTGAGATGCTTTACCTTTGGCAAACAAGAGGAAATAATTAAAGACATGGCCTTTTCTGTACACAGGCTTTCTACAAAGAGGTGGGGAACATGGCCAAATGTGCTCGGTCATGTCTTACGTAAATACAGCACCAAGGCCTGTTTGACAAACACAGTTTTGTTCACTGTGTTCACATATGTAACTTGAAAAATGTTGCAAAATTCAGGTAAAATTATCTGCAAAATGATAAAATGAAGATCATCTTTATTGGAAATTTTTAATGCAAAAGAACGCCAGAAACATAAGTGGTCATAAACTGGTTCAGTTGTTTACCAGTTCGAGTAACGGTGTAATTTGAGGCATCTGAGAAACAAATTTGAGTTCAGTTGTTTTAAAGTTACTGTACAACTTGAGCGTTCAAAAAAAAAACAAGAGGTACAGAAATATGGAGAAAATACATATAAACCACACATACTGTACAATGAGTCCGAGACCACCAGTGAAAACTCTTATAATTTACCATTCAAATTTATTTTCAGATTTTAGTTAGTGGCTTAAAGTGAACAATGTTAAATATTTATTAAATAGCCTATCAATTTACTTCTTTGTTTTATTTATATTTTTAAATAGCTAAAGACCTTTTATTATATTATTATTATTTCTTAAATGATAAATCCTGATTTTCATTGAGGTCTCATGACTTATCATAATCATGATATCTTATCATGATATATCCAAATCAGATTATATTCCTGGAATGCAGCATCTGTAGGTCATAATTCACCTCAGATATTGAACTGAGATATTAGCAGCAACAAAGGAAGTTCCTTTTGGTAACCAGGAAATAAACTGGATAACAATCAGTTGTCCCATCATTAGAGTCATTTGAAATGGTTTCTTCTCTGTGGTCACATGACTTTACACGGATCTGCATTTGATGCTGATGTTATGGAGGCTTGTGCTCCATTCATATTGAGACTGAGTCCCCGGAAGGCACCAAAAAAAGAGTTGTCACTTTTGGTGGGGGTCTTGCTTTTTAAGCTTGCCCTCTGTACAGGTGCCTGAAAAATGTACATATATTATAAGTTAGCCAGTATATTCTGCTATTTCAGCACATATCATTTTTAAGTGATGAAAAAGAGCACAAACGTACCTTTGTGAAGCGGTGAGGGCTTCTATAATGTGCCCTTATTGCGGTTCTTTCTGCATTCTTCTGCGCAAATTTGGCTTGCCTCTGTTTCCTGCTCAGACAAAATACAAACAATTACATGATAAATTATGCAATAAAGATCGGATAATAAGTGTCTAATAATTTTATAAGCGTATTTTAGTACCTTTCCCTGTGCAGTTCTGCTTGGTAAGTCCTTAACCAGGACGAGTCGTGTGCTGTCTGACTGTAGCAGCAGGGGGCGCTCTTCCTGCGGACGGTCTTGCCTTTCCGGCTAAATCCGTCTTTATCCCCGCTCACGCAGCTGCTCAGCTGTCGGAAGGGGGCGCCCAGGGATTTCTTCACCACGGAATTCATCTCTCCTTTAGCGTGTGTTTACGAACTTGAGTCTCTCAAATTCTCAAAAAGTGACAGCCTACTGAAATTCAAGAGGAAGTGTATTCCAGCTTCTCCAGTTTCATACGTCCCAGTCTAATAAATAAATGTAAGCACAGGCTGCGTTAAAACCTAGAAAAAAAAATAATAATATATATATATCAATCAATTTATAGTAAACAACGCTGAAAGACAAATTATTATATATATATATATATATATATATATATATAATAGATAGATATAGTAAGCTTGCATATATTGACATTTATATATATATTATTATTAGTTAAGCTTGGCATATATGACATTTAAGATATATAAATATATTAGTAAGCTTGCGTATATGGACATTTATAAGATATATATATATAGTAGTAAGCTTGAATATATTGACAGTTATATATATATTATATATATATATCATATATTAGTACTGCCTATATTACATTTTATATATCTATATATATTTAGGAAGGCTTGCATTATTGAATTTTATTAATATCTATATATATATTAGTAAGCTTGCATATATGGACATTGATTAGATATATTATATATATATAATATATGAGTTAAGACTTGCATATATTGACATTTGATATGTACAGTATGTCTATGTATCTTTATGTATCTTCAGTGTATGATGATTACATTTTTATAATATCAAAATAAAAAAACAGGAATTTTACATTTACGATATATTCAAAAATTCACAATATTACTCTTTTTACTGTATTTAATCATAAATACAGCATTTATTCAAAGCTTTGGTGTGCATAAGAGACGTCTTTCAAAAACATTAAAAAAAAATCTTACCAAATCTTATAAATACTGTATTCTGCAAAAATGCTAATTACATGTGATAATCACATATCTTCACATATCACGTGTCTACTTTACTTACAATGTACAAATAAATGAATGCATCCTTATGTCGAATGCACTGAATTTATAAACAGTTAATATAATAAAGTAATATAGATAATTGAACCAAAATAATCTATTATCACATTTGATAATCACTCGTGAAAATGCACTTATTTAGTTGTGTATTGTAAGTATAGTACAATACAATCTTAAATTCTTCATGTAGATCATAATAACAGAAAAACATTAAGCATAAAGATTCGACTTACCTGATATCTGTTGAAACTCTTCAGATGCACATCATTTGATCCAAGGAACCTGACGTCCAAACTCAGGCACCATCTGCTAGCTTTCCAACAGTCTTGTTGAGCTACATGTTTTTAAAGCCAGCTCCCTCCCTGCATCTGTCCCAGCTAATTCCCAAATGACGTAATTGATTATAGACCTAATCACATTAGTGATGGTGGGAGTTTCACAGTCAACCACTGACATGGTGCTGCTAATATCATTTCATTTACAACTATGTGTAAAAATCTATATTTTAGTATGGTGAAGTTGGCCACCTGTTTTTCTTTAGACTTACAGTAACTTAGACAGTTGAAGAGAAATAGCTGTTGTATGATTATTGATCTGAACAGATTAAGGGTAAGATCTTTCCTCCCAGCAGATGGGAAGGTAGGAGGGAAAACAGATTGAGGAGCTTTACAGACAACATGAGATGAACATGTGAAAGAAGTCCGTGTTGAACGAATGACGTGACAAAGTCATTTTTAACCTCAACAGCTGTTACACTATTTAGCCTCAAACAACCTGTTTCGAGTTCATTCACAATTTGACATTACAGACATTTCTTCAGTAATTCAAAATGATTCATGAAAACATATTATATTATATTATTTTCTACTAATACAGGTTAGCTTATTGGGCCAAAGACACTCTAGTATGAACATTTTGTCCATTGCATGGCAAATTTTATCCATGAAATATTATACGTGAACATTGTTGCTGTTCATTAGGTGGAAATGTGGTTAAGTTCATTTTTTGCACTCTTTAGCAAATACTGTATTCAGGTTGTATGTTGGGTGTGCTTTAGTCTATGTTTCTCATTTGACAATAGGTTTGGAATGACTAAACGACTGAGAGTCGGCTAGAGTGATGCTTTCTAAATAAAGCTTAATGGCTGGTCAGAGAAAAGGTGCTTGTAGAAGAGCTTTACTGTGATTGTCTACACACTAAGCTGTGCTCTTTAAATCTTTTGGCCATGAACGAGGAAAAGCCAATAAAAACAAAACAAAAATCTCTTAATACGTCTCTGGAATCTTTCATTCTTTCATCACCCATCATATCTTTGCTCTTGACATGTTTATGTTTTATGTTTTCATATTTTTAGAATCAGTGCCATTGTTGCATTACTGCAATGTCTTTACAATTAGTTTTAAGGAATGATGGACGTTTGCTGAAAATGTAGGCCCCGATCAGACAGAACGCATTTTTTGCAGTGAGAGGCGCCTTTTTTGAATTGTTTTCGGTATTAGAAAGTCGGGAGACTGCTATGTTGGAGGAGAAACTTTTGGTGTCTGTCGCGGGTTACCCGGAGCAGTATTTTTAAGGATTTCTGTTAATATGACAGTTTACTTAACAGCAAAAAACAAAGATTTTAGAATGCATCGCACTGCTCTTTTTTAAAAGTCACCAAAAAAAGTCAGTGTGGTGCACCTCGCGTTTTCAGACCTAAAAAACGCTTCGGTGTGATCGGGGCCTTACTCACCTTTAGGCCATCCGAGATGTAGATGAGCTAGTTTATTTATCAGAACAGATTTGGATAAATTTAGCATTAAATCACTTGCTCACCAATGGATCCACTGCAGTGAATGGGTGCCGTCAGAATGAGAGTCATAAATACATCACAATAATCCACAAGTAACCGACACGACTCCAGTCCATCAACTACCATCTTGTGAAGTAAAAAGTTGCATGTTTGAAAGAAACAAATCCATCATTAAGGTGTTTTAACTTTAAACTCGTGGTTCTGGACCAAATACGAATCCATAATCCATAACAAAGCTTCTTCCAGTGAAAAAGTAAATTCCCTGTTGTCCTCTCACATAAACGCCCACCAACATATTTGCACAGAACAATTTTAGTAGATGCTAGTAAACAGTACTTTATCTGTTCATATTTATCTCCTGATTCAGACAAGATGACAGTTTCAAGCACACATCTTTTCACTTCAGAAGACATTCGCTGATGGACTGGAGTCATGTGGATTACTGTGATGTTTTTATCAGCGGTTTGCACCCATTCACTGCAGAGGATCCATTGGTGAGCAAGTGATGCGATGCTAAATTTCCCCAAATCCGTTCTGATTAAAAAAAACAAACATCTATATCTTGGAGGGCCTCAGGGTGAGTAAATTTTCATTTTTGGGTAAACTATTTCTTTAAATGCATGCCTCGTATCCGTTAGAGATAAAATATTAAGATTGAATGGAAAAATGTTATGATTTAATACTCAGAGAGAGCTTCAAAATATATTCCTGAGGGATGTGCTTATTAAAGACCACCGAAAACTGCAAATTCCATGTTTTCTGTAAATGAGTTGTAAAGCCAAAGGATGATAAAGAACATAAGACAGAGTTTCATAGCGTTCAACTCAAGCTAAAGCACTGCATTAACTCCCAATCAAGTGCCAAAAGTTTAATTCATTTCAGCAGAATATCATCTGCACACATTGAGTCAATATAGAAACGACATGACGAGAACATTGTGATTGTAAAAACATTTTGTTTTAAAGGATACTTGTAATTGTTTTTCATGATCTGATTTTATTTATCAATTGTGATTGTGTAATTTGTGGTACATTTTGTATGAAACTTTGTGCTGCCGTCTTGACCAGGTCTCACTGGAAGAAGAGATAGCAATATCTCAATGTAATTTCCTGGTTAAATAAAGGAATAATAATAATAATAATTTTGCCTGGAGAGCCGCTGTGAAAACACATTCACAGCAAGCAAACAGATAGGCCCTTTATTCTATAGTCATAACATATATTTATTCGTATTTACAAATTTATACAGTCAAATCCATACAAAGACACAAAATAAGACGTCCGGATAACTAAATAAATACTGTAAACGTGTGCTGAGGGACACAATCCTCGGAACACTGCTGCTCTGATACTTGGTTTGAATTGAACCGAATACAAACAGTGTGTTATAATGCATCTGCGATTATCAGCTAAGGGCTAAAATGCACAAAACAGATTTGCCCAAAAATAACTATATTGTAACAGTGATGCTTGTTTTGTCAGTTATTTTCTCAAATGGAGTGTAATGTTAATGCTCCCCCCCCCATCAAATACATTTTCCCCTGCTTATGGCGGTCCAACAATACCATTAGCCACTACTGGCTGGAAGAACTGAACTTGAAGGGCATATTTATTCAAAAACCCTCCAAATGTCCAATCAATCACTTACAAGCATGACGGTTTACTAGGATCTTCTAGAAGTGCCAAGTTCCTCACATTGTCCCGCTGCACACGGAGCTGTTCTCACATCATGGGAAGATGACTGAGAAATCATATGCTTCTGCTGCTCTTGCACTATAAAACTTTATGCCATGCCAGTTCAGCTCCATGGTATCTTTCTTGGCATGCAAGCCCTCAGGTTTTTTTTGGCGAAAGACAGAGAGAGAGACGTTGGTTGAAGACGAATGTCACTGTCACCGACTGATGTCGCGGTTGCCCTCCCAGTTCTTGCCGGCGCTCTGGTCAGCGCTGCTGATGGTGCTCTGAAAGAAAGGATGTCTCAGGGCTGCAGCCAGAGTGAGACGCTTCGTCGGCTCGTACTCCAGCATGGCCTCGATCAGATCGCAGAGCTGGTGATGCTCTTCAGCTTCAGACAGAAGATATCTCTGAGAGAGAGAAGAAAGATAAAGAACACTGTATGAGAACATTAACATATGACCGCCCAGATTTATATAAACATTCTAAAACAAATTTATATCCACTATTACATTTGCTTTCCAGGCCAAATAAGGTCACATATTAAACCTTCAAAGCTGATTCATTTCAAAAAAAAAAAAAACAAAAAAAAAAAGTAAAGCAGAAGATTAAATATGTCTGTTACTTACCCGTAAAGGTTTGCAGTTTTCTCTGACGTATCGTCCTGCTGAAGAGTTCTCGTCCCAGTCCAGACGTCCACGATAAAAGTATTTCTGTTTCCTATGGGATGGAGGAATGATCATTTTAGTTACACAAACTGCTGCACATGTAAGCATGAATGACATTGTAAACTACACTTTGAAGACAGGCTTTGGAAAACGGAGTTACTAGCATCAAAGACTTACCTAGTCTTACGAATCATACGGGATGGAACAGGGCCCAAAATTCTCTCCATCATGGCTAAATGCTCCCGATTATCATGAGTCTGAAGACATCAACAAAGAAAATTAAGATGGATGAGCACTAAATATTTAGATTCTTTGCACACATTTTTGGCTGGTTTTACAATACAGGTATGACATATGTTCCTATGCAGAGATCTGTGTGTGTGTGTGTGTGTGTGTGTGTGTGAGAAAGAGAGAGAGCATTAGTGAGCACATCTGAGGTCAAAGGGTTAATACCAGGTGTTTGGCTTTAGTGTGTGTATGTGGACACATGTATCCCTTTGGTCTGAGTCTACCTGATCTTAAGCTGCTTAGTGAACATAAATAAGTGTGGTAGACTGTGTAGACCTGCTGTCATGACTCAGAAAGGTGGCATGAAAAAGGAAGTAGTGGAGCTAGGTTTTGTACCTGGAAAAGAGTGAAGCCGAGGTAGTACTCGAAGAGGATACAGCCTATACTCCACACATCACACGGCTGACTCCAGCCCAATTCTGCAAGGAAAAAACATTTGGTATAACATTTTGAGTTATAGAGTCATCTAATGGTGGCATCATGTTACTGCATCATAACCTTGTAACCAGAACACTGTACAGTATATTCAGTCAGCAGCAAGTGTGAAAACTGTTCAGGTCGAAAACTGCAAAAAAATAATAATTGTGATTACATCGCAATTATGATTCTCTGCAAGGATTGTAGGTGAATTATACAAATACATTACCATTGAAAATGTCTTGAGGTCAGTAAGTTTACTATTTTTTGTTTTAAAGAAATTAATACTTCTATTCAGCAAGGACACATTAAATTGATCAAAAGTGACAGTAAATACATTTATGTTACAAAATAAATACAAATAAAAACTTTCTATTCAAAGAATTAACATTGATAATAAGTAATGTTTCATGAGAAACAAATCAGCATATTAGAATGATTTCTGAAGGATCATGTGACACTGAAGCTTGGAGTAATGATGCTGAAAATTCAGATTTGCGATGACAGAAATAACTTTTATTTTAAAGTAAATTCAAATAGAAAACATCTATTTTAAATTATAATATTTCACAATACAAATAAATAATAAATGAAGCCTTGGCACATAAGAGACTTTTTAAAATCTTACCGACGCCAACATTTTTATAGGTAGTGTACTTATAAATAAGATAGCCGATTAACTAATTTATATTTACAGCAAAGCAACATATTTCATAACAGAATATTTCATAAGAGATTTAGGATGGGTATCAGCATTCATGGCAACCAGTCTTACGTTGGACAATTCCCTGCAGTCTGTTGAATGAAGTCACTGTGGTCTCTAGCTGGCTCTAATTAAATTCTCTGTGGTGGAAAGGAAGCAGCTAATCTGTGTTGCTGCAGCGATTAACTCATTCTAGTCCTGTGACTTAACAAGTCACGCATCATGCTAATACTACCAGTTATTATAATTCAAATTTACATCCAGAACGTTGTGTATTTCTCAAACAACATGTTTGGTCAGTCACCTGGCATGATCATCCTTACCTAGAATAACTTCAGGTGCTCTGTAGTGCCTGGTTGAAACAATGGTGCTGTGGTGCTCGTGGTCAAATGTAGCGCTGCCAAAATCCACCACCCTCACTGCCGTGTTCTTCACAGTACGCTCATCTCGCTTCTACCAAAGAGAGAATCTATATTAGTGGTCAGCTAATGGAGTTTTTGACAACTGATGTCAGCTTACAAAAAATATTGGTTTGGTTGAAAGCTAATGAAACTCATCACCTTCTCCACATTATATGTGATTGTGAAGTCAGAGTTGACGAACAGGATGTTTTCTGGTTTCAGGTCTGTGTGGGTCAATTTGTTTTCATGCAAAACTGCAAATAAGGAGAAACAGACCAACTTAGCATATTTACAAATATATAGAGGACTGGCCCTTTAATACATGCCAGATGGAGTGCAACATCTGCTTTATCTATGAAAAACTTTCATTCCAATTACAATATGATTTTTGAAAAGTGTGTTTACTTACACTTGACAGCTAAGCAGATCTGGTAGGCCATATGACGGACTTGGCTAATGGAGTAGGGCAGGTAATTGTTTTCTTTGAGGAAATCAAAAGTGCTGAGAGCCAGCAGCTCAAAACTGATACACATATGGCCATGATAGTCGAACCAGTCAAACATCTGCACACACAGACTAAGAAATACAGAAGAGAAAACAATATTGTTTAAGTTATTAATACAGTGGTCTTTGGCAAGTCTGCACCTAGATGCTCTATACCAGCAGTGGCGAACTCCGGTCCTGAAGAGCCGCAGTCCTGCAGAGTACAGCTCCAACCCTAATTAAGACTCACCTGCCTGTAGCTTTCTAGTAACCCTTCAGACCTTGATTAGCTTGTTCAGGTGTGTTTGATTAGGGGTTGAAGCAAAACTCTGCAGGGCTGCGGCTCTCCAGGACCGACGTTCGCCACCCCTGCTCTATACTTTAAGTACTGCATGTACAATTGCTCAAAACATGCTGAATTTTATAAAGATTGTGATCCAAACTCACTTCTTATTCTCAGGATCCTTCTCATTGATTCGTTCTAGTACGTTGATCTCCAGCCTGGCAGCCTCTTTGTACTTCTCCACATTTTTGATGATCTTCAGAGCGACATGTGCTCCACCCCTTAGCCAAGCAGAAGTGCATACATGTTTTCAGTCTAGTAGAAGTAGTAGACGAAATGAACTACTTTGCTCATGGGACTATAGTAAACAGATGTCTTGTTTGTTGTAGAGAGACGCAAGTAAAACTGATAATCAAAACGCTCACTATAGAGCAATAAAAGCACTGGCAAGAGATGGGGTGGTTCTTATTTTGCTGAACATTTTCTTAAAGGAAACATCAGCCTATAAGCCCTTGCTTTTCTTGCTGCCTATAATAACCACGTACTGCATTTCTGGCCCCAAGAGCAGATATTTCCCAGCCTAACAGCTAGACAGACATTTTAACAGCTAAGCAACACTTTTTCGTTTGAAGTTCACACCATGTTGGTTTTGTAGTAAAGCAACTGATTGGTTGCTAAGAGATGACGCTCACCTGCGATGATCAATACATTGCATCACCCTCCCGAAGGTGCCCTCACCCAAAGTGCTGGCAATCTCATCTAAGAGACAAATAGAGGGAAAAGACGTAGAGAAAGCGGAGGGGGAGATGTAAAGAGAGCAATTAGACAGCACATTTAAAGAGAAATCCTAAACAAACTTCCTACAATCACATTTTTAATCATAACTGTGACTATCTCTTGGTGTTACCTAAAAAAAAAAAAAAATATCGGACAAGTGTCAATATGCACACACTCGATGAAAGGAATAAAGTTAACATGGATTGAAAAAAACTGCACATTTTTCAACAAAACAATTCTAATTACATTTATTTTTAATTCGAATTAAATTGATTTAAATCTGCATTTCTAATTAAAAAAAAAAAAAAAAAAAAAAAGGAAAAAATGCTAGAACGTGAAATAGCAGCCTTTTTAGTAACAATGTTCAACTAAACGATTTTAAAACTATGGGATTGCTTTAAGCCAATTCGAAAACAAAAAATTACTGTATCTTCTATGAAAAATGACACGCATAGTCACTCTGGAAACATTGCGAATGTCACAGAGCAATCACATGATTGATTGACAGCATACGATGTAGGCGCAATGTGAATCTTGATGCAGCCAAATGCTGCAACAAGACCAGAATAAAACGCACATTATGGGGACGTGGAAAAGCTAAATCTGGGAAGCTGGCAGTCAAGAATTAAAAAGGATCATAATTCTTCTACACAGCAACACAAACAGCCCAACCCCATTGAAAAGAATGAATAAAGGAGCTACTAAAAGACATGTTGGACATGCCTTCCCCCTTGCCTGTTCCGGCAAAAGGGGAGAACATTCTATGGCAGCATCATCATCACCACCAACATCATGATCATGACCTCCTGCCCTCCCCTGTGTGTGTCTGCTGTGTGCTGGTACTGATAGGGAGAAAGGTTACGATATATAGGAGTAGAGGAGTAGTAGTAGTGGCAGTGTGTACATCTCTCTTGCAGGACGTCGCCACTCCGACAGATCAGGTGACCCTCCTCGTCGTCCCTCACACAAAGTGCCCGCGTCCCGCTGTCACTCCGCTGCTTCGGCCCCAGCCAGGGTCACAGGTCAGAGGTCACGCCACGACCGCAGTGGGAGGAGGGGAGGTGGGCGGAGCGGGGAGAGTGGAGGGGGACAGCCGTAGCCACGGCGACGAAGATGAGCAGTGTTGTAGTTGTTGTAGGTAGGTTTGGTGGTCATGGGGCGATTCGTTTGACACCACGTGAGGAGATATATATAACGATAGGGATATAGTGCAAGGGATCAAGTCAAAGATAACATTTTACCCCTCCCTTCTTGCTTGCTTGCTTTCAAACTCCCCCTCATCCCTCTGTCACAAAGTCACAAAAAGCAACCTGCATCAACATTTACTCATAGAAGAGCACATGAGTAAAGGCATTGCTAATTCACAACTATTACATATCCAAAGCAAAAGGTTGCTCTACTGAAAGACTGGAAATAAAATTAAAAAGAGCTGAAATTATGAAATAACTTTATATGCTTCCATTTAAAAAAAATCTATTTTTTAACATCTAAATTGTGTGAAAGAGTAATATAGGTGTGTAGATAGATCAAGATAAAGAATGGATGAGAGTTATGAGATATTAATTATGGAGGCTCTCCCAACAAACCTATTTTCTACTATTAATATTAACATTAATGTCTATTGGATTGAGCCTCACTATAATGCTAGATGGGGCTAATTTGATTATAAAACACTGAAAGCCAAGACTTGGACTATCACTATTAAAAAAGACAAAACGTCAACAAAAAGAAGAACATAAAACAAAGGAGTTCATACTTACCAAATCCTGGGGCTGTGGAAAAGAAAAGCGTTATGGAGAAAGAAAGACAGGAGCGTGTAGGGGTAGAGATAGGAGAAAGGATTTGGGGGTGGGAAAGAGCAGGCTCGGGTATTGAAGTACTCACCGAGGACGATGGGCTATAGGACCTGGTTCTACGCCGCCTTCGTTTGTGCTTACGCCTGCTGCCTTTCCCCCGGTACGAGTCCTCACGGTCCCGATCGCGGCCCCGGCGGTAGTCGTAGCTGGGCGAGGTGTCGCGGGAGTAGTAGTTGCTCGGCGTCCCGTGCTCCCTGTCCCAGTCGCGGCTGTGGTCCAGGCGCCGATAGCTCTCGCCGTAATGTCTGTCGTAAGGCCTGCGGTCTGAAGAGCGGTTGTCGTAGCTGGGGAGAAGATAAGTGCCATTTAACACTTTACAGAATTACAGAATGATTCTGCTTCAAAGTAACCACTGCATACTTCCTGGTTTTGAATTAATATTCATTAAAAAAAAAAACTTTACCATATTATCAGGTTTAAACATTACCACAGGTTAATTATTAAACCTTAATAATTAAAGTTTAAACCATTTTGACTGCAAATAAAGTCAGTGGTGAATACTGCATACATAGAGGAAATTCAAATCTGAAAAATTATTCATAAGAAATCCAAAAAGAGAAGAGGCAAAGGAACTACTGACTTCATCTCATGTAGAACTAGTAAATACAATAAACGTACCATATGTTAATCAAATAGCAATTTATTTGGGAAAAGAAGTGATTTATAATTTTTTTTTAAATAATCTAATATGCTGAATTTGCTGCTCAAGAAAACAGTTCTATTATCAGTGTTGATAACAGTTTTTTGTTACTAATAGGCCTATTAAAAAGTAAGATTATTAGATTATTACTAAATATACACAAAGTAAATATTACTATTGTAATACTTCCCTGAAAACCAACTGCTATCAGCTTGTGCTTTTTTGAGCCGTGTAAGGCATCAAGCAATGGTAAACCATGAAATTTTGGTCAATGGTTCCAGTGCTTGATCATACCTCCTGGATCGGGCATAGCCGGGATTCTGTCTGTGTCCTCTCCCCTACTCTCACGTGCACTGCTGAGAGGAGAACGTCGGTGAGCGGCGATGACGAGGTTTCTCCCGATCTCTGTCCCGCTCCAGAAAAACGAACTTGGTAGCTGCAGTGGCTGGGCCTCACGAGGATGGTACCGTTGGAGTGTGGCATATGCACAAGCGCAACAAAATAAATAAATAAATAAAAATATAAATAAATAAAAAAAAAAAAAAAAAAAAAAAAAATATATATATATAATCTATATATATATTTAATATATATATATATATATATAAATACACACATACATACAGACATACATAAATACCTATGTACTAACATATACATGTTTTTTTTCTTTGTAATGGACATCAGAACATCTTGAATATTTTTATCGCTGGACAGGTAAAAGTGAACTACTGAAGATTAACAACAGCATATGTTAAAGCAAGGACAAGAACACAACAGAAATAAATCCCGTTAAAATCTCAATAGTTTTCATTAATAGGAAGAACTGAAATCTATATTTATATGCTAAAAAATAAAGGAGGTGAGAATAAATAGTCTGTGACTTTTAGAAGTCACATGATTTTTGGAATCCTCTCTTCTAAGAGAAAAGAAAAAAAAGAAAAAAAAGAAAGGCAAGCTAGTAAGCTTTTCACATGCTGGAAAAAGGTCTATAATCCAGCCATTTAATATAAACAATAATGAGTATATAGAGGAAAAAGCAAACAACTGTCTTAAGTTTTTACACTATTATTTACCCTATGTGTGCAGTTTATAGAGGCAGGTCTAGAACAGGTCTTAAAACACTTGGAAGGACAGACAGAATGAGACGTTAACTTAACATAAGAAAATCTGAGATTTTAATTAAAAAAATTTGCCACGTTATTTTTATTGTATGGGTGACACACGTTACTGTTAAGCAATACTGAATAATGAATAAAGGGCCACTCCGGTCTGCATGGAAAACTTTATATGATATCAAAGATTTTTTATGCATATGTATTATGCATGAAAACATTAAGGGAAGAAAAATTATCGCGACATCAGAAAATAAATCTAGAGTTAAGAAATAAGAATTAAATGAGGACTATTTAAACATAAATATGTATTTAAACGCGCTAAAGAGCATCTAACATCTGGAAAGTAAAACAAACAGAAAGCTGACGGGATATAATGCAGAAATCCTGCCTCCAACTGTATCAAGACCCAGTTATTCGAGGCAACATCTATATTTAGCGGAGAAGCCGCGGACCAAGACGTTACACTCAAGGAAATACCAAGAACCTCGAAATTAACGGTAGTAACGAACGTGAGAAGATTTACAGAGGTTATATATATTTATTTATTTATATATTTATATATATATATATTATATATATATTATCATATATAAATAATAAGAAAAACTAATGTTCTCGAACTAAGGATAGGCTAAACCAACTAACGTTAGCTCACGTTGTATTGTTTTTCATCACGATTCTTTTACAAATGTAACAGCAGGGAATCCATTTATTAGTCGTCTCTATTGTTATAAAATGTGCGGCAATATCGATACATTACATGGCATCGTAACGTTTGAAACACAGCAGATAAATATGATATTTTTCTAGCTGACCAGCAGCTCTTCGCGTCGACGGCCATTTTGAGATCTTCTAATCTTCAACGGGCCATTTCTCAAATGCTCGTTCGTGGGTAATTCGGCTGAGAGTGGGGCAAAAAGTGACAGACAGTAAAAAAAAATGTTTTGTAATTACCGTCTTAGCAGCCAGTCCTGTCCGTTTATCCCAAAGAAAATCCGTGTTTACGCTTACGCTCCAATTTTCTTACTTGGGACAAGCTCGGGCCCAATTAAACATTGAAGAAAAACAACTTCCGGTCCCTCCTCCAACCTTCTTTATACGCGCGCGTGCCATTTGCACATCCGACGTAAACAACGCAATATTTATTCCGTGATGATGATCCGCAAAAATGTGCAGTTACCAAATAACAGTTACTACAATAACCACAATGTCTTCACAAAAAGTAAACAAAGTGGAAAAGAAAGAAAAGCTTATATTTGAAAGGGATTCCTTTATTTTGATTTTACAGTAGTAATAATTGTAGTTATTTTATTATGTTTGATACTACAGTGAGACTAAAGCCCCGTTCACACCAAGAACGATAACTATAAAGATAATGATATTGGCGTCCACACCAGTGAACGATATCGTATGTTTATTCTAAGCGCACGCGCGTCTACAGCTTTAAATTTTCGAGCTCATTACAGCAGGATGGATTCTTATTGGCTGTCAATGTTTTTATCATTCATCAGCTGGAAAAAAAATCGTTTTGAAAAGTGATTCCAACGATATCGTTATAGTTGTGGTGTGAACTATGCTATTCTTTAATATTGAGAACGATTTTTAGAACTATACCTTTAGTTACCGTGCTTGGTGTGAATGGGCCTTAACACAGTAGACAATTGTATATATTACACACATCATTTTGTCTTAAAAGAGAAAAATGTATTCCCCCTCCCCCAACGTGATTATTATTTTAATAGTAATTGTTCATACTTAGCTTTTTTTTTTACCTGCATATTTGACTTAAAATAAATTACATACAAGATAAAACATTACACAAAAAGTCGTTTTTTGATATTTGCACATTTTATTTACATCAAGTAAGTGGCTATTAACAATACTCGTAGAGGTTAAAACAATAAAAACAGAAAACAATAAAAGCAACAACACAAACTTGAATATATTTTATTATTCTTTTCATATTCAAAGGCTCATGATTGGAATGCTCTTCCAGAACAGTGTCACAACTATGTTTCTGATGGCTTGGTGAAACTGTTTACAATGATAACACCTCTATTAAAGTTGTAGTGTTTTTTGTTGAAAGCAGTATATCAGAGCAGCCTTCCTGTGCACCGCAGAGAACCACAGCAGCAGAGCAGAACCTTCCCCTCCACACTGCCAACCTTATAGTTATAATCCCACGTCACCTCTGTACCCGCCTTGATGCGCCTGGTAAAGAGAGATCAAAGGAAAAACAGAGTAAGACAACTTTCTGGTCTGGATATAACATTTAAAAATATAAATAAAAAGACCGCATGCGTTTTATAAAAACAAGATTAAAAATAGCAAGAGTTTCCACATAAAACTTAGGTCAACCACAAATTTTTAAGTAAAACTTCAGTTTCTGTAATAGAAAATGGAGCTGGTATTAATCAAGGCACTGACTTGCTGGCAAAGAACGCCACCCATGGAAACCGTAGGTCATGTGTGTCGACAAAGACGTTCTGAACAAACAAATTCGGACTGCAGCTATGCTGTAGAGAGAGATGCAGATTTAAGAGTAAAACACACACAAAAAAAATGTTTCGTCTACAATCACGAAAGGCTACGTTTAGCTTACATTGATGAAGCGGCCGAGGTTGCCCTCTTGTCTGGCATCAATGATGTAACAGGCCTCCTCGCCGTTGAACAGTCTGCGGGTGTTGTTGCCAGTTAGAGTTGTCCTCATTTTCTCGTTCTTTGCATCCGTGGTTACTAGTGGTTTTACTCTTCTCTGGAATGACTTTCTGGCAAAGCAACGCTTTGGACCTGAGGTTTCTTGACCTGTAGACACAAATTATAGACACTAAAAGCATAAAATGAGGAACAGAAATGGAGAATAGAGAGAATGGAAACTGACCGTCCTCTCTCATTTGTTTGGTCACTTTCTTCTGAGCATCTTTAGATGTTTCATGTGGCTTATGGGATAGTTCTCTCACTGAACAGGTAAAGAGGATAGGTCAAAAAAAAACATCAAGTTAGTTTGCTACACAGTGTTCCCGAAACATTCATTTTGTCTTATTAGTTACTAATAATGATGTACTTTTCCCATCACCAGCAAAGAATGCAAAACAGGAAGATTAAAAACGTGTTTAACTGAAATAAAATTAAATAAAAATATTAAATGAAAACTTGAACTTGAAAAAAAATGAAAATGAGAAATATTGCCTTGGAAACTAACTGAAATAAAATAAGTTGAAATAAGTCAAGCCACTAAATGTAAACTGGAAAAATACATCTCAAAAACTAAAACCTAAAATAAAAACTTCAAACTAGGACTGTCACGATAACAGCTTTTTGTTGTCTGATATATTGCCCTAGAAATAATTGCGATAAACAATATTATTGTAATTTTAAGACCATTTTATGCCACTGAATATATAATCATAATGTAACAGCATAATAATGCAAGAAGGACTACACACTTCCAAATTACAACAAACTTTTAATTTTTAAGAATATTTAGATCGTGGAAATTAAGTATCAAAATATTTGATACCTTAAAAACTTGAATAAATAGTAAATAAAAAATTTCTAACAAAAAGTGCAAACTAACAACTACAAAAAAAAAAAAAAAAAAAAAAAATGCAGACTTTTCCATATACAGATTTTTTTCCCGGACCTTCTTTTCTCTGTAAATTAAGGGTGCACATTATTGCTAAAAAACACAATCACTACTTAGCAGTCAGATGTCTATATGCACAAAGGCACAGATCCCTAAAAAAAGACCATATCTGCAGATGAAACTTTCTTTGTAGAAGCATTTTTTAAAATTTGAACTAGCACCTCATGATTACACCACGTTATGTACGAGAAGCTGCAAAAGACACCGGCGCAGTGGAGTGTAAAAAAACATGATGACATAAAGGGGTCTTATGATGTTGATAAAAAGAACATTATTTTGTGTATTTTGGGTAATGAAATGTGTTTGCGGTTAAAGTTCAAAAAAAATATTTCCAAATACTTGTAGCGTCTGCGATCAGAATCATGCATGATCTTTGGGTTTTTGTGGCTTAAGAGACCCTTTTAGCCTTTTGAAATTTGCATATAAATTACAGTTCTGGTCAGAGATGTTACTTGTATAGGGGTTGTAATTTGCCAAATGGTTCTTCGCCGTCAAAGAGATTCTAACCAGCCCACCACTTTCATCTCCCCATCTGACTTCAAACACTGTCCAAAGAGCTGTAAATGACCTCGATGGGCCTGGCTGGCCAAGCAAACTAACACACACACACACACACACACATAAAGACCGTTACTCTATTATACTCTACAAATATATCTGGTATATTGCATGTGTTGTTTGTACGTTTCCCTATTAGATTAGCTGAGTTACCACTCGTTATTTGTATTAGTTAAAGCCATAAACACTGATATTCAGGTGGATGTATGTATCTTTGGTTTAATCTATTCCAAATGTTTGTTTCTTGGTATCAATATTATCTGCTTTTCATTCCTCAAACAATGATGTACAGTATGTGATTGTGAAACGCATCATACGATTTGTACTATATTTTGGGTTAAAACTACAGAAATTCCAGACCGGCCATAAAACATGCAAATGAGCCATGAAGGGAACAAAAGGAAACTTCTCCCGCTCAAAAATTCACGCCTGGTATTGGCCAGTCCACACAGAATAGGAACCCTCAAAAGTGATTAGCCGAAATAATCTTTGCTCAGAAACCCTCTTCGTTTGAGACAACACCTTTCCAAGACTCTCAAGATCTTCCTCTTGAGTTTTATTTTCCGGCAGTTTTTATCTTCAAGTAACTTTAGTCGCTGTGGACTTTTCCTTCTTCAGAAGAACCAGAAGTAAAAACTTCCAGCTGACTCCTCACAAACTCATCAAAAGACCTCCGGTGTCTACCGCATCAGGACTCTTCTTCAGCAATCGAAACCAATGCAAGTAACCGCTTAAAATTATTTAGATGCGTGTTTAAGTTTCAGCCCCTTTTTAAGGTGATTTTGGATTCTTTGATGATTTTCAAAGGTTGTGGTTAAGTGATGTGAAATACTGCCATTCTTTTCTATTCTCTCTCTTTTCCTTACTTTGTTTCATTCTGTATATAGAAGTGTTTTGCTTAGTTATGTTAGATGTAGTTTCATTTATTAAATCCCTTATATTCACAACGGATTGTCTCTGTTTGCTGCTCACAATTCGAAGTCAATGAATGTGTGAACCCTTGCTACATTTTGCTAAATTACTGCTAGCACTGCACAAAGAAGGACAGTTTATTCTTCCGTGGCCAGGAAAATAATAGTTCCTTGAAATGATAAATGATTATATTGTCTGCTCGGTGGACGGACAGATCAAATAATTGTAATATTGATTCTGCTACAGTTAATTCGAAGATATAATCTAAATATTTATTATTGATCATAACCAGTTACGGTTAGTCATAAATATTTCCCTTTTTAGAGCTAATAATAAAAACCCTACATACGGTATCTTTTGTTTCTTTCTAATGACCCGCCTTTCTGAAACTTTTTTACAAAGCTCATCAGTCTGAAAAGCTAGGTGTGCTGTGATTGGCCAGCTATCCAATGCGTTGTGATTGGCCGAATACCTCAAGCGTGAGACAGAAATGTTACGCCCCTCAAATACTGTTGATGCCATGTCCGGCCGGAGCAACGACACAAAAACATTAAAACCCATAACAAACGAGGCATTTTTTGCATCCAGTGGGGACATAATTACTGATTATAATGACTTATACTGTCTTTTTACGCGTTGCGTTGCATTGCATCATGCCACGTAAACATAAAACTCTGTCTGCATTTGTGATCGGAGAAATTACAACAAGCACTACTCTACACTGCTCAAAACACGCGTTTGAATAATCAGTGGCAAATTCCTTTTTCGGCTTTTCAAAAAGTACTACGTGAGTCAGAACTGCCGGCATGGTAGTCTAACGTTACTCTGCCAGAATCAGTAAACAGTCCTCCATAAAATGTGCTGCACACATCTGGATATTTGGGTTAAACTGTTCTAGAACACTTTTGTAAATACAACTTAACCACTGATTTGTAGTCGTGTCCTCTTTTGGAAGACCAAACAAAGTAGTTTCGCTTTCACAACGAAAAACACAGCGGCCTAGCGTGAGGGGAACCCCCGGCTTAGCCTGTGCTGTGGCCGGGCTAGAGTGAGCTGTGGCGGCGGGGTCGAGAACGGCGCGCCCAGCGGATCCGACGAAGGAGCGGCAACCACATGTGACGACCCAGGGGCTGGACTCCGCTTCGTCCACAGTGAAAGTTGATGTATTCCCTCAGCGACCAGCACAAATCAGCTCTAGCCATGACGAAGCGGATATCGTCCTCTTTTGGAAGACCAAACAAAGTAGTTTCGCTTTCACAACGAAGCACACAGCGGCCCTTCACGACATGGCTGCAGCGTCAACCATACTACAGCGAGAATAAAAAGTTACGCATTCTTTCTTTGCGTAAACATTTGGGCAACGTTATGCAAATCTTCCCACATAGCGAAGTAGATATGTGGGGGCGTGTTAGAACAAGACGTTTTAGGTAGGTGTGGCTGACTCATTCTTTATAAAAGTTCAATCTCTTTGGATTTGAGACTTTAGTCTTTGCAACTTTACAGATCTTCTTTATGAACCAAGAGCTTGTAACACTCCAAAGAGAAAGGAAAATTTAAAATCGCATCATATGACCCCTTTAATGTTATTGTGAATATAATGGCGATATATTGCGTCACCAAAAATTATCATGTACATATATTGCGCGATAAGTCGATATATTGATTGCGACAGGCCTATTCAAAACATTAATAAAAACAATAACAGTATAGAAAAAAATACTAGTAACACTGCATCTTACCTTCCATTTCTTGTTCTGTGTCCAGCTCCATAGGTTCTTCTCTTTCTATGGAAAAAGCAACATAAAAGATTTCACAGTTGCACACAGACGTGAAAAGACATGCTATTGTTTGGCTAATATGTGCAAATGCTCATAAAGCTGAATATTTACACACACCACACACCTTCACTACTGCTAGAGTCTTCTCGGTAGAGAGTGTTTTTCCATAACGGCCCAGTTTTCATGCTTATGGTCTTCTTGTTGCTTTCGACCTCTGTGTCCGAGCAGTACGCCGCGCTCTCATAACCCTCTTTCAGTTTCTCCACACCCTCAATGAAGTCCAGGTTGGCCAAATAGTCATTGCCGGACACTGTGTCATCCTCATTCATTCGGTCTTCGTTTATTATTTTACCTGTGAGGTGATAGATGGAGGTGATGGGAGGAATTTTGTTGTGTTTAAAGAACTAAAATTTATGTTCACTTACCAGTGAAAACACACACAAATGTGCCCTTGGCTACATCATCTTTGCAGCGGATGCCCCATCCCTTGTGCTGTGTCATGAAGAGCTCCAGCCGCAGCTGCAGACCATGCTGAACCAGCCTGTTGCTGCATGTTCTCGGATCACAACGGCACAGAGGGTTACACTCATACACCCTACAGGAATGGAAGTGGAAGTGTGATGTCATTTTTGTGGTTAGAAATGTTATACACTACCGTTTAAAAGTTTGGGCTCAGTGAGTTCTCTTTTCTTTTTTGAAAAATAATTTGATACTTTTATTCAGCAAGGTAAAGACTTCAATTGTTACAACTTAATGTTGTACTTTTGAACTTACCATCCATCAAAGAGTCCTGAAAAAATGTATCACAGTTCCCACAAAAATAAGCAGCACAACTGTTTACAAGGTTGATAATCAGAAATGTTCTTGAGCAGCAAATCATCATATTAGAATGTTTTCTGAATGATCATGTGACACTGATGACTGGAGTTATGATGCTGAAAATTCAGCTGTGCTATCACAGAAATAAAAAACATTTTAAGATATATTAAAATAAATGCAGTCTTGGTGAGCATAAGAGACTTTTAAAACATTTTATCCACAAACTTTTGAACAGCAGTGCTATCAAAATGAGTCTGTAATGAGCTGTGATGAAAAATAAGTCCAAGAAACAATTATATTTTTGACAATACAATGTGATACATCTGATTTGGGGGGGGCGGCAAATCCACTGTAACCATACGAGAATCAGACAGACAGAAAAACAGACAAAGGTCGTTTCTAACCCTGTTGGCAAGGTGGTTGGTAACCTCTTATGCGTGTATCCAGCACTAACATCCACTGGACCACCACTGCATAAGGACGTGGCTTCAATGGTCAGCTGGTGGCATGCACACTTTGACCTGTCACACATACAAATACAAAATGTTTAATAACAATTTCCATAATTTAAAAGGAATGTTCCAAGTTCAATCCAATTTACATAGTCAAT
>JADLZN010007567.1:0-41939 GCA_018155175.1 Sinocyclocheilus anophthalmus
ACAGGTGATAGCAGCAGGGCAATGGTGTGATAATGTAAAACTATTCATTGATGTCCTGCTTTAGAGGCAGTCCTTTGCAGATTTATTGCCCATGTGCAGATGTATTACCCATGTAAAAAAAAAAAGTACAGTCTCATGTGTCCCCAGGAGAACAGTATCAAGAGAACTTACTTGAGCCAGTCAATGGAGACAAAGATACGTCCTACGAACAGCTGAACAGAACATGCATTATTCTGAGATGTGTCCAACGAGACCCTTATAGCCAAGGTTAGATTGTGTTCCAATGAGAAACAGAAACTTCTGACTTCTCGCCAGTACAGACCATGATGAACTGGCAATAGAATTCATTTGCACGTTGTTTGTATGCTTTCAGCATCTGCTGATGGCCCCCTACCGCAAATCTCTGGCGCTGAAAGAGAACATAGTGACACCATGCCAGCATTTGTTTTGACTAAAGCAGTGCCATCTAAAGGGAGTGATTCATATATTGTTCTAGCGGGAAACCTGCACAAATGTGCTGATGGATGGGAGAAAAAACAGACACCATTGGCTTGTTGGACATCTCTCACAGATTAGAGCTCTTCTGTTGCTCTGAGCTTTTATGGATGAAATATGACACTCTTGGATTGTGTTGTGAAGTTAAGCACTCATACTGGGACAAGGTATACATAATTTTTTATTTTTCAAGTATGGTAGGTGCGGTGTGGTGTAGTGGTTAAAGATTTGGGCTAGTAAACTATGCAGAGTTTGTCCACAAGCTATGACTATTGTGCATCTGAGGAGATTATAACAGAAGAATTATCTTCAATATCAATATATTTTTTTTATATTGTGACAGTATTTATCATGATAATTATAAATATATTTTCATTAAAAAGTAATATTACATTAAGGAAAAACTTTACAGTCCTAAAAACAGGTTTTGGTTTGTGCAAACAAACAAATAAATAAATACCTACATAAATTCTGCTTTTTTTTTAATTAAATTTTTTTTTGTTATTATCATTATTACTTTTTGGCTGAAATGTGAGCAGGGCGAATGTTCATTCTGAGATCACTCATAAGGGTTGTTGGGTCGCCCAGTGTATGAGAATGGGGCTCTAGTCATGTTGCATTTCTGTGCTAATGTTGCTCATATTTGTAGACACACTTAAATCACACAGTGTACACATAAAAATCACACAAAGAGCAAAACCCTTTTATAATTAGTAATTATTCGGAAAATGGTTAACATTCTCTTAAATACAACACAACTAAATATGCAAGAAGTCTCTTCAAGTTGAAATAAATCGCTAAGAGGTTCCATGAGTGTCTAAAAATAAAAAAATGTGTTTTGCGGATACTGTAAAAATATATAACTTCACTTGAATGCCTTGAATGAAATTCATGATTCTTTACTATTAGAGATGCTGAACAAGTAAACAGTGGAGTGTAGTAAATAAAGAAAATTAATGGGCTCAATCGTACACAAGATCCAAGTGCACAAGGGTATCAACAAGATGCCACAAATATTTGTGGTGTGAGCGGTTTTGCAGTTCAATGCAAATCAATGTATTTGTAATATACTGTATAATATATCTATAGTCATAAAACCACATTTTAAGTAGTTTACCTTACCAAATTTCAGTTTCGCTTGAACCCGAGTTCAGTAGTGAATGTAGACATTTTATATTATTCAACTAAGATTTTGTTTGAATGGTTAATGCTTACTGTGTCAATTACCATAACCATTCTCACTTAATAATATTAACATAAAATAATATAAAATGTTTACATTCACTTCAAATTCTACTCTAACTCCCATGTCCTAAATTCCCACAATGCATTGTGCTGTGACATCATTCTCCCATTCTCTATAGCCACTGAACATTGTTTGAAGGTTAGATAGCTCTGCAAAGATCATCGTAATATATTCACATTAACATGAGAGATAGCAAGCGCTGGCAAAGTTTTCCTGATTTGTCTGAAGATTAGTCCCCACCCCTCGAGCTCTCCTAAATCTCTCCAGCATGCAGGCCTCCATCCAGGAAAGCCACTCCAGCCCCAGGCTTGCATGCGCTGCCTGTCAGGATCAAAGGCATCGGCAGCCCTGGAAACTACTTATTACCCCCCACCCTCACCACTTTACCTCACCCACATCCCCCCTGCTCAGCCAGCAGTAACCAGCCCACTTTGAAGCCCTTTTTCTGCCTATTTAAAAAGGAAAGCACAAGAAAAGCGGGGGCCTTGAATCGCCACCGGCCTCGTCCCTTTCACATCACTGTCACTGCAGAACCTTTGTGTTTCTGAATAGCACTCCTATTCTATGCACCTTTTTCTCTTTCTAGTTCTGAGAAGGTACGCTGTGACTCAGCGCTCAGTGACTTATTTAGCTAAGTGAGATGTGTTGAGTAACTTTGCTCTTTTGAAGTCCCTCTCAAGCTTTAGGATTTTTCTTCTACTTTTTCTTTTTACTATTACAACCTATTCTGAGTACTGCTGTAAAGTATATTTCCCCCCCGCTTGGTGTACATGAAAATGCATAGGAACTAAAAAATTTAATTCTGTAATCATCTACTTACCCTCATGTTGAATGTTACTTACCCAGCATGAAGAGTGTTCATGCTGCTATTTTTCATGCAATGAAGTGAGTGGGTACAGATGCTGTTGAGTTTGAAAAACCTTTTAAAAAGCAGCATAAAAACATTATGAAAGTGACTTGTACACTTGCACTATATGACTTGTTCACTGTATTATCGTACTTATAGTTGTTCACTGAGGAGAAAATGCTACTCAGTTTAATATCCTTTAGTTTGAAAGACAGACATGCCATTTCATTCATTATGACCAACATTCATCTAATTCATGTTCATGTGCTTGAAATATGAAGTGCAGCTGGACGTGACATACAGTAAATACACCCAAGATGGCAAATATTAGATCACTCTTGCAGCCCTAACACCTCACTCCAGTCGGAGAAAGTGTAACAAAGTACAAATAATGGCAAAATATTCAAGCGGCCCAATGCCTCAGAGGGTTTCCAGGGACCCTGCAGCAGCAGGCCTCACACCATGCTGTAATGACCTCATCTGTATGCAGTGTCTTCCTCAAATCTGTGTCATCACAAGCTTTATTTCCCAGCAGGTTTAGAGCTTCTACACATTATCTCTTTTATTTCTGTCTCTCTCTCTTTCTCATTCACTCCCTTTCGCTCTTTACCTTACCTTAATAGTTTGTAAAGAGTTCCTTGGCACCTTGAAAAGTAAAAGCCTATGATGTCCAGTGGGAAAACAGTTACACCTCATTTGATTGCTGAGCGGTAGATCACCTGTTACAGACGCTCAGTGGAAATGCAGTTTGAAATGAATTGTTAGTATGTCTCGCTTTAACGGTTGTCTGTATTTTGTCTTAAAGTCTGAATGTGGTCCGTGATTCTTCTTGCAATAATTATGTGTTAAACTGTTTATTTAGTTGGCTACTATTTAATAAAAATGCCTTATAATCTTACAACTGAAGAAAACCTTACAATGAAACCTAAACTGCCTATGATAACAAGACCTAAATCATTTTAAACACGGCTAAACCTTCTTAAACAGTGTATAAATGTGCAATGTGCTAAGATGTCTTTCAAACTTTAAAGGCAACAGCGACAATGAGCGTTATCAAATGGCTAATAAGAAAATCCCATTCAAATATACCCGGCCGGTCGAAGATTGGCTACATGAGAAAGGTAACCCTCACAAGACCTCAGTGTTTTTTTTGTTGATTTTAATTTGCGTTCATATGCTCCTTGTCATTTCGTTTCGTTATATTTTTGTCCAACCAGGTCTGATGATTTTTTGCTTAGCCTTTTGCCACTAATTAACCTAAAATGTTCATAATTTACTTCCCTTCCCATTACGTAATATTTTCGTTGAGTATTATTTTTTATGTGGATTGTGATCCTCTTTTGTTATTTCCATCAGATCATTGACCAGTTAAAGGGACTGGTAACTAAGAATAACACTGCATAAGTACGTAGCTTCTGGACTCCAACTTTAAATCTAAACCAAAACTCAACAAAAGTCAGGATGTTTGTTTTTAATTTTCTTTGGAATGATCTTCCACAGTGGTAATGTTAGTGGTCGAATAATCCAAAAACCCAACCCTTAATGCAGCACGTTTCCAAAGACAACAAATTGGTGCTGAAATGAAATGCCAGTTTGCTGACTAATGCAGTTTTGTGTTTGAAGCCGGTGATGAAATCGACCGACACCTCTTCAGTTTCATTCAAAAACAGGATGAAAGGGCGGGGTGACCATTTATCAAATATAACATTAAAGTCCTTTGGATTATTAAATGCGTTTAAAGATCATTGCCTAAACTACATAAGATGATTATAAAGTCCCTTTAACACTGTCTAAAACCACATTGAAATCCCATTAGTGGTTCTACATGCATGAATCAACATGATATTCCTTTGAAATGTATGAGATGAGCTTTCTTCCTTGCCCACTGTAATATAGAATTGTAAATGTGTAATAGTCTTAATTGGCCTGCATTTCTATTTCTAATCATATGAGAAACCATTTGGAATTTGCCCCAAAACATTTGCATGAGAAGCACCTCACAGTGAACAAGAAAAAAAAAGTTAATCTTAATTTTTAATACTATGCTTGGATGTTAAAAGATATCCCATCTAGCTACACTTAATCATTGAGCCAAATTAAATAAATAAATAAAATATAAATAAGTATATAAACGCATTCTGATTGTGTCTTACCTTCACTGTCTTCCCCTCAGGTCGTCAGTTGACCATTTTTAACACCCAAGCCACCATCTCAATTGGCGGTAATGACCGCAAGCGACCATATCAAGGCCAGCTCTCTGGTCTATATTACAATGGCCTGAAGGTTCTCAACATGGCAGCTGAAGGTCATGCTAACACCAAGATAAATGGCAGTGTGAGACTGGTGGGGGATGTGCCCACCAGCAGAAGTCCCTCACGTACCACCACCTCCATGCCCCCAGAGATGTCCACCACCTTCATCGAGACCACCACCACCCTGTCAACCACCACTACCCGCAAACAGCGCTCACCACCTACAATTCAGGTAAGATCCATTGATTTTCTCCATTTAGTCTCCTTAAACCAAGAATGTAGACAAAATTGTGAGGGTGGCCAAATACTCAACAGTGTAAAAACGTGTTTATTGTGCATTTATGTTTTCATGTAAGACACGAGAATTTAAGAGACCTCATGTCTAAACTCTTGCATCTGGCTTCTTAGTATTGAAGCTATCGAAATTTTCCAATGAGATATGGTGAGTCTGTGTCCAGCTTTCAAAAGTTTTGTTTATGTTATGTAAAATATGTAAAAAAAAAAATCAAATAAAAAGAAGAAGAAGAAAGATTGGGGGGGAGGGGGGATTATCATCTCATGTTGTTCCAAACCTTTATGTCTTAATTTCTTCTGTGTTACCCTCTGCCTTAGCCATGGCAAGAACAATGGAGTTTACCATTAAAAGCATTATACCTTATGGGTCTAGTGTGCCAAAAAGTCAGCATTTGTGTGCTCCAAATAAGGGGAAGATTATCAGTGAATAACATCTTATTTTAGTTTGTTCCTCACACAAAGCTATCATTATCATTTGTTTTAGAAAACATTGAAACTTTTTGATAATTTTATACAACTTTTGTTTCATTTTGGAGCTTGGCACTATAAAACACTATTTTGTGTTTCACAGAATAAGGAAAATAATAAAGTTTTGGAACGATATAAGGATGCATATATGATAACTATCTTCCCTGGGGCTGAGCAAAGCACTTCTATCTGTGCTGTACTGTACAGTATGTGCTGTTTAGATGCCTTGTGGAGTGTCAACTAACATAATGCTTTCTTTAACACAGTCTGACATGAGGCCAATGAATGTCTGATCATGCAGACATTTCATTGATGCGAGGGGAAAAATTGAAGCAGCAGTCTTCGTATTAAAGCCATAACTCTCCCTAGGGCACCGCTCACCGACAGGCCAAGAAGACTTATTCTCTCACCTTTAAACAGATCAACCAGCATAATAATAACCTCTCATGTCAGTGCTGACTGCAGCGTGACTTCATCAGTGCGTTGACAACCCAACTATTGATAAGAGCCTTCAAACTCATGCAGACAATTTCAGGACATGAAGGCTCTTTGTCCTTCTTGGCCTTTTGGCCATCTATATTTCCAGTAAGACAAGAGCTGGACATGAACTCACATCACCCATGTCTTAACATGTCAACTAGTAGGTCACAGCCCTGAGTGAATGTTATTTATATATTGTGTTAGGATATTATAACTGTTACCTCACAGCAACTCAGGAGATCATTCTGTATGGATTGTTCTTTCCATATTGGAGTGGCTCATCTGAATACTTCAATTTCCCCCACAATCCAAATACTTAGAGGTTAGGAGAACTAGAGACTGCAGTAAGTATGAGTGAGAGTGTGAATGTATGTATCTGTCTGTGTATTTTAGCCCTGTGATGGACAGCCCACCTGTTATGCTTAAAGATGCTGGGATAGAGTCCAGCATTCCTGTGACCAAATGGATGAATGTTAGTGCATGCTTTTGGTCTGTGCTTTTGCTGAGTAAGGTATAATCCTGGATTAACATCTTTGTTGGTCCTGGAATAATATCAGAATTAAGTGATGTAGGATTAGGTTTGGGGGTTTAGGACTTGGCTAAGGTTGAAGGCTGGGGACTGTACCATTCTGATCGACCAATCACTGCCCCTTGAGTTAGTTGGGGTTAGGTTAGGTTAGGGTTAGTGACAATGCTATGCTTTGCAATATTATTTGTCAAATTAAGTTCTATAGTGCTCATGATGAAAGCTAATTAATGCATTCTAAAAGAGATTCAATGAAACAAATCACTAATTTTATGAGCACTATATTTTTCTACTTTGATTAGTAAATGTTGTAAGACACTCTCACATTAATAGCAAAATTAGAGATTCAGGTTTTGACCACAACATCTTTAATAAATAGTCAAAATACTTCTACAGGAATGTTCCCACTCCAGCAAGATCGCCATTTTGGGTTTGTTGTAAGTGTATTTTTTCTAAGACTCTCCCAGATCAATTTCTAGGCCATCAGGCAGTTTGATTCATGCTGTGCCCACAAATTAATTTTCCATAGGTCTCATTTTTAGTGCTCCCTTGCTGAATGTCAGCATAGACAGAAAGTGAAGTACCTGTAGAAGCTGACAGGTTTTCCACCCCCTGAGGGTCCCAGGCTGTGACCGATGTTGGGCTGTTCTGAGTGGTTTGGGGTCTAGTGGCTACACTTGTAAGGTGCTATTTGGCACAGTCCTCTGACTCCCCACCCATGCACGTCACCCCAGGGTCTGACAAATAAGAGGTGTGCGATCATATTTTATCCATAAACGGATTGAGCTGATCCAGGCAGGAACAGTAGAGCAGTCTCACGCTTAATTAATGATGGGACACCTGGGAGAGGTCTTGCCTCACACTTGATCTCTGGTAGAAGAGGGTGACTGGTGAGAGTGTGCATATCCATTCATCTCCAGCAAGGGCTATTCACTGTGCCCCGGGCTGCTGTCTGCTCAATGATGCTTCTACACACTAGGGAACAACAGAAGCAAGAGGCATTGTAGAAATGCTGACATGACAGAAGACCACACTGAGCATGTTAACAGATACACACACAACCACATGTTGTTTAGTGGTGGTAGCGTTTTGTTTTGGGGTTTTTTTCCACAGAGGGTGCAATCAGCGCCTTTGAAGGAGCAATAATAGGAGCATCAATACTAATAGCTGCAAGCAGTTGTGCAGCATATTCGTTTTTTCTAGATGTAGTTAGGCTGTAAGCATTTTTCTCAACCTGGGTGTCTCAGGGACAAATGTGTCTGAAGGTAAAGGGTACATTCCCTCTTTTAGCTCTCCTTTACTGTGGTTTTTGTCCTGGAATTGTATTGTAGACCCCTTGTCAAGGTGTTATGGCACATACTGTATAGACTAGAGGAAGCTCTGATGGAGCAATCTATAGATAGGACAGAGCCAGATATATCTTGAGAGTGTGGAAAGAGATAATACAGTGAATTGAAAAAAGTACAACTAAACCTGCTCCTCATCCATCAATGGATGTCTGTGTCTGAGTTTAAGCAAAAGCTGCTGTTCTGTTGTCTTGTATGCACCAATCCATTGAATCAATGATTTGTGCCGTATTCTCTAATACAACACAAATTATTGTGTTATGCGCCTTAATCCTTGCAGTCGACACCTGCTGAAGTTATGAAAACAGAAGATGGTCTTTATCTCGGTGTCTGCATATTATCCATATTCCCCTCTATACTATCAATTTGTTTTAAGCTGTTGACGTCACCTATATCTCCATCATCCTCCTGGCCTCCACAAAACTGATGACCTAATCCAGTGATTTCACGCTATCTGAGGCGTTTTAAAACGATGTGTGTGAGTCCGGCTAACCTGCAAGCCTCACAAGCACTTTAGATATGCTATATTGACTCCTCCTCAGCACACTATTGTCAAATACATGCTTGAGGATGTTAGTCATTATCTGCTTGGTGTCAAGTCCTTGCACTTAAGTAGAGTAGCAGATAGGAAGTCGCCATTTCCACTGGAACAGAAAGAAAGACCTATGGCTGCCCAATTACACTGTAGTTAAGTGTAGCCGACAGGACACGCGTTCGAGTATTTGTGCTGGATTCTTAGGGTTGTGTGAGGGAGAGAAAAGCAAAAGAAAAGCGAAAGAAGCATTTTGATTTGATTATAATAGTGATGATGTGAAAGTAAAAAAGAAGGTGAAGAAAAGTAATGTGAATGGAAAAGACAACCCCCTCTATAGATTGGGGAATTTTCCAGTTGTCATTTAGTGGGCTCCGCTTCGTTCTGAATGCTTGTAGCTTTGGGTGAAGACAGAATTTACGGTTTGTGTAAAAGACCAGATTTGAGTTCTGGCATGGCATATGCATTCTCTTTTTTATAGTCGTAATATTTAGTTAAATGCTAAGCATCTGAAATGCATGTTTGAATTTAATGTAAATTGTACTTGTGCCACAATTAAGATTTCTTGCATTGACATAATATGTTGGATGTCATAGTCTTATAAAAAATATACATTTTCAGTAACACTTTCATATTGAGAATACTATTGATATTTGCTTAGCATGCATCTTTCGATAAACTTTCTGTTATCAAGCACATCCTTATTCTGATGCCCATACATTTTATGATCCCCTTAACCAGCAAGTTCTCCCCTACCTCAGTAGACACTACATTTAATGTAAATGTGGTTGTCACTATCTTTTTTGAAGAGCTGCAGTAAGTACATAGCCAAAGAACAACCCCCCCGCACGCTCGCTATGACTTATTCATTTGAAGTTTGAAACAGCTTTCACTTAAGAGCATTCTCATTCCTCTGCAATCCATGTGCCATTTTATGATCTCAGGGTGTTGCTGATTCATAGCAACTCACACGCACAACAATACCTATATGTTGTCCCTTCAGCCTGAACTTCATTGCCCTATGGCTCCACAGTGGTTGCCTGCAGATGGGCACATTAGAATCATATAAAGGTCAGCAGCAATGAGGTACTTGTTTGCGATCTACGTGGTAATTTCACTTCACTGTCTTTTTCTCATGCTGCACACAGAGAGATGGATGCTGGGTGCCTTGGGACAGCTTGGTGGTCCCAATTACATGAAGGTGGCAGATGGATGGGGGACTTCCAGGTTGAAGGGCTCATTAAAAAAAAAAGCATGCAGGGGATGGGTGCGAACATGTGGCCCAGGGAAGCAACAATCCTCTGCTCTGCATGAGTATACACAATCGCCTCAATCTATCTCATCTCCCCTGACACTGAGAAGCTAAAGGTGTTACAAAAACAAATAGCAGCATTAATGTAAGCATGTAACACAAAGTCTCGTACAACAGCTTGTGTAAAAAGTATTGGTAAAGTAACTTTTATACTGTAGTTGTCAAACTGTTCATGATTAAGTAGTTCAACTATCAAGGTACCCTTTTACCTAGTTATCTTAACTAAAAACTGTAAATAAAAAGTATCTGACTGCTCAGTCCCCAAAATTTATTATATTGCCCCCAAAAGTGATTAAGTTAGATCTGTAGTACCATTGCAGTTTACATTTTAGACCAGGGCTCTGAACTTTATTTTGCAAAAGGCGTTTTACAATGGTTTCTTTCTTTCTTTACTTTTACATTTTTCTTTAGATTTCAAAAGCTTGCATGGCTAAATGATGTCTTGCTTCTATCTGTGCAACCAACCAGCATTGGTATGACTATTGCGCCGGCGCCTCACGCACAGAACACAACACACAACAGTAGTGTCTTGCTCTACATGGCAGCCTGTTATTATCAAATAATACCGAAACATATAAAAGACAACATATCAAAGTACACTGACTCTCCGTTGTACCATCTGTTTTGCATTCAGCGTGACCAGTGCCCTCACTGGGCTGACGGGCTACGGTGATGATTTCGCATACGAGTGACGGACAAAGCCTACATAGCCTATTACATTGTATAAGTACATTAGCATAGTAATATCAGATTGTTAACATCCGATACTCGCGAATATGACAACATTGGATTTTGTGCGGAATGAGATAGGTATCATCAGTTTTCACCTTCAATTAATTTGTTTTTGGATTGACGTTTTTATAGCCTAAATGCATAGCTTTAACTTTAGAGGATTTGTTGTGGAGAGAAGGGAACTTTAGCTGTGTTAATAATGTTTGCATTTTGCTTTACCAGCATTTTAGCCTAAATAATTTTTTAATGTAAGAATAAAATGCGTTAAAATATTGATTCTGCTCGGAGTGCACCGACTGATTTTTATTTTATTTTTTCTAGTTTTCAAGCCCTGTTTTAGACACAGTATTGCAGTTATTTGTCAACTTTTGCTCAGTAAACAAAACCGTTCCAAACAAAACAACATGGCTGAATGAATCAGCTTTTATTTGAAATAATTGAGTAAATGATTCAAAGACTCTCAAAATGACATTCTGCCTGAAATATGCAAAAGCAAGTCGACTGATAAAAACAGTCCCTGTGCATGCAGGATTGTATATCAGCACTCTTGAAATTTCACACAGCCAATTTGATTTGAAGGCAGGAAGTAATTGCTGCATAGTATTAGTTATATATTATTACTATGATTATTATTTATGTAATTGACAACAAAAATAGATTCATATGAATTGGTGAGATCAAAATTGATCAATTCACTAAAATGAAACGCATTATCAGAGCTATGAAAGCATGGACATTTTAGATTTATTATCATTCAGTACTAGGAACCATGATTTTATTATATGCTCAACATACATGGTCATACATGATTTTAAGATGAATGGAATTATCATTGTTGACAATATCGCTCAGTTTCAGTATAGGTCTTGGCTGGAGTAGATGTAAATGGAAGCCGTTGAGTGCTGAATCCCACATTGTGCTCACTGAAAGTCCCTTTGAGCTCAAACTCCCTGCAAGATCAGTATTCAGATCAGCACCACTCACATTTAACCTCTCGAGCCAGCGATAGGATGACAGTGAGTATATAAGCACAGGGTAAACACACTGCGGTCTCTTTCTGATGCTGTAATGAAACATCTCAAGAATGATTTATTGTCTGAATGTGGCTGCTGTCTGGACAATGGTTCGGAAGCTTACAGATGTCAGCTTAAGCTAATGAAATAGACGCTTTTTCTAGAAGAACTAAAAGAGCATTTACATTCATGTCCAGCTTTGCAGGTTGTGATTTGAGTGTTTGTCTTGACAAAGTACGAAGACTAGATTTTGATTTAAAAATAAGGAGATAATTAATTGCTTTCCATGAAGGTAGTGCCATGATGAATTTAAAAGCAAGAAGATATGTCGTATGGTCTACTTTTATGGTTTGATTGAGTTAATTTTCATTGTTTGGAAAAGAGCATCTCAGACATTCTGCATTGCATCTTACACATAGAGTAATATGGGTTTGGAATGACATGAGGCAATGTCATTGCTTACTTTATCAGTGACATTGATTACTTTATCATCTAGTAAACAATGATTTTAGCAGTTGATTTCTTCAAAGTGTTACCAAATTTGCTTATCCTTTCATTTTAATGTTTTCAGAAATTTGCCTCAAATCTCAAATTACCTAGAGTTCAGCATTAGCAGTGAAATCTCTTCTTCTTGGATAACAGACTTTTCTATAATCCTTGTGGATTCCAATCCTCTGTGTCCTTTGCCCCTCTCTGCCTCGTCTCTGGCCTGTGTGTCTCTGCCCAGATTTCCCTTTCACTCTGCATCTCCATTACACACGGAGCCACACGCAGTAACTGGACGCTTAATTTTTTCCTGTCCTGATCTCGGGCTGTAATTGAAACATCCTGTTGGGCCCATGTCGCTCTCTAATTTTAGTCAGTGAGTCTCAGTGCGATGAGGGTAGTTCTGTACGACTGTTTGTCACCACTTCTCTGATGACCTTGCACACTGCGGCAGGGGAGTGATTAAAGATCAAGGCCAAAGACCATTTCCTTTGCCGTGGAAGATAAATGGCCCTGTTTGAAACCGCCTGCTATGGCTTGGAACAATTAGAGTGTGCTGAGGGGAGTCGCAGGCATGTGCTGTGTATGAAAGAAGGTGCACAAATACACTTCACATCTCTAAAACCAAATCTGTTTTTTTTTTACACTGCTCTACTCATTTGGAATTAACGATGCAGCTGATGCAAACGTGTAGGACACACGTACAAAATAATACAGAATTGCAACTGATATGCATGATTTTGTACAATTTTAGTATAATATTTAATTTAAATGTATAATATTTTGAAATGTGTTTGTAAAATAGGAAGAAAAATCTTTTTGCCTAAGGGCTAACAAAATAAGCTTACTTAAAGTGCCCCTATTATGTCATTTCCAATATTGACATTCATGCAGTGTGTAATGTAGCTGTGTGTGAATGTAAACAGTCTGCATAGTTGTAAAGCTGAAAGTGCACGATAAATAGTTATTTTCTCCAAAAATAAAGAATCGACTCTTAACAGCTGAAAACGAGTTGTTAGTAATTTGAATCCCACTTCCGTGACACCCCGGGGGGGGGCTACTGTCACGGGTAACACTTTGCCTACTGCGCCCACATGTTCTAACTTACCGTTTGCCGGCAGCTAAGCATCTTGACCCCGTCCACAAACACGGTCATATTTACGTGCCGACTCTTCCTCCAATCATCGCGATTCCACGCAGATCTCACAAAATGCGTTGGCTGTTGAAAGATGGACATCCATTATCCCCTGTTTATTTTCGCTCACCACTGCTCCACTGAACCAACCACCTTTGCATTACTTTCCATAAATAATAGATGTTCATAATTTTCTATAGACGTTCAACAATACAGAACTACTTGAAAATAGGCGTATTGTTCCCGAAACGCGCTGTACGCCGTATACCAATCACAACATAACCGATGCCATCTGACAAAATCCTGCAAGCAGGGCTCACAGAAAGGATGGGTTTAGAGAGATTGAATCTGCTTCGAACTAATCGTTTGAGAATCACTGGAAAATGAGGTGATATTAAATGCATATTTTGAGAAAACGAAAGCATTTTTTGAGCTTGCATGCATGTAATCCTATTGTAGGAGACTCCCATAACAATATTAGGAACCGTAAAAATGGCATAATAGGGGCACTTTATATACTTTCTGAGAACTAATCATAATATGTACACTCTTAAAAATAAGGTGCTTCAAAAGGTTCTTCAAGCGATGCATAGAAAGAACCATTTTTGGTTCAACAAAGAACCATTCAGTCAAAGTTTCTTTAAAGAACCATCTCTTTCTTACCGTTTTATAACCTGAAGAACCTTTTTTCACCACAAAGAACCTTTTGTGAAACAGAAAGGTTCTTCAGATGTTAAAGGTTCTTTATGGAACCATTTAGACAAAAAAGTTATTCTATGGCATCGTGAAGCACCTTTATTTTTAAGAGTGTAATATCTTTTTTTTCTGAATAAAAAATCTTGATAAAGCAGATTGTATCTGTATTTGTTTTGGTGCTGGAATTTCATTAACCTCCTCACCTAAAAGGAAATTGCAGGTATTATATTGCTATGGCTCTTCTATCCAGAAAGCAGAAAATAATGTTGAATTTAGATGACAAATGCATTATGACCACACTCCACAAATGTCAATATTAGATCTTATCCAGGCAACACAATGTTTAGGGTTGAGAAATGAAGAATGAATTCTGCAATGCCACTGATTTATTTTCATGTATTTACTGTTCTCAATACACACTGTTTCGTTGGAAACAGGGAACATTGGCCAGGCTCCTAAAGGATACAATACAATGCTTTGTCACGTCTATAATGCAGTGTTACATATTCAAACTCCTGTAGGACACTCGGTGAAGGTGACATTAGCCAGACAACAATGCATATCATTCTGATCTTGCTTTTTCTTCCGACCGTCCCAGAAGACAGGCTTGAGCAAAAAGACTTGTCGCAGGCCTTTGACAGGAATACGGCCTGATGGCATCGATCCTTTGTAATACAAGCTTTTCTCGTGTCTGTCTGTCAAAGCCAAGATCTGACATGATAATGCAGATCAGAAGTGACCCAATCGAAACAAGTGCTTCCGGCACTGAGATGGCTATCTTGTTGGGAATGACAGAGCACTAGAGTGAGAGTCGATATTTGTTTCTGGAAGTGTTTGCATTGTAGAGGTGAAAGTGAACATGTGAAACAGACCTTCTGCAGTCTAAATGAGTCGACTCACTGGCTATTCACAGTGCTATATCCTCCGCCCACTCATCTTCCAGGGCTTTGGCTTCTAGTAGACACTGGCGTTCGAGAAATAGCTGAATATTTTTGATGCGTTGCACTGATGACACTGTACTCACCAGGGTGCTCCTATTACAGGCCATTAAAGTTATTAAATATGACATGACCTCATAGCCATGGCATTGCACAATCTCCATCATATCAGCACTCTGAACATTCTAGAACTCCTGGCGTCTAGTCCCTCATGACTTCATGTGTACTGTGAGAGAATGGGGAAATGAAGAATGGAGAATGATTTCCACACAAAATGAGGAATATTTTGCTCCCAAAATAAGTTTTTGTATGGCATGGCGATTTTGTGACAAAATTGGATTTAGCCAGCTGTGAAATCGTTTTTTGTAAAGTACGCCAGCTAGGGAGAGTAGATTTGATGTCACAGTGAAAACAGGCTCATCATTGTCAAGCATGCTATAAATTCTGTCTTATTCCCGATACCTTGCCATTTCATTTTCTTTTTGAAAGAACTTTGTCGTGTATGTGACAAAGGTAGGCTACTGTGAAGTCAGTTTGCTTTATGTCCACGAAGCAGTTCCCTTTACATGCATTTTGGTTACTGCATATTTAGTTTTGTATTATAGCAGCAAAACTCAAGAGCGTGTTTTTTTGAATGTGAGAAATTGTCATATTAATATTCGTACTTGTAAGTTGAAATTTACCCTCACAGCTCTGATGTGAAATGCTGAATCTCTCGATTTGCATACAGGGACAATAATCAAAACTAATAATTGCACATGTGTAAATTAAGCCAATACATTCGTCTTGGTGTCAGTTTATCTTCTGAAATTTAATTTAATGGCATTTTGAAGAAGTACATAAAGATTTTTACATACCACCTCTCACGTGTGGTCATAATGGGGAGAAAACATTCCTATTGTAATTACACAATTCATGAACTTCACCAGCATCATCATATTGCTCGTTCTGAATCAGATCCAAAGTAACTGGTAACTTACTACTTGAGTAGTCTTTTCATTGGATACTTTTTAACTCTTACTCAAAGTAATTATTGACATTATTACTTTTACTTCTACTTGAGTAACTATTTCTATTCATGTGTGTACTTTTATGATGTACAGAGTTGCTATGTTTTAAATCAGTCTCTTAGGATGTACCATTTTAGCTATGATAGTGCCCTTACAGAGAATAGACAGCAAAGCAGCGCAAGTTTTTTAAAGATAGCCGTAATCTGAGGTTTGTTCTGCTAGATTGTAGACTTGTACATTAAGAAATGATGTGTTATTAAGTCTACCCTTTACTTAAACAGAATACACTTTGTTGTTCTGAAGCTGAGTAGTTCACTCTAGGCAGTCTGGAATTGCTTTTGTATTGGACTCATATTTTAGCTGTGGTCACAAACAGTAGATGAAACATTAGTGTTGTCTCTATGGTGCTCTGTGCGGGCAGAAAGTTATTTCTGAGCTGTTAAGGTCTGGACTAGCCTGTCCTCTGACACCACTTCTGTGACTGGTCATGCACGAACACATCTGTCAAATCTCTGCTGTGATTTCACACTCTGGGAAACTGTAGTGAACAGCAGTAAGGAACTACGGGGGGGGAGGACCCTCTGATCTTGAGGAGGTTTGTCAATGCCACATCTGCTGGTAATGTGACAGGATCACATCTGAATTAACTGTCACTTGGCTGGATCAGTATCATGTTATACAGCACCATTATAACAGCAATATGTCAATTCCTTTGAGAATGAATTTCCATGCTAGTCCTAGCTGGTCTAGCTTTTGCCATTCTGCTAACCTGCAAAAAATTGCTGAATTAAGCAGATTTTGAGAATCTGTTGATTAAGATACTTTTTGCACAAAGCATTTACAAACAATCACTGCTCAAACCCTAAACCTAACATTAGACAGAAATCTACAGAGGTATTATAGCAGCAAAACTCGAGAGCATGTTGTTTTGAATGTGAGAAATTGTCATATTAATGTTTGTACTTGTAAGTTGAAATTTACACTCACAGCTCTGATGTGAAAAGCTGAATCTCTCGATTTGCATACAGAGACAATAATCAAAACTAATAGTTACACATGTGTAAATTAAGCCAATACATTCGTCTTGGTATTCAAGTATTATCTGGCAGACAAATAATGTAACATCTTTTATATGTTTATCTTATTATATATTGCGGAGAATATATGCGGCTGTATTATGTTGAACCACTTTATTTAATGACCATTAAGGCCAATATAAAGCTGTTAAGGCATAAGTGAAAATGCAGGATAAAAACTGATGCAGGTAAGGGAGTAACTTAACAATAATATGATATGATAATATTCAAAAATAGATTATTTAAAAAAAAAAAACAAACGTTTTCTTTCTCTTTAATTTATCCTTCCCGTTTCTAGCGTGTACTTATTTGGACAATCCTACCAACTTGGTATTTCAAGCACTTCCTGTGTCTGTTTGCCTCTTTAAGAAGAATCAATTGATGTATTCCCCAATTGTAAGTCGCTTTGGATAAAAGCGTGGGCAAAATGACAATGTAAATGTAAATATGAGTGTAATAGGCTATTGCAAGTACACCAAAGAATGTAGGCCAATGCATAAAATTCATACTGAACTTGATTAAAAAATGTTTCTTATTGTATTCAGCAGAAGCCTTCAAGTTTAACTTTAACAGTAATATTTACATGTGTAGTTGTTTTTAATCTAAAATTTTACTTATATGGAATAGGCCAGCACATTTAATCATATAAAGACTTTAACATAATAGTTTGATGTGTGTCAAACTAATCCAGGTCTACAGTGCATCACATGGTCAAAGACCAGACAACATTTGGTTTTTCATGTTCTTGCATGGACTTTTACCTCAAGTCTACCTTTGTAATGTATTTACACAAGAAACTGAGGACAACACAGAGGCATAGGTTACAAAAATTGAATTATAATGTTAATAAAAAATATTATAAAGTGTTATCTATAGGGTACAGTGAAGATATGCATGTTGTATCACTGAAGAACTTACTAAATCAGTTCTATATTTATTTTTTTATTTTATATTCATTCATCACAAAAAACCAGCTTTTTTTCCCCCCACAAGATCTGGAAGGCGTTGATGCAGACCATTGTTTATAAAAGGAATTACATCTAAGAGTGACGACTCCTATAAAACATACCATTTTACTTCCAGCAGTCTTCTGCCATGTCCGAGCTGCATTTCCGAAAAGCTGGTTCTCCTACCAAGATGTGGCCCTGAGCGCCCCTGTTGCATGACCTTCATTTGAATTTATTGGTTAGGCATCGATCCCCTTCCTTCCCACCCCAGCCCTAGCTCTGCCTCCCGTGTATCCATTTACAAGTGCACAAGTGAGTTTTGCTACATAAATATTGTGAAAGGAGTATCAAAAAGTCAAAGCGCTAGGATTTGAAGTTGTACTGCCAGATCTGAGAGGTTGTAAGTGATGACTTGTGGTTGTACAGCGAGACTGAAGTAAATTGCAAAAGTAAATATGTTGTACACATTTGTGTCTGTCATTTTGTTTATGTCACAATGTCATTTTACACATTCGTAACTTTTAATCTGCAACTTTGAATTCAAAACACAGGTGTTTTGTTTATTGTCCCTGCATGCAAATTGAGAGATTCAGCTTTTCACATCAGAGCTGTGTAGCGAATTAGCTCACAACAGGAAATATGAATAATTAACCATAACTAGTTATATTAACTATTCATATTTTAGATCCGCTGGAGATATTTAGCTGACCTCTCAGGGTCAAACGTCTTGTCAATTCTAAGAACGTTAAATTCCCGGTTAAGGGAAATAACTTTCTTACTGAAAAATTCTACAAAATTTTGTAACGTAAATCTGCATGATTATTGTCTCCGGTTATGAGTAAACAATGAACATGTCAAGTGTGATAAAAGTAAGGTTTTTATTAACTACATAAACACTTAAACGAGTCTAACATACTACATAAACACATAATCTGGTCTAACATACACATACACACACCCACATACAGTTGGTATAGGAAAGGGTTCAAACTTAACTCAGTACAGAAAGAGACATAAAGAATTAATTTTATGGAACACTTTTGCATATTCAACAGATCAAAGCCTTCAGGGATACTTCAGATTCTGAGTTCAAACACACCTTTTTAAAAAGGTGTAACTGATACTTAATGTTTTAATTAATAAGACTAAGTTTGATACTTTGCGAGTCTCGGCGGTCTGAAAGAGATTCCTGATGCAATCTTAAGGCCCAGGATCTTGCTGAAATTAGTTGATGAAAAGAACCGGTTTGAGTCAGAGTCACTTGATGAATGGAATGGACTAGGCCGAAGAAAAGGCCTGGCGCAGATGCTTTGGTATCCTGAAGCGTTATTCTCACATCTTCATCTAGCATCAAACCGGACCACCCACTGGGGCGGGTTCCTATGGAGCAGGCCTTTACGGTCGGAGAAGATCCCCCCTCTCAAGATGGCTTATCCAATAGAACGCTCCGTAACCTCACAGTGGGGGTTCTGAGCATACCATGGCGTTTTTATAGCCCTTTGGTTGTGAAAAGCTTGGTAATTGGTGTTATGAAGCTTGTGTAGGCAATTTTAAAGACTCTTAGAACACAAAATATATGTGTTGCTGTGTAAGACATTACAAGATACATTCTCTAATTTAGTATATCCCGCATACGACATTCAGAGATATAGACATGTAGGTTACTTAGATTAATGATGGTTTATCTACAGCATGAATAAAAAATAGTCTACAATAAAACAGATAATATACAAAACAGCAATAATATACACAAGGGCCTGAAGAATATGTGTGTTCATTCAAAGAAAGTTTTTCCTATGAATTAATTAGAACACATTCCATTTCTACTCTGCCTTTCCTTGGGACAAAGAGTGGGCTATCCTACTCACATTCCTGGGGGGTCATCAAACCAGTGATATCATGATTAGTTGTCATGGTGACCAAAGGGGGTGGTGTTCAGCGAAATCCTGGCATGCCATGTTTATTGGGTGAGGGGACTGTGACGATTTTGTTAATCTAATGAATAATTGATTTGTTAAATCAAATTAAAATTATTGTGTCAGATTGGTCGAGACGCTACAGCTGTGAGTTTAAATTTTAATTTACAAGTACAAATGCAAATTGAGAGATTCCCGCCCCTTTTTTTTTTTTTCCACATCATAGCTGTGTTTTAAATGTTAATTTACAATTACAAATAGGTGTACTTATGTAATTTTAATGTTTCTTAATTTACAAGTACAAATATGTGTTTACTAATATGTGTCCTTAATATATGACAATTCTCACATTCAAAAGCTATCGCTTATTCTCATATTTTTGCTACTTTCATAGAGATCGCACCATCTGACTGCACACCATTTAAATTCCCTACCTTACAATCTAACGCCCCTAATCTAAGAGGTGACGTAAGGCCTGTATTATATGATAAAAAATGCTAAAAGTTTACCTTTTTAGATAAACTTCCACCCTAAATACACACCCACAAAAAGGATCCCACCTCCTAACCCTCAGCTTTACACATAATCTCTCCCAACCTCCATCCCTAAATTCTAACACCTACCCCCAAAAATTTTTCTAATCTAAACTCTCAAATCCAATACCCAATCCAGATCATGGGGCCGGATTCATGGAAAAATCTTTTTAACTTCTGTTTTCTTCTCATTTTCTAATTTAAGAATAAAGTTAAGAATATTTTGTGTTCCCAAAAACATTTCTTAAAAATGTTCTTATCTTTTTCTTAATAGGTTTCTAAACACAAAACGTAAAAAATAGAACAACTCTATTCGCAACATAGGCTGATACATATTACTGTTTTACTACGTGGATGTTGCTTGAGAACTCTGAAGTTACACTAATTATCGATAATGTAAACAATGATCGGCTATGATTATGCATGACGTGATTTTTGTACTGAATTCAGAATTCAGTAACGACTCCAGTCAAATAGGGACCTCATTGTTGATTTTCTAATTACAACATAATTTTCAGCAGCATCCAGCTCCATCTTGAGACACGCTCTTTAAAAATAATTATTTAAAATATACAGTGCATTTAGAACCGCACATTCTGAACTCCTGTCAAGCCAGTCTCCTGTCTAGAATAGTGTGTTCTTATATGCTGATAAAATGAATCAGGCGTTTTAGTTGGTGTGACATCTAAAAAATTCTTAGAGGTGGGTCCCCAGAGTTAATTGCCATAGAGGAAAACCACACATGGTGCCAGCGCTGTGATTAGGACACAAAGTTCAGACATATTTACCTATGCAGTAGTTCTTACCCTAAAATTTGATTGATCGGTAGTAATGTAATCGGACTTGGATAGATCACATTAAGATAGGAACACTAGCATTCCAGCATCCCAAGACATATTCAGTATTTTGGTGGTGAGTGTCTCTCACTCAAACTATGAGCAGATTAGAACAAATATACTTTTCCCGACAGCATCCTCTCTATCCTAGTACGTAGCCGCTTTCCCAGGCTCCAGCTGAATTCTGTTTCATTAGCCTGTCAAACTCAATAATAGTTAGAGGCCGTCCTCTCACCGAGCACTGCAAACTCAATCAGTGCTATAATTTCATAACCCTTGCTTTGTGACAGGGCTTATTTTATCGAGGCACCGATCCACTCTGATTAACAGGCTGTGGGGTGGGGTGTGGGGTGAAATACAACACTGCCAGAGTGTCCAGGCTGTGAGAGAACGAGAAGGCGGGAACAAGTGTGTTCATAAATCAGAATTGTGGGATAGAGGAAGGTGCTGATGAGCGAGCAGAAGGCGAGCGTCCAGAGATGGTGATGATCTGTGACGGCCCATGAGAAGCTGGAGATGGTCGGAGATGTATGAAGAGTCAGCCACCATAAATAAACCCAAATAGAAAAACAACCCTGACATTTCAGTCCCCGGTCTGCTGCCCTTGAGAAATAAGGGAGAGAAGTAAAATATAATGCTTGCTGCAATGATGCGTTTTCATTGTTTTTACCCATGATCCTCTTTGTATTGGTAGATTTGGCTTCACTTAAACCTTTGTTCTTTTTGTTTTGTCTCCACACGCCTCTGGCTGAACCAGCAGACAACAGATGACATTGTGTCCTCTGCGGAATGTTCCAGCGACGACGAGGATCTGGAGGAGTGTGACGGGGGACACACAGGTGGGATGGATGTGTTACGGTTGTGCTTGCTTAAACTTGGTCTTTCAATCTCTTCTATTTGAATTCTCCCTCTCAAAGCATCACCCCCCATAACAACCCAGTGTAACTTCAAAAGTGACACTAAAAGCAATTTTTCTTACTCAAAAACTATAGCAGTAAAAACACGTCTATAGTGATATAAAGTGGTATATCACTGATGTACAATAGTATTTGGACACTTAAGTCACAATAAATGTCTGTATGTTACTGGGTTAGAATAAAAAATATCAAACCAAATGGCATCTGCAAACAAATGGTACTAAATGTTTTCTCAGGACTTCTGAGGATTTACTTTTTTTTGTAATAACTTTTAGGTAAAAGTCACTTGAATCCAATACATTAAATGTGGACATGTTCCACTAATATCTGACTTACAGAAAGCGTCTGTCAGTTAATTACATTTAAATTAGGGCTATATTGCATATATTAAAATATATAGATATTAGCTTCCAAGTTATGATATTTTTAAAAAATTGCATTATTGCAGCAGATGAAAGAAAAAGAATGCGGTTTTCTTAATTTTGAACAGCATATCTATTATTATTTAAATAAATGTCACTTGCTTTGATATTTTTTTGTCTATTGTGCAGTGACATTGATACATTTTAAGACGTGATTTATGTGTCCAAATTCTGTTCTATTTAAGTCTGTGGGCTGATTTCTCTGAATCAGTTTACATGCGAATGATATTGTGATGGAATAAAATGATCCAGGAAGTATTGGGCTGTTTCAGAGTTACACTTGATCATGGGGCCGAACATCAATAACATGGTTGTGTGTTTATACTAATTTTGTCCTCTCAGCAATCAACAGAGAGCCAAACTTTGACAAAAGTACAAAATTAGTATCAAACTCCATGTAGTTCACTCTGATGCTTCAAAATGTATCAATCCTATACACAATGGATTTCTTGCAGTGCGTGTGTGTGTGTGTGTGTTTTTGTGCGTCTGGGACCGAGAGACATTGGGGGGGTGGTGTCCGTCCCTACACATCTAAATAATAATATGATCTTGTTCGGCTCTTTTTGAGGGGCTTTGTGCCTTCCAGAATCATTTCGATTGTTGCCTCACATGGGAGTGACGGCTTGCGCCCGGGTACGGGACAACATCTAATAAAGAAACAGATATCTTCGCAGGTTCTGTGCTCCCCCGTTCTTCCATCACATAGACTCCCGGACGCGGGGCCTCAAGGGAGGTAAACAAAACCGGGGGGGCAGCTAACGAGGGACGGGGGAAGGGGGGTATGGCGCGTACTGGTATCCTACTGAAACACCGCTCAGTGGTCCCAGAGCGAACTGACCTTGTGTGTGTGACGTCTTGCGCTGATAGTCAAAACCTCCTAGCCGGCAGCCAGCGCATTATAGAAACCCGGCTGGTGGATAAATGGAGTGCGTGCAAGGCCCAGTTATGGGAGGCAACGGCTGGGGGTGGAGCAAACTTCGGCCATGTCCTCCTGCTGCCACTGTCCGGGTGCACTGGCTCCGTGATCTTAACCGAAAGGGCCTTGGTAAGTGTGCTTGCGAAAGCTGCACGCAGAACCTTAATGAAGTGCTCCATCTTCAGCGTCCGCAATCACACACCCTGTGGACCAAAACAGAGGGCCTCCGCGTGGTGGACTCAGTTCGTTTAAGCTTGCCCACGCCGCTAAGACACCAATTAAAAAAGATGGTTCTCTGGCTCCAGGCGGGGTGTTTAAGGTTCTCGGTTGGATAAAAGGACGGCCATGCAAAAACACATTCACGTTGTAAGTGGGGCAGACAGGGTTTACAGCGGGCAGACCGGGGACCGGGCAAGGTGAGGGAGCCAAGGTCCACCTCCGCACGTACCGGGGACGGACCGAGGCCCCATGTCGCAATATATATGGTTAATTTCGGGCAATTTGGCTCAAGGTACAAGGCACTCGGCTCAGAGAGTTGGGAACCGGAGGCAACCCGGGGGGCGTTGGAGTAAAAGGCGCCCAACCGGTGTAAACGATCGCGAAGCCAAGCCCCAGCTCTCAATTCAAGGGCAACAGAATGCTAGGGACAGGTCAGTGGTCGGTCATGGGTTCCGCATCTGACGGCGAAACGGGATACATAACCGCAACCACCGCACGCAGAGGGATTCATGTGGAACAGAAGTCCACAGCATCAGCGGACCGGCAGGGCAGAGGCGGGGACAGTTGTCATGGCCGTTCTTGTCGGGTCTGGGGGTGGAATCGGACAGCGGCCAGGGATCCACTTGTGTGACGGCCATGCATGGGAGTGGGGGGTAGTGTCGGGGATGCAAAAAGGTCGCGGGGGGCCACGCGGGGAGGGGCGGGGGGCGGGGAGGGCCGCCAGCGGACGAAGGGCCAGGGGAAAGCGAGCCTCGTGTCCGCCGCAGCGTGGGCCGCCGGCGAAGGGGGGGGGTGAAAAAAAAACGTACCAAGGCTCGGCCTCAGGGGAGGTTGGGGGCCATTCGGCTAAAAGGAACAGCCCCACTTCGAATACAACAAGCAAAGAAAGGCAACAAAAGCGGGGCGGGGGGCCAGCAGATGGGGATGGAGGAGGGGGGGCCGGGGGCGCAACCCCAGGCGGGCTCAGACAGTGGGGGTGAAAGAAGACCACGCCCCCCACCCCCCCAGCCCGGAGCTCCGTTAGGGCTGGGCGGTCTGCAGAACAGGGCGGGGTGAAGCAAGGGGCAGAGAAAAAGACTGGGAGGCCACAAAGGAGATCGGGTGGGGCTAGGGGGGGCGACGAGCAGGCGCATGGGGAAGCATGCATGGAGGCAAAAGAACGAGCCCCCAAGGGGAGACCCAGCAGGACCGCTGGCAGGGGGGGACTGGCGCATCTTGGTCGGCGCCAGCCAGGGAAGGGGGGCGAACAGGCGACATGGGGGGGCAACGCAAGGAGCAAGCGGCGAGGTGCCGAGGGGCTTGGGCGTGCAAAGGTGAGGGGGCGCGAGCGCACCGGAAGGGCGTCCGAGGGGGGTGGGGCCGGAGGTTTGGCGGGGAAAACACACGAAGGGAGGGGAAGCCACAAAAAGCTAAGAAAACGGCGACCAAAACAGGGATGACATGGGGGAAGGGGGGGGGGGGGAAGGGGAAACCAAAGTGACAGTGATGCTAGGGGGGCAGGCAGGCCAGTGGGGGGCCAGGAGATGACACGAAACAAGAAAGGAAGCGGGGGAACAAGCCACCGGCGGGGCAGGAGGGGACAAAGATCGGGCAGAAAGGCTCAACCCAGGGGCAGGGGAAAAAACGGGCCGGTGGGGGAAGGTCGGCACACAATAGTGGGGGGCGGCCGGGGGCAAGGGGGCAAGTCGGAACCCGAAGAGCTGCCGAACAAGGGGGGACACGCAGAAAAGCCAAGACAGAGAAAGGGGAAGAGAAAAAGGGTTTTTGGGGGCATAATAGATAGGGGTGCGGGATAATCGGAGACCTGTCCCGTACGAAAATGTGGACAGAAAAGGGGTGGGGTTGGGGGGGGTGTGGGGGACGTAGAGGGGGCATGGCAACGGAAACGGGGGGCAGGAAAGGGTGTGGAGAGGTGGCAGGGGGCAGCTGGGAAGGTACGGGTGTGCCAAGGAGCCTACAGGGATTTGGAACAGCACAGGCCAAAAACAGGGATAAAAGAAAAGCACCTATACAGTTGAAGATGGGGGCCAGAGGGAAAAAAAACGTGTTGGACAGCCAGAGGAGCGGAGGGATAACAATAATAAATGAATGTATGTGCGAAGATTTCAAGAGTGACGGCCCGGACCAAAAAGACACGCATCAACGCAGGCCAAAGGCACGGGACACAATGCCGAGGGACTGGATGGGGGAAGCAAACAGGGAAAAAGCGGGCAACAGGGGGATTCAAAGGAAAGGCGGGGAAAGGAAAACGGAGGGGGGAAGATCCAAGGGGGTCAGCAGGCTGTCATCGGCTCAGTTGATTAAGATGGAAAAACAGTCTTTAAAGCAAGACATCAATCAGGAAGAGTATGGAGAGGTGCACAGAGAACATGAGACCCTGAGGAATGGGTCACTGAACCACTGACACGGGCTGAATTTTGGTGTAGTCAGGCCCCATTGGGCCGGCTGTCACTTTGAAGAAGCTCTCAGATCAGTTTAAGGTTTAGTTGACACATTTAGCTTAATGGCCATACAACAAATTGAGCAGCAGACAGTGGTCGCATGCCTCTGGCTGAGGATATTAATTTAACACCTTGGGTCACATCGAGATATGATATGATGAAGTTGCAGCAATCTGTGACACTCCAAGCCAAAAGATCCCTTGGAGAGACATTTAGAAAGACAAACTAGATAAAACAAAACCACAGCAACTAAACCTCACAACTGGGAAGGCCAACCTAATTGACCCTATGCTAAGCCCCACCTTAAAAAATTACTAAAAGTAATTACTTCAGGTACAATCAACCATTATTGCTGGGGCAGTGTGACATGAGACAAAAACAAATTTTTTCATGTATTTACGTTTTGAATGTATTTAAGTAGTTGAATGTTATTAACTTAATAATTAATTTACAGATGATAAAGAGCTCATACTACTTTAATTCATGCATGATTTACTGTAACAGAGGAGAGCGGAGCTCAGAGATTGCCCAGTCTGATGCTTTGATGATATGTCATAAAAGCCAGTTCTTGTATCCCAAGCTCTGTGCGGAGATGCCCTGCCCCTATTTACCTCAGCACTTATGCGGACTTCTCATTTCCCACATGTTTTAGTTCTTACACTGGTGATGAGTTAGCAGAGGCTGAGGTGAAGGAGAAGAACCGCAACAGTCGCAGGTCGAGCACAATGCACGGCTGACACAAAAGGATTTGACTACAGTGAGCTTTCTGAAGCACAGGGGCCAGCTCACACAGACTCTTCTTTTAGGGGATCAGGCAGGTTTAGTCCCACACACCTGCGGCATTCATCACTGTTTGGCAAGACTCAGCGAAAGCAAAATGGTCACGGAGCTTAGACACGGATATCCATACCGAGGACGCTCGGCTTTGGTTGGGGACACAGGAGAGAGAGAGCACTACTGTGAATGTCAGCTGTTATGGTTAATTTATTTCGCTTCACATTCTCTCTGCTCTGAAAGTTCTGCACAGAAGACATTGTTTTTTTGAGAGTGTTAACAGCTGAGAAAGAGGGCGGCCCTTCAAATTTGTTTACAAGAATTAACTCCTGTAAGCAAATGCAGAGAACACCGCAATCTATCTGAGCTGGAGGCTTAATGCAGTGTAGAAGTGTTTGCTTTGTAATGGAGCTTAGCCCAAAGAACATTTCCTCCTATCTCCGCTCTGCAAAACAAATATAGTCCCCTAAGACAAGCACACAATGTTTGCGCTGAACTAAAACACTGTGAAAATTATCATTGCTTGTTGAAGTGCTAATATAAGATTAAAGTATTTACCAGGTCACGTGGGGATCCACTGTGGTGCTGTCTTTGTGCCTGTGGTTTTAATAGATGCTTTCATCTTGATGAAATCATCTGAAGCAGCCTTTAAAATCACTTAGTCAATAAATTCATTTAGCTCAGGATGGTCCAGCGAATCAGTAAACAAGGCTATGATAAAGCAACCTTTTTGCTGGTTGCTATACGAAGCTCACTAGATAATCAACTATTAAAAACCCATGGTCAGGCACACAAGATATTAATCTCTCACATGTACTACATACAGACCAACTGAATATATTTAGTAAATTTATTACACGCTTAAAAATAAGGCTCTGATGCATAAAGAACCTTTTGGTCTAAATGGTGCCATAAAGAACCATTTTTTTTTTTTGTTTTGTTTTTTTTTTTTTTTTTTTTTAACATCTAAGAACCTTTCTGGGGACCAAGGTTCTTTGTGGCGAAAGCAGGTTCTTCAGATTATAAAAAGGTAAAAAAGAGATGCTTCTTTAAGAACCTTTGACTGAATGGTTCTTTGTGGAACCAAAATTGGTTCTTCTTTGGCATCGCTTGAAGAACCGTTTGAAGCACTTTTATTTTTAAGATTGTTGGTTATTCAATATATCTGTTAACTGTTTCAGTCTATACGAATGCCCATGTTATGAATTCCCACATCTTTATTGTCATTATGTTGGAGCTAACGCTTGGTTATGCAATGATCTCTGCCAAATATTTCTGTTCTAAATTGGCTTGATACATTCAGGATTAACATTATGCTCAAATTGTCATAATATCAATAGGTCTTTATCTTTGTATTGAGATTTTGTTGATTCACCTGTATGATTCATGTTGGTACAGGTGTATACAATATCCCACAGCCTTTTGCCTATGAGTTTCTCAATATCCTGTAACCCTGTTCTCAGCCCTCCTGATCCCAGCTTGCAGTGCTGTGCTTCTACTTTCCCTAAATGCAACTTGTTAAAAAGCATGATATCACCTTGCAGAGAAAAAAAAAGTGATTTTCCCTCTTTTCCTGAAATATACCCCTGCTTTGTGCTGTCAAGCTACTAACAAGAGATTTACAAAAGAAAACTAATAATGGTATTATTAGTTGCGAAGGTGGTGACAGTACAGTGTCCCTCTTCTGTTTGACTTCACTATGTGCTTTCTGATTATTTTAATCTTGATAGTGTGAGAGAATTTTCAGTTATTTCTATGTGTTTTTATTGCTTTTGTGTTTATACATGTATACATATATATCCTCTGGTTTGTGTATATTTATATATGTATATATCTATCTATCCACTGTATATGTATATCTAAATGTTTTTGTATAAAATTATTCAAAAGAGAATTCAATCCAAAATGCTGCATTTCCATAGTTTTCACGAATCAGTATGCTGACTAGAGGCATTTGGAACATTTTGGAACAAACAAACACTTGGATTTTAAAATCAGTTCTGTGTATGTTTTTATACAAACCTAAAATTAAGTAGTAATAAAAAATGACCATGAGCTGTCTGAAGTGGTCCAGATGTTTGGCTCTCAGCATATCTCTGGCAATGGTTTTTGGATGGAATTCTCCTTCAAAGTTCAAATAATAAGACCTGGTATATTTTTATTATTATTTCTATACTGGATCTGTTTAGCTTCTCCCTCTTTTTTGGTTTTTTTATTTCTTGTTTACTTGGGTCAATATTTAAAAGCATTTGAGATGTATACCTGTATATACACGCCATACATATATATATATATATATTATAGAGATATATAGATTATAAAGAGCTATATATATATATACTATATCTATATACATACACATTAATCATTTGTATCAAGAAAAAAACACGATGCTAATTCCTCACCACTCTCTACTCCAAATGTTAAAAGTCAGTTAAATATTGATCAACATTTTTCCCAGTTTGAAATCTGACTTCTAAATTGTTGAAATCTAAATTTAAAAAATGGAAACTGCATGGGACAGAAGTTGCAGCTTAGGGTCTGTAAGAGTGTCAGTCTTGAGAGTGCTATATGATCTGGTAGATGGGCATGTATATGCTCATTGTTTGTATATCCCCATCCCTTCCTTACAGCCCAAAGCTCTATTGCCGCCCGACCGCTTCGTACCGCCCTTACATGGACATGGCAACTGACGTACACGTTCACTTCCATCTATGTCATTTCCTACCTAGTACCTGTTCATAGGCCTTCCCTCCTCTCTCTCTCTATCTCTCTCTCTCTCGCTCTCTCATTCAGATCATCAGCTCTCTCTCACTCTCTCTCCGCTACTATTTCCTCTCCCTCCCTCTTTCTCTCTTTTGTCCCTCCCCTTCTTCTCTTAGCAATGGTACAGTATGTACAGTCATTCAATTGTTTAAAGAATTCATTTTTTTAAAATAACAAAGAAAATATGTATCTGTAGATACTTCAAAGCAAAATCATGTCAAAAAAAGAAAATGTACAGTTTTCTTTTGAAGAGAAAACGATTTATTTATCAAAAAAGAACAAATGAGCAGAATGGTGAAGTTATTTTTCATGTCATGGTGTGAATGTATGTGTCGTTGCCTCCCTGTATCACCTTGTCTAAGAAAAAAAAATGATAAAATCAGATGATAAATTGATTGCCTAATTAAATCATTACAGATTAACCATACTTATCCCCAAGCATTCTTACACAACTTTCTTAATTTTTTGTAAATGTTTTCTTCCTGCCAAAATCCTGCGGGCAATTTGTTGATGTAAGTCACAGAACTGATGGTATGCTTTCACCTTTTAATGAATTGTTTTATGGGCTTTTTTTTTTGACTAATTTTCTTTTTATGTACTTTACTACTCTCTTTTTGACTCTGTGCATTTGGTTTGTGAATGTTTCTAGTGCTTTGCTCTAACCATTAACCCTTGTTTGCATGCTTTTATTTTTCTTTCCTCCCTTTTAGTGCGTGGGGGGGGGGGCCGTTGTGTGAGACCGGTGGTGCCTGGATAGTGCCCTCGGTGTGTAAGCCAAAGGCACCGTGGCGGGGGTTTGAGCAGAGTTCCACACCAGCTGAATTTACTTGTAAAAAAAAAAAAAAAAAAACTTCAAGCACAATTCAATTTAAATGATCTCCTCAAGAAAAAAACAGCCCAACAGTGTGTGGAAATCACTCATACCGAACATTGGGCCTGATGCATTAATCAGCGAACGGGGGGGCACGGGTACCTAAAATGGTTTTACATTTTAACTAAAATTCAGTCTGTTTCAGTGAAGCCCAATGTGTTTGTTGTTCTCAAAAATTAAACTGTCTCTGTCAAATTGAGTGATGCGAGTTGTATATGGTATGACATAGTGTTCACATAAAGCATTCAGGTGTTGTTGAACTGTCATATGACTTGTGCCATTGTGGCAATTTTATAAGAACTGTCAAAAGGCAATTGGCTTTCATCTCAAGTGTGACAGACTTGAAAGAGAAAAGATATAAAGTGATTTTCTCTACAGTCTTGATAAGCCGCTCAGAAAATTTGAAATCTCAATACAATAATTGTATTTTTTGGGAGTGTTCCATATATTACGCTCTTCATTGGTCTTATGTTCGTTGATCCAACAGGATGCTTAGACATACATTTCCTAAATAAATTCACAACGTGAGCAGTTGCTCAAAACGGATCGGCTCAGTTTTGTATTTTAACCTTTCTACACAAATCTACACGTAGCAATACAAAGATGTTCATGGTTTGCTTGTATCAGTCACTCTGAGTTGCAGGGGTGCAATAATTTTGAGTGATCGGTGTTCTACGTAGAGGTCCGTTAAACAGAGTATGCCAAAAAAGAAAGTTCAAGACCCTGCATGTCCCTTCAAGCCTTTTGATAAATTTACCTTGCATTTTTACATTTCTGTTCTCTCTTTCAGTTCTTTCTTGGTTTGTTTTGGCCATTGGTTTAGACGAGTGTTTTTTGTCATATTTCTTTCCAGATGTTCTTGCTTTGCTTTAATTGGTCATGTACAGTTGCCTGTTTGCAAGCTGCCAAAGTTGAATGGACACTAATTTCCTTTCTTTTTCTTCTGCTTGCCAGGAGGGGAGTTAGTTATCCCTGTTCTAGTTGAGGATCCCATAGACATCCCCCCTGTTTCCACTCGAGCCCCTTTCATCCCCCTTCCCCCGACCCTTCACCCCGTCCTCACCATTATTGAGACCACCAAAGAGTCCCTGTCAATTGCCACCGAAGCGGGGGTACCTTGCTTGTCGGACCAAGGCAGCGATGATTGTGATGATGATGATGGCTTGATGATATCTGGGTATGGCTCTGGGGAAGCATACGACTCTAACCTGCCCCCTACTGATGATGAAGATTTTTACACCACCTTCTCCCTGGTAACAGATAAGATCTTGACAACGTCGACCTACGAAGGTGGCTACAAAGCTCTCGCGCCCAAGTGGGAAGTAAAGGACTTTAAACCTAGCAAGGCCTCTGAGGCAGGCAGGACTACGGCCATCCCGCCTCTGCCTGACTTCAGGAGCTCAGCAGCATCACCCGTCACATCTGAGACCGCTCCTAAAATCCCAGCTGGGAAAATGAACAACCGTGAGATCAAACCCCAACCGGACATAGTGCTACTACCACTCCCCACATCTTTCGACATAGACGGCACCAAACCGAGGGGGCCGTACATCACCCAGCCCATGTTGCGCACCATCCCTAGTGCTCTGCCCACCGTGCCAGGTATCAGGAGAGTGCCTCCTGGTGCCTCAGAGGTAATACGTGAGTCCAGCAGCACTACGGGTATGGTGGTGGGTATCGTCGCTGCTGCCGCCCTGTGCATCCTCATTCTCCTCTATGCCATGTACAAATACAGGAACAGGGACGAGGGCTCCTATCAGGTAGATGAAACACGGAACTACATCAGCAATTCCGCACAGAATAATGGCACAGTAGTCAAAGACAAACAGCCCAACACTAAGGGTGCCAGCATCAAGAGACCCAAAGACAAGGACAAGGAATACTATGTATAAAACAAAATCTGAATGACAAAACATAGACAGAATAACGTCTGAGAAATCTTGAACAGAAAACAGTGATTTTACACAGAAAATCCTTTAAGAACTCAAACACATTGAGTCAAAATGAACCCATTTCCAAGTTATGTGATTTGAAGCACACTTAAGCATACGGTAAGCATAGGGAGAAGGCAAATAGGACTCTGGGGACCTTGATACCTTACTTTCTGTCTGTTTGTGGGACAATGCCAGTGTAAAATATCTCATTGTTACATTGTTATCCCTCGAGTGACTTTCTGAGGTACAAAATCCTTGGTGTAAAAAAAGACGAAGGAAAAAAAAAACAAACAACCTGTCCAGGGTAACCCTGTACAAACAACTATGATCCTGTAATGGTCTGATTTTTGGACATTCATGTGATGTGTGGATTTAGTACTGAGATATCTTTGCACAGAGGAAACCCAGAGAATGTTGTTTTGGAGATGCCAAGTGGAAAAGTGCCAAAACATAACGACTTTCGAACCCAGCTGGAGAATTGTCCCATTAAACAAATGGGTTGGTTTGTCTTTTTTAATTTTTTATTTTTATTTTTTCAGGTCTTACTGGTGGAAAATTACTTCTTTTTTTTTAAAATGTATTCCTAACTCAGTTTCCTTCGTTCGCGTTATGTTTCAACCTTTCGCTTTTCCGGTATCTGTCAAGGACTATTAACATTTGTATTCTGATTGAGCTCTGACATGTATAGCCAGATTCAACTGAAACGCATCCATCTTTTACAAATTGAAAATGAGACATTCAACAATAAATTCAGGAATCCCTCTTTAATTTTAACTTCTTAAGTCATATGCTACACACACACAATTCGCATATGGATCAACTGAACAAAGCATGACGACTGAAGGAGGGCTGAAATATGAATTTATTTGAGGAAGACAAAAGTGTATATTTCATGTTGTCACAGTCATCTGTGTCAAACAATAAATATGTTTACATATTTTATTACATCATAGATGCAGTACTTTGTAGCTCGTTATTGTACATAACAGTTGATTTTGACATTTTCATACTCTTTCTGTACAAATTTAACAAACACCTTTGTTCATTGCAGTTCATCCAGTGAAGTCCAAAAGTCTGAGCACACATTGAAAATCTGAAGCAGGGAAATGAACAGAGGGTTTCGGGATTTGGGGAGAAAAAATAAATAAACAAAGTAATATTGTGAACAATGAAGAAGAAATATTTAAGGTTTCTATGTTGCTAATCAGATAAGCTAATTTGTCTAACTTCAAATCTGACAAAGGGTCAGATTTCCCTGCTTCCATTTATGTACACAAACTAATTCTATGATATTATTTTATGACAACAAATTAAAAAATGGATAAATGCAAAATAGAAGAATTTTACCTCTGCGGTCCCAGACGTTTGGACACAACTGTACCTGCATAAAGTATTATGGAAGAGTATTGTATGTTAATCTGTCTCGATGGTGTTGAGTCAGATGTTTGAAAACCATAAGACGTTAACTGGTAGAAATCACACTCCACACAATCAATGCTCCATGTTATTTTACAACTGATTGTTGTTTTCTATTTAAATAAGGTTACAAGAGCTCATAAAATAAAGGTGGATGATTGATTGGATTCATACTGCCACCACATTTCTGAAACTCACAATTAATTATTTTTAGTCTGCGTCTCATTGTGTATTTATGATTTTCACCATGTTGCGCTGTTGTTGTGCAGTCTTCTAGGTTTGTTGCATTCGTGCTGGCAGTAGTTGCAAATCCTCCTTTTTTTCTCATGTATATTCATTCTTTTTTATCATCACAGCACTCAAGAGTTGTGTGCTGTAATTTTGATTTTGTGTTCTTTTTTTTCAGTTCATCAGTTATTGTTTTCACTCTTGACAACTATGTCCAGCAATAAAACGTTCCCAGTTGTTTTCAAGGCTAGTGTGAAATTTTCTGTTTCTTATCCCAAGTTTCTGACATTCCACTGGATTGTGATATTGCAAATCATTATTCATTTCTTGATTTGTAAATACTTTTTATGGTTGGAATTTCTATGGTATTTTTTTAAGAATTTCTGCCTATGGGGAAAAAATGCTTATGGAGAAAATTAATCAGAAATACTGTTAAGGCGGCTAAAAAAGTGGACGGATATGCTGAATATATTAGCTCTTTCGTGCAGAGCATCTACTAAAGGTAGTACTACAGTACTAGTAACATTTTAAATCTGATTCTGGTCATCGAGAGAACAGTGAAAAAGACGTAATGGGTTACAAATCTATCTGCATTAACTGGTTAAGTAATTTTGACCGTATAGCTAATGGCATACGGTAGAGTAGACCAATAATCAATAATAATTTTACTTTCACTTTCAAATAGCGGCAATTCGGCGTGAAGCAATTGTTCGTTTTTAGTTCGTTAGATTTTTCCCTCTTTTCCTCGCTTTCCTTGCTCATTTTACTTTCACTTTTGAATTAGCGGCAGTTTGGAGTAAATTGCTTGAATGCCACACAAAATATAAACCCGTCAAACTCACTTAGCCTATAATAAACCCCATAGAACTTTTTAATAACAAAACAATACAATATACCATGCTATACGGCAGGCTATGCCTAATTTAAAATAACAAATAACTTACATAATTTTAAATATGGCTTTACAATACTGGAAACACAATGCATGTCTTAGTAGAATTTACGTCTATTCTAAGGTGTAACTGACTTTGAAAACATTAATGATCACACACGTATTTAGCATTTTAACACGTCCAGTAACGCATTAATCAGTATAGTCTTCCTCTTTCAGTATCTCCTGATGTCTTGAGAAAAAAAAAAACAGTCCCTCTGCATATTAAATGATACATGGCCGTTTCAATCAGTGAACTATTTATCTGGACATTGTTGTGGCTAATGTTGATGATGAAAATGAGAGCATCAATCTCTTTTCCTCATCCATACTACACTGGATCCCAAATGGAGCACTTTGATGAGCTCTCCTCAGCACTAATCCACTTGACTTCACAAGTCTGCCAAAAGGGGGGGAACTGCAATGATGACACTTAAGCAATGACATCTCAGACTGGATGATTTAACTAAAGAAATATTCACCCCAGAATGAAAATTCTTATTTTAAGTCACCCCCTCATGTCGTCAGTATTGTTTTTTGGAAGAAAAAAATTAAGAACTTCCTACACTACATATTTGTCCTATGTCGTGCTGTTGATCTTGTCGAAAATGTGGGGTCAGAGCCTATCCAAACAAAAAGTTTCCATTTGGACTGTTTACTATACGTACAGGTGCATCTCAATAATTTAGAATGTCTTGGAAAAGTTCATTTCTTTCAGTAATTCAACTCAAATTGTGAAACTTGTGTATTAAATAATTCAATGCACACAGACTGAAGTAGTTTTTGTCTTTGGTTCTTTTAATTGTGATGGTTTTGGTTCACATTTAACAAAAACCCACCAGTTCGCTATCTCAACAAATTAGAATACTTCATAAGACCATTAAAAAAAACATTTTTAGTGAATTGTTGGCCTTATGGAAAGTATGTTATTTTACTGTACATGTACTCAATACTTGGTATAGGGGCTCCTTTTGCTTTAATTACTGCCTCACTCCGGCGTGGCATGGAGGTGATCAGTTTTGTAGCACTGCTGAGGTGGTGGAAGCCCAGGTTTCTTTGACAGTTGCCTTCAGCTCATCTGCATTTTTTTGTTCTCTTGTTTCTCATTTTCCTCTTGAATATACCCCATAGATTCTCTATGGGGTTGAGGTCTGGTGAGTTTGGCCAGTCAAGCACACCAACACCATGTCATTTAACCAACTTTTGGTGCTTTTGGCATGTGGGCAGGTGCCAATCCGCGGTGAATGAAATCAGCATCTTCAAAAAGCTGGTCAGCAGAAGGAAGCATGAAGTGTTCCAAAATTTCTTGGTAAATGGGTGTAGTGACTTTGGTTTTCAAAAACACAATGGACCAACACCAGCAGACCCTTGCACGCCCAAATCATCACGAGACTGGGGTGGCAACTTAACACTGGACTTCAGACTTGGCTATATTTCTCTCCACCCTTCCTCCGGAACCTAGACCTGTTGATTTCCCAATGAAATACACAACAACTTGCTCTATCTGAAACGAGACTTTGGACCACTGGGCAACAGTCGTTTCTTTTCCTTCCTTAGCCCGGAACGACGCTCTGACGTTGTCTGTGGTTTCAGGATGGCTTAACAAAGGAAACGACAAACCCCCCTTTGGGTGGGGTAAGCCCCAACTGCCTTGACATGTCTGTGTGTGGTGGGGCTCTTGATGCCTTGACCCCAGCCTCAGTCCATTCATGTTGAAGTTCACTCAAATTCTTGAATCGTTTTGCTTGAGACAATCCTCCTAAGGCTGCGGTTCTCTCGGTTGGTGTTCATCTTTTTCCTTCCACGCAACTTTCTGTTAACATGCTTGGATACAGCACTCGGCCAGCTTCTTTGGCAATGAATGTTTATAGCTTACCCTCCTTGTGAAGGGTGTCAAATGATTGTCTTCTGGACAACTGTCAGAACAGCAGTCATCTCCATGATTGTGTAGCCTAGTGAAACAAACTGAGACCATTTTGAAGGCTCAGAAAACATTTGCAGGTGTTTTGAGTTGATTAGCTCATTGGCATTTCACCATATTCTAATTTGTTGAGATAGTTAATTGGTTGGTTTTTGTTAAATGTGAGCAAAAATAATCACAATTAAAAGAACCAAAGATTTTTCAGTCTGTGTGCATTGAATTTATTTTATACATGAGTTTCACAATTTGAGTTGGATTACTGAAATAAATGAACTTTCCCACAACATTCTAATATATTGAGATGCACCTGTACATAGCGATGCACCTGTAGAGTCAAGTGCAGAACGGATATTAAAAGGCATTTTTGTAAATTTTTCATTTCCTTTTCCCTTTTTCTTTCTTTGTGTAACTGAAAACTTATTGTGTGTTGTCAAAAGACATGCTATAGACCAGGGATTTTCAAACCTTTTAATAGTAAGGAATATTGAATTAATTATTAAAAGAATTATTAATTGTAAGTTTGGTTAAAAAAAAAACTTTTCTATTTATTTTTTTATATATCTTTTTGTATGCCCTTACAGTCCCCTGGAGTCTCTGATATTCCATTAACTAATCCCTCAGCATTTTAGCAAATAATTCAAAAGCATTGAGAACTGCACACAAAAAAATTCCATGGTCTCAAAGACTTTATACCCAGACAATGAATATAATTTAGAATAAAAAATTACAGAACAAAGCTTCATTGTTCAAGGTTTTGTCTCAAAATTGTACTCTTTTTGTCTTTTCTCACTTTTAAACTGGCAGTTGTTAAACACCAATATGGCCTCTGTCGCCTCTAAGAACGATTTTGTCTTGTCAAGAACAAAAGCTTGTTCCTTTTCCAGCATGTTCAAACAAGCGGTTTCTTGGAACGAGCTAATCAAATATGGCAGCTGAAATATGGAACAGATGACCTAGTAGCTTTGAAAAGGTCGACACCCCCTATGCACAGGAATATTTACCACCCCTTCTCAAGACAACCACTGTATTTTTCCTTTTTTTTTATTCTTGTATTAACTTGAAGGGATATTTCACTAAAAAAATCAAAATTTTATAATCGTTTGCTCACTCTGATGCTGTTCCAAACTTGTAAGGCTTTCTTCCTTGTGTGGAACAAAATGGGATATTTAGCAGAGTATCCTATTTTTTCCATACAATAAAAGTGGATAAAAGCAGAAATGGCTGGGGTAACTATTCACTTATTGTACATTCTAAGGAAAAGATCAGCATGACAAAATGCTCGATATCATTTTCTTACAATAAACAAGAAAGTCAGGTTTAGAACAATATGAATGTGAGTAAATGACTTTAAGTTTTGAGTAAACTAATTAAATTGTATGCTTTTGTCTATGATTTTGTTGGATACTGTACGGAGCCTTGTAAAAAGTACGTCCACAATCTGCCATAAACTTTCATATAACTATCTCTCTTAGCTCTATATTGCAGGTAGTCTCAGCACCCCTTTACTGCTGTTTGTCACAGTGCAACCTACTGCACTGAGTCATTTTTATTCTGGATTTGAATCAAACACACTCTAAAAAATATTGTTTGGACACAACAAAAAAAATTTACGCAACAGTTTACATCATTTTTTTTTAGTCAAGTCAACTTCTGAAATTAAGTTCAACTAATACACTATATTGTGCTATATATACTTAGAACAACTTAATTTTTATTCATTTTAATAATTATACGTTGTTTTTTCACATTGTTTTAAATTTGATTCAATCATGGACACTGATTACAAACACTACTAAAATATTATTTATTGATGGAACTACACTTAATGCTGCCAGGAAACCAATCTTTTCGCATTTTCAATCAAATGCTTTCTGATTGAAACAGCATGTAAGACAATGTCTAGTGAGTCTGTTCTCAACCTAAGCAAACGCTCTACTCTTCATCACAATGGTAATCTCATAAAAACCACCAACATAACAGAAAGACTTTTAAATACTAATATAACCGAACTCTGAACATTAATAAATCTTCTCCTGTTCTGAATATGAGTTTATTTCTACATTACTGCTCATTATTCAGTCACATGCAAAGCATGCTGGGAACCTAAAACGTGAACTTGAAAAAATTAAGTTATGGAGCTAATTACATTGTTAAAAACATTATTTAAGTTGTACTAACTCAAACTAACACAGATATTTAAGTTGAAGTTACACACAGTATTACGTTGATGTAATTATCAACATTTAGATATCAGGACAACTAATCAAAAAATTTTTTAACTTAAAATGTTTAATTAAATCAATGAATTTGAATTTTTAACTTGCACTAATGCATTAAATTAAGTAGCGGCAACAGATCCACTGAATTATTTTTTTTGAATGCAGAAATGACATCCTAAGAGACAGATTTCTACAAATAAAAAAGTCACATTTTTGTCATTTACAAGGCAAAATCCATTCCAACTCGATCCATATCAGCAAAACAAAATTTACACAACTTTCAGTAGTTTGTATGCCTCCCTTTTGCTTTAATTGTTTAAACATTTTCCCAAGAGCACCTTGACCTTTTGTTCAAAGGATTTCACATTCAATGTCACAAATTTGCTTATTTTATTAATGAGTTAGTAGTGCAGAATCCTACATTATTCCTCTTCATTTTACACCAAAACCTTTATTTTTCCCTAATATTTTAAATTCCAGATTTTCAATGTAATCATAGATTGTATGTTAATGCAGACAGTTGACTGTCATAAAAATATAAACTAAATTTGCATCTGGGCATAATGCCTTGTGTTCTCGTGAAACATGAAAGAGTGAAAAGGATGTGGAGAAGATGGAGAAAAACCTAGCAATTCAAGGACTTGTCGTGGCACAGCTAGGACTGACAGTGATATATTTTGTCCGGGAGGCTGCGGTTTTGCATTCTGTAGTGTGATTGGATCCAATGAGAATCCCAATGAAGCTGCCAGCATTGCAGCCGAAAACTGGCACTGAAATCAGTCCCTTTTGATTTCAGCTTGGGTGACGGAAATGCGTTATCAGCAGGAGCCCACTGTAATAACGTATCCACCCACCAGCATCAGCTTCTATACAGCTGCTTCTATACAACAGGCTAAAGAACTCACAGCACAGTACAGTGTCAATCCAACTACTTTATATGAACAATAATGGACATTTTTTAAAATAAGGTTTGAGTACAACTGTCGCAGCAGAATATGGACAGGTCTTTGAGTATGCGTGTTTGTGTATTAAAGAAAATTAGACTGATGTCTCCAGGATAGTCCCAGCTGAGTGAGCCAAAAAAGACAACTGAAATGACTAAATACAGTGAGAAAATGTGAAGACAGTGAAATGCTGTTTTATCATTCATGTTTTCGTGTTTTGAATATGACTCAACTGTATGTCACTGAATCACATTTGAATGTATTTGACTAAACCTCATTTTCAACCAGCATCCAATGTCATTCACAGCACAGGAATGTGGGTAAGTGCCTGGCTGACATTAGTTTATATGCAGTTTAATAATCCTTTAATAATCCAACTGAAAGCAAAATGGAGAAAAGTTTTTAAAAAAATGTAAATGATCCGAGTCATTTGAATCCATCATTTGCAGTCATGTGGCTAAAAATATTATGCTTTTATTAACAGTTCAATATAGGTTTTCGTTTAGTTTTGTATTTAACTTGCTTTGTTGCCTTTATCTAAATGATGTCAGTACTTCAAGGTTGCCCTTATACTTATTTTACCAGTAAAGTTCCTCATAACTTGCCAATAAAGTTGTTAACTACTAGCATAACAATGTCAATAATATGCACAGAATGAAAAATTCTTCATAAATCAACTCAAATAAATCAGGAGATAATGAAAGGAGGAAGAATATAATTGCTTAATGCTGTTTCCACTTGGGAAGTGTTAAAAGAAAGGAAGTGAAAAACTTCTATACTGTGTACCAGCTGCATTAAAATTAAGTAGAACAATGGCCTTTAGTTTAATTCTGGTAAACTGCTGTTAGCTGGCCCTGTATAGTATCTGACAGCAGAAGACGTCATTGTGCCTCCATGTTGTGTACGTCCTTTGACCAGCCAACACACAATACCATTTTGTTAGCTAATTTAACCACATAATACTCTGTAACACATACCACGAAGCTGAACATGCCCCTGGTTCTAGTCTCACATGCTGACACCCATACATTTTTACGACCTCCTTATTTAGGTGAAGGACAATCGCTTCCTTGTCCCATCAAGTAACTCCACAGGGAAGACTTTTTCTTTGCTATTAATTAATAGGAAAACCTTTCTTGAATGAACCCACATGATCCTTCACGGTCTTGGGCTATATTTATTGTCTCGTGTTTTTTTCTTCGAAATGTAACTGAATGCCGGTTTTATATGCGCCAACACATCATCCTGTTCATCCTTTCACTATTTGTAATCCGTACTATCTCTATGAATTCGCCTTCTTATTTGATCGAAACCAGCGTTATCACTTATATAATTGTACATAAGGCAATTATATTTAGTCCTGAGAACCTTTAGTAATTCGGATTATACGATCCATTTCTTGCAATTACCCTATGCGTAGATAGTCAAGGCTTCCTAAATCCCATCCCAGCTATGCTTGCACCTTTCCCTGCTTCTCTGAAGTTTCCATCACTTCAGCGGACAAGCCCATCCTGAAAGGCGGGGATCTTCTCCGACCTTAAAAACCCTGCTCCAGGGACCCTCCCAGTCCGTGTTTTTGTTTGGGATCTGAAGGGTGGTGAGAAAAAAACGCTCCCAGAACATCAAGTCTATGCCAGCGTCGCCTTTTCCGTTTTCCATTCATCAAGTTACTCTTGACTCAAACTGGTTCTTTTCATCAATTAATTTCAGCAAGATCTTGGGCCTTAACATTGCATCAGGAATCTCTTTCAGACAGCCAAGACTCGCAAGTATCAAACTTAGTCTTATTAATTAATACATTAAATATCAGTTACACCTTTTTAAAAAGGTGTGTTTGAACTAAGAAACTGAAGTTCCCTTCAGGCTGGAGATCTGCTGAATATCAATTGGTACCATAGCTTCAT
>JADLZN010007567.1:42416-68566 GCA_018155175.1 Sinocyclocheilus anophthalmus
GCAGGTGTGGGCGCATGCCATAATGACATCAATGAAATCAAAAACACTGTCGTGTGTCACTAGCTGTGTTTACATGCAACCAAATAATCTGATAGTAATCTGATTGATGGCTTAATCTGATTGAAAAGCCTTCATGTAAACACCTCAGTTGATCTGACTGAGCTCAATCTGAATGCAGTTTTGGAATTGGAAGGGGTATCAAGTGATGAAACCTGAAATAGTCTGATCAATATGTGAAAATTAAGCATGTAAATGATTGAATCTTCTTAATCTGATTCAAAAAACACCTTGTTTTATACATAGTTGCATACGTTTTACGTCTTACGAATGTGCCTGTTTATTTTTATCTCATGAACTGGTCAGTGGAGAAGACCGAACGTTGACTAAATATTTGCCAGCTTTGTTTTAGATTTTAAAGCAAAAATGACAATTGCACTCACAGTAACTCCGGTGACATCATTGCGGTGACCTTATCCAGCTCTGAATGCGGTGAAGTTTTTTCATGATACATACGGTGCATATTTGAATCAGACTGTAAAGTTAAGGATTCATATAAACAGCACTTTCAGAATCTGAAAGTGGATTGGATTCATTCCGAATCCAGTGAAAATTGGTGCATGTGAACATACCTAGTGTCTAAGTGTTTTGTTAGCATCAGTGCTGTCTTAAGAGCCATGAAAGCAAGAGAATGTCATGCAAATACCAGTGATTTGGTCGTTGTGATTATATGCTGATGTTTAGTTATCTCATCTTGGAGTTCTAAATAAAATTTTGGGAGAAGTATGTTCATCTAATCTTGTCAATCACCCTAACTCCTCCTCTATTTATACTAATTTATATTCTGTATTCAGTATTTAACTTGTCAAGGAGATAGTTGAGAGCTTGAATCATGTTTCATTCTCAAGCCCTCCATTACAGAAAACAAGCCAGCAAGTTTACCTCAACCTCCATATCAATCATGTATATTAAAGGGGGGGGGTCATATGATCGTTTCCATTTTTCCTTTCTTCCTTTGTAGTGTTACAGCTCTTGTGCATAAAAAAGATCTGTAAAGTAAAGACGAAAGTCTCAAATCCAAAGAGATATTCTTATAAAAGTTGCAGAGTCACCTAAAACGGCTCCTTCTAACACGCCCCCCACATATCTACATCACGATGTGGAAGATTTACCTAATGCGCACCGCAGTTATCTGCCAATCACAACGCACTGGATAGCTGGCCCATCACAGCACACCTCACTTTTCAGACAGATGAGCATTGTAAAAATCGACGCATTTCAAGGTTTTTTTGAACGTAAACTGCATAAAACAACCTTTTCTTACACCAAAACCAAAATATATTCTTTTAGCAACATCATATGAACCCTTTAACATGTGAACTTGTGATTCAATGATATCATCTACCTGAAATGAAGATTTACTCACCCTCATGCCTTTTGAAAACTGTGTAATTTGAAAAAGTGTGTAAAGTGAAAAAATGACTGAAGCTGTCAAGCAAGATTTTACACAAAGCTACCATATGACTTCTGAATTTAGTGCACAAGTCTGTATGAACTACTTTTAGTATGCTTTGTGTCCTTGTTGCTGCTTGACAGGCCCTGGTCCCCATCCACTTTCATTGTACAGAAATCTTTCTGCTAAACATCTCTATTTGTGTTTTGTAGGTTTTTGGAACAACTTGAGGGTGAGTAAACGATGACAGAATTTCCAATTTTGTCATAACTATCGCTTTAAGTACCTTAAAAACAGTCTGCCAAGAACTTTATTGATTGTCGTGAGACCAGCGGAGCAGAAAGTAGAACCTGCTATGCTTCATTCAGTGTTTACATTGCAAAACTGAGGATTCAACTCAATATTTTTAGCCCTGTATGTTTTCAACACGGTAGATGTTTCCAACACTGGGTGTAACAGCATGCCACCTGATGCTGTCTGTTAAAATCATGCAGCTCCCTCCAGCCGAGAGGAGGTCTGTATAAAAGAAAGACAGCAGGCAGTTTGTCCTTCGGAAAGAGTGCAACAGACGTTTACGATTTTTTTGGGTTGGAAACTACACGTTTAATTATTTCCACCATGTTGTGGGGGATTTATAAAAGCTCAGAGAGAAAGAACAATTGAAGTAGGATTCTGTATAAATAAAACTGAGCCAATCCACCGCATCATTACCAAAATCACATGACCTAAATCCTAAAAACGGTTCATCATCTTTTTATATCTCATCTTTTATGAAAGATCAATACAAACTTGTTAAACCTAATTATCACAGACACAGCAAAGCTTTGACGAGCCACATCTCCCTGGTCTCTGTGCAAACATCAAATCCGATCTGTGGTGAACAGCGGTGGCAGAACCTAGTCCGAAAGAAAGGGCCTGGTCTTCTTGATGTTGAATAAAGCAAATCTGCAGGACAGTTTTAGCAATGTGGTCTGAGAAAGTCAGCTGATCATCAATCACAACTCCAAGGTTTCTGGCTGTTTTTGAAGGAGTTATGGTTGATGTGCTTAATTGGATGGTGAAATTGTGGCTGCTATGCTGATTGCCATGTTTCTGAATGACAGAGCCTAGTGAAGCTATGTAGACACAGAAGAGAAGTGGTCCAAGAACTGAGCCCTGAGGCACACACACTTACTTTTGTTGACAAGGAACAAAGCATATTTCTCAATATATAATGAGATTATATAAATTTCTCAATATAGATTGAGATATATTCATATTTCCCTCAAATTATGTCCATTATTTTTAGGAAATTCAAACAATAAATGCTGCTTTCATGGTCTTTGACATGGCATGACAGATCGCTGTATAAACGCCTATATATAATAAATGTTTAACGCTCAAACGGCGAAATAAACATGAATGAACATCTCATGCCTCCTCAATCAGTGTTTCAACAGCAGAAAGATGTCAATAAAACAGTGTCTACAGCTCAGCTAGCTAAATGAAGTGCAGAGAAGAGCATTTCGTGGAATATTAGATTATATACTCATATTTTACTTTACCTGTAAGTGATGTTTTAATTATTTAATATATGTAAAGGGGTCATATGATGTTGCTAAAAATAACATTATTTTGTGTATTTGGTGTAATAAAATGTGTTTATGCGGTTTAAGGTTAAAAAACACATTATTTTCCACATACTGTCCATTATTGTTTTCTCCTCTATGCCCCGCCTTTCTGAAACGCGTCGATTTTTACAAAGCTCATCGGTCTGAAAAGCAAGGTGTGCTGTGAATGGCCAGCTATCCAGTGCGTTGTGATTGGCCGAATACCTCAAGCGTGTGACGGAAATGTTACGCCCCTACCATACTGTGATGATGCCCTGTCAGGCAAGAGCGATGATTCAAAAACATGAAAACCCATTATAACTGGCATTCTTGGATCCAGTGGGGACATAATAGGGATTAGTAATAACTTATACTGTCTTTTTTATACGCGTTACGTTGCATCACGCACCGCGTGAACATACTGTGGTGTGAAAAAGTGTTGGCCTCCTTCCTGATTTCTTATTTTTTTTTTGTCACACTTTAATGTTTCAGATCAGCAAACAAATTTAAAGATGACACAAAGATAATGCAAGTAAATTCAAAATGCAGTTTTTAAATTATGATTTCATTTATTAATGGAAAAAAGATGTCCAAACCTACGCGGCCCTACGTGAAAAATTAATTGCCCCCCCTGTTAAATCATGAAAGAACTGCAACTAACCACATTATTTTAGAAAGCTGAGTTAAGTTTCACTAGCCACACCCAGGCCTGATTACCTGTTGAATCAAGAAATCACTTAATTAGAACCTGTCTGACAAAGTGAAGCATGCTTAAATAGCAACACATCATGCCGTGATCTAAAGAAATTCAAGAACAGATTAGAATCAAAATAGTTGACATGTATCAGTCTGTAAAGGGTTATGAAGCCATTTCTAAGGTTTTGGGACTCCAGCGAACCACGGTCATAGCCATTATCCACAAATTGAGAAAATTTGGAACAATGGTGAACCTTCCCAGGGGTTGCCGGCCAACCAAAATTACTCCCAGAGCACAACGACGACTCATCCAAGAAGTCATAAAAGAACCCAGAACAACGCTAGAACTGCAACTCACTTGCCTCAATAAGGTCAGTGTTCATGATTCAACAATAAGAAAGAGACTGGACATAAACGGCATCCATGGGAGAGTTCCAAGGGAAAAGCCATTGCTGACTAAAAAGAACACAAAGGCTCGTCTCTCTTTTGCCAAAAAATATCTTGATTATCCCCCAGACTTTTGGGCAAATATTCTGTGGACTGATTAGACAAAAGTTGAACTTTTTGGAAGGTGTGTGTGTCTTGTTACATCTGGCGTAAAACCAACACGGCATTTTATAAAAAGAACATCATACCAGCAGTCAAACCTGGTGGTGGTAGTGTGATGGTCTGGGCTGCTTTGCAGCTTCAGGACCTGGACGAATTGCCATATTTGATGGAACCATGAATTCTGCACTCTATGAGAAAATTTTGAAGGAGAATGTCCGGCCATCAGTTGTGACCTCAAGCTCAAGCGCACTTGGGTTATGTAGCAGACAATGATCCCAACCACTCCAGCAAGTCCACCTCTGACTGGCTCAAGAAAAACTAAATTAAGGTTTTGAGTGGCCAAATCAAAGTCCGGACTTAAAACCGATTGAGATGCTTAAACAGTCCATACATGCTCGAAAACCCTCCAATGTGGCTGAATTAAACAATTCTGCAAAGAAGAGTGGACCAAAATTCCTCCACAGCGATATGACAGCTCGATTGCAGTTGTTGCTGCAAAGGGTGGCTCAACCAGTTATTAGATTTAGGGGGCACTTACTTTTTCACGTAGGGCCAGGCAGGTTTGGACTGCTTTTTTCCCTTAATAAATTAAATAATAATTTAACTGCATTTTGTATTTACTTGCATTCTTTGTGTAATATTAAAATTTGTTTGATGATCTGAATCTTTAAGTGTGACAAATATGCAAAAAAAAATTAAAACAGGAGGGGGGCCAACACTTTTCACACCACTGTAGAACCACAATGTTTGCATTTGTTGATCGGAATGACAAACAACCGCCCAGGACGCTACACTGCTCAAAACTCGCGTTTTAATCATCATTGGCAAATTATTTAAATATGAAAAACATACTTACAGTCTGTAGGTCAGAACAGCCGGCATTGTAGTCTACTACTCTACCAGGATCAGGAAACAGTAAATAAAATGTGCTGCACACATCTGAATATTTGGGTTGAAGTGTTCTGGAACAGTGTTGTAAATACAACTTAACCACTGATTTCTAGTCGTGTCCATTTTTGGAAGGCCAAACAAAGTAGTTTCGCTGTCACAATGAAACACAGCGTCAACACGGGCGGCCTAGAGTGAGCGGCCGTATAGATCAGTGGCCGGGGGCTAGAGTGAGGAACGGCAGGAGGGCATTGAGACACAGTCGCGGCAGGCGGATTTTCCCGTCAACCACATTGCCGACCCTCTGTGCTTGACTCTTCCGACTTCGGTCACGGAAAGTTTTCCCCGGGGGCAACTGTTTACAGTATTTAATTAAATTAGTAATGTTTGTAAACCTGTTTTCACAGAAGCTGGATTTTTCCACCAAAATAAAAGCTCAGCTGAAGTTTCCTCCAAAATGAAAGCTCAAGGGTTTATCTCTTGCAAGCATGGCCTAAAATTAACAGACACGCACATAGAAAATACTGTACAGGTACAGCAAGCTCACTGTTGGGAAGAAAAATATATAAATATCGGGTTTGGGGTTTATATGAATGTATTTCTGAAGTGAACTGACTTCACAAAAGTTTTCGATGGCATTTTTTCCCCTTCTTATCACTGCTGATCCATAAGCGCCACCTGCTGCCATAGTGAATTTGCGTTCTCATTCAGCCTGCCTGTTTTTGTTTAATGCAGGTTTTATCTTTGTATCTTTGTTTGTATCATGATTAAAATGTAGTGGTTTGTTCTAATTTCAAATGGCTTTTTAAAAAATTAAATATGTTTAGTTGTTGTAGTAGTAGTAGCAACTGCCGTTTTTTGCAAAAACAGTTTCATGGTGAGGAAAAATATTTATGGCTGGTACATTTTCTGAAGGTCCCACCCCTTTCATATGTGAACGTTATTTTTTAGGCCTGCTTACAGTGTAGAAATTAGTAAAACATTAGTGCAATTTCCCTACTGTCAGAGTAAGGTTAAAAAAGAATATCACTGAGACAAATATATAATTTGCCTTTATTTTACAGTGCAGTTGTTTTACAATATATGGCTATTACTATCATATGAATAATAATATACAATTATTATATTATTATTATATTCTAATTAGTTTGGCTTCCAAATTCACCAGTGAGACTGAGACACTATATCACAACTAAAAAAAGGGTTGAGTACCCTTCAAGAATAAGTAAATTCACCAGCTTTTTTCTTTTAGTTTGCACACTGTGACTGAACCTGTGTTGGAGCTCTTAATTTTGAATTCTCAAAGTGCACCAGATAGATGAATTTAACTTTAAAATGTACCAAATTTTCTTCCGTTGGGTGCGCCCTATACATACAGTCTACCAGTATTTGGTTTTAATACTGGCAACCTGTTGGCACATATTTTCTTATTAATGAAAACCCTCTTTAACTGGCAGCATTCGTCCAATTTTCACTGAGATTGCAAGATGGTGGGCTGCTCTAAGGTGACTGAAGCCCTGCGACAGGAGGTTGTCCAGATGAAGGCTAAAGGGATGACCCTTTCAACCACTGCAAGAGAAGTTAGTCATTTTAAATCTGTGATTTCTTGAATATTGCAGCTTTACAATGACATTAATTCATTAAAGTCCCCCAAAAAGGCTGGTTGTCCAAGTAAGACAAATGCACGAGAAGAGAGGATAATGCAGAGACTCTCAATGGGAAATTAGTTCAACATTGCAGCTGGAATTGCTTGCCAGTTCAGTTCTGAATAGGGCATGGATCTGTCTCGGCACGTTTACGATAAGTTGGACTGAAAGTGCACTCTGCAGTGACAAAGCCTCTCATCAGCAGAAAGAATCAAAAGTCTAGACTCACCTTTGCTGAGGAGCATTTTGTGTGGAGAGAGGAGAACTGGTCCAAAGTTCACTTTAGTGATGAGAGCAAGTTTAATTTATTTTGGTCTGATGGGAAACATTTTGTTCAGTGTCAAACTGAGGAAAGACTAAAGTCCAAGTTTGTAAAGAAATCAATGAAAGGTGGAAGAGGAAGTGTCATGGATTGGGAGATGTTTTCTGCAGCAGGAGTTGAACCTCTTATACAGATACATTACAGGTGAATACAAATGTTTATCACAATGCCCCCCCACACACACGCAAACATGTAACAGTTCCTTGAAGCTAATAAAATTTAAATAATGAAATGCGGAGACAAGTCCTGATCTAAACCCGATTGAAAATCCTTGGTGACAAAGTTGTCTAAGAAACCCACTACAGTTACCAAACTAAGTGACTGGAAGAAGAGTGGAGGAAGATCATACCAGTGCAGTGTGAGATAGAGGTCTGCGCAGGACATTTTTAGTCCCGCTCTCGCAAGGTTGTATTCCGCACCCAACCGCTCCCGCTATATATTCACTCTTTTTCACCTGCTGTCCGCTTAGAATAATTTTCTTCCAGACCCAACCGTTCCCACTAAATTTAGATCTCGTTTCCAGAATCTCACATTTAAATTTCCTCTACTGAAAGAAAAAGAGATAGCCCATACAACTCTTTTGCAGACTACACTTTTATTTGTTAGCCTATGTTATTTTATTCGTCTTGTCAATAGTCTTGAATTTATTGACTTTGACTTGATTTTATATGAATTATCTTAAGACACAAAAAAAATCGTTTAGTATTTTATGCAACAGTAGGAAAAAAAGTGTCAGAAAATAAAAATGTTGTAAACAAATTTTATTTCTTGTATTCGTCTTGTCATGATACAATTCGTTTAACATTTACAACACAATAGGAAAAAGTGTGGCAGAGAAAAAAAAATGTAGGTTGTACAAAAATAGCCTAGCTATTTTTATTCGTCTTGTCGAAATACTAAATTCGTTTGACATTTTTCTGTTAAAACACGAAAGTCTCAGAGAAAATAAATAAATACCACATCTGTCATTTAAAATCATAGGCCAAGCAAAATATAAACAAAACTGAGTTGAACGTCCTTCAAGGACAGCGCATCCACACTTTGCTCCATCCTTATTCTGCTCTGTCACTCATAGACAACCTGCCTGTTCTGTCTGAGGGCCGTATATTTACCACCGGTACAGCCTGCTCTGAGTATTGTTATGCACATGCTTGCAAATAAAACGTGTGGCGCAGAAAGCATGCGTGCAGCGCATGCATAACAGTCCGAGTGCAGGCTGAACTGGTGGTCAATAAGATTAAAGCGCAGATATGCGGTTCTGAATGGATGTCGGGAACGGGATATTGTTAGACCGCCCGCTCCTGTTCAAATTACACCAGAGTTACCGAACGCTATTGCGTTTTATTTGGGAATTTAATCCTGCGGCGCAAAAAATCTGGTCGGGTCTCGCGGTTTCGGACCTCTAGTGTGAGAGAATAAAGATGTCCTGCAGGCAAAGATGTGCTGAAGTCACTCAAAGTAAGGGCCTCTACACTTCCTACTAATTTCTGACAGCTGTAAGCCTCAAAACTGTTAGTTGTTCTGCCATAGGCAGCCATATCACCCTGTAGCCCAAGACTGGTTACCTACTGAAGCTAAGCAGGGCTGAGCCTGGTCAGTACCTGGATGAGAGACCTCCTGGGAAAACTAGGTTGTTGCTGGAAAAGGTGTTAGTGAGGCCAGCAGGGGGTGCTCCCCCTGTGGTCTGTGTGGGTCCTATCGCCCCAGTATAGTGACGGGACACTATACTGTCAAAAAGCAACTTCTTTCGGATGAGATGTTAAACCGAGGTCCTGACTCTCTGTGGTCATTAAAAATCCCAAGATGTCTATCGAAAAGTGTAATTTCCCATTGGCCTCTGATCATCATGGCCTCCTAACAATCCCCATATCTACTGATTGGCTTCACCCCTATGTCTCCTCTCCACCAGTAAGCTGGTGAGTGGTGGGCGTTCTGGCGCAATATGGCTACCGTCGCATCATCCAGGTGGATGCTGCAAACTAGTGGTGGTTGAGGAGATCCCCCACTTCTATGTAAAGCGCTTTGAGTGCCTAGAAAAGCACTATAACCACAAAGGTTTTTGTTGAAATGCCTTGGATATTTTGTCAAAGGTTAGTAGAACAGTGGTATTACTACAGCTAATAATCCTTGAAATTTTGAGGAGCGATGAAGATTAACAATATTTCTGAAAAAAATCTAATACTTATAGATTGTTCTCTAATTTTGCTTTGAACTGTAGATTGGACTGAAAATATAACTAATGAAAGCATGTGATCCGGTTTAAAAAAAAAAAATACAACTTGTTACAAATGTGATCAGTTTGGAGTTCAGAATGTCAGCAAATGCTAAATCTAATGTATCATTTTCATGATCTATGTGAATCATCAGAGAGATAGCAGGAATATTAGGAGTGGCCAAATCAACCGTTTGGTACATTCTGAGAAAAAAAAACACTAGTGAGCTCAGCAACATAAAAAAGCCTGGACATCCACGGAGGACAACATTGGTGGATGATCGTAGAATCCTCTCCATGGTAAAGAAAAAACATTCCACAACATCCAGCTAAGTGAAGAACACTCTCGAGGAGGTAGGCGTGTTATTGTCAAAGTCTACAATCAAGAGAAGACTTCACAAGAGCAAAATCAGAGGGTTCACCACAAGGTGCAAACAAAGCCAGATTAGACTTTGCCAAAAAAAAAAGCCAGACCAAAGGAGCAAAGTTGATCAGTTGGTGCTTCATAGTGGACAATGACCCAAAACATACAGCAAAAACAACCCAGGAGTTTTTGAAGGTAAAAAAGTGGAATATTCTGCAATTGCCAAGTCAATCTCCTGATTTCAACCCGATTGAGCACGCATTTCACTTACTGAAGACAAAACCAAAGGCAGAAAGACCCACAAACAAACAACTGAAGTCAGCTGCAGTAAAGGCCTGGCAAAGCATCACAAAGGAGGAAACCAGTCTCTGGTGATGTCCATGAGTTCCAGACTTAAGACAGTCATTGCCTGCAAAGGATTCTGAACAAAATATAAAAAATGAACATTTTATATTTATGATTATATTTATCTGTCCAATTACATTTGAGCCCCTGAAAATGGGTGGACTATGTATAAAAAAATGGTTGAAATTCCTAAGCATTTTGTTATATTTTCATTCAACCCCTTGAATTAAAGCTTAAAGTCTGCACTACAAAACTGACAAAAAATTCTAATTTTTACATAATAGACTCGCAAGTTGCGGTGAAAGTACAATAGACTCACTTGTTCTGTTACCTGTTAATGTTTCTTTGTATTTCCATTACTTCATTTTATCTTTAAATGCAATGCTTACATAGTACGCTGGACCAATCCGACACACCATTTTTCATTTGATTTAACAAATCAATTATTCATTAGATTAACAAACATTCACAGACCCCCTCACCCAATAAACATACTAGGTGCCAAGTTGTCTGTGAACGAGGCCCAGGACCCTGTTTACCATGGCAACCCTGACACCAGATACTTTTACGACCTTATGGAATGTGAGCAGGGAAAATCACTGCATGTTCAATAGCAAGAGGCAAATGCACAGTAGAAATTGAATTTTCTAGTAATTAATTCATAGGAAGACCTTTCTTTGAATTAACACACATATCCTTCAGGTCATTGTTTATGTTGTCTTTGATATTTTATACTGTTTTATGCAGGCTTATGATGGAACCACTCATTCCTGTCATCTTACCTATATGTATCCTACCATGTTTAGTATCTATGAATTTGCCTTCTGATGATCTAAACAAGAATGTATATTATTTGTTGTTACGTAGGCAATATATTAGTGCCCTGATAATCTTTAGTAATTTCGATTCAAGTTCCATTTGCAAATTACCATGCCCTCACATAAAAACTCCACAGTATCTCAAAACTCCCACTTGGGATTCCGGCCTTTCTCATTGGACAAGCCCATCTTGAGAGGCGGGAATCTTCTCAGACTTTAAAGGCCTCACATCAGTGACCCGCCATATTCTGTGGTTCTGTTAGGTTTTGAGAAGATCTGAGCTACAACGCTCCAGGACATCCTAAGTTTTGTGCCTTACTTTTTCATTTCACCAAGATTCTCTGACGCAAACTGTTTCTTTTCATCAACCAACTTCAGCAAAGATCAACTTGAACCTTTGGACTGCATCAAGCCTTTCTTTCAGACAGACGAGACGTGCAAGTATCAAACTTAGTCTTATTAATTGATACGTTAAGTATCAGTTGCACCTTTTTACAAGGTGTGTTTGAACTAAGAATCTGATGTTTCCTTCAGGCTGTATATCTGCTGAATATCAAATGGTTCCATAACTTCATATTCTTATTCTCTCTCCTCTTTACTGATTTAAGCTTTAACCCTTTCCTATACCAACTGTATTGTGTGGGTGTGTGTGTGTTTGTGTGTGTGTATGTGTATGTTAGACCAGTTTTTGTGTTTATGTAGTATGTTGGACTAGTTTAAGTGTTTATGTAGTTAATAAAGTCTTACTTGTATCACACTTGACGTTGTTCATTGTTTGCTCATAACTGGAGTCACTTAATCATGCAGATTTATGCTACAAGCTCTGTGTAGAATTGTACAGTAAGAAAGTTATTTCCCTTAACCAGGATATTAACGTTCTTAGAATTGACTGACAGTTGGCCCTGAGAGGTCAAGTAAATACTTACTGCGGATCTAAATATTTATAATTAATTTTATTATTACTAGTTATGATTAATTATTCATATTTTCCCATGAGCTGATTCGCTACCCATAATTGAACAATATTCGAAGGCTGCATGCTAATTTTTTAATGTATAATTTACCTATAATTCTTATACCATTAATAATGAATTAATTTATTTGATATTTTATCGTTTTTGCTATGGTAACGAAATTGAGAACTGTGAAATTTTACCACTATTATACCGCCAACTTCTGAAATTTTGGTACTGTCACAACACTAATTTCAGGCATGTCATTTTCAGTTCATGAGGGTGAAGGTTAATGCCACTATTAATTTGTTTCAATTTATTAGACCAAAATGAGAAATTATAACTATATACATCATATTCAAAATAGTGATTAATTTTTTTTGTCCAACAACCTCAGAACATGATTTCAACAACTTTTAACTGCAACTTCCATACTCCTGTACTCACAGGTGTGGGTAGACAGAGTGGTATCGGTCAGGAAATTGCTCTGACTGAGCAGAGATGATGTCAGACTAGTAAGCTGGAGACTCCGACAGGCTGCATCCGACTTCTCATCCTAAAATTAACAGCAAGAGATCAGTCTATAAGATTCGAGAGTTAAGATCTAACCTTACACAGTAAGAAAATTGACCTGGACTGTGGACCTTGCCACTCAAGCATTCATACCCTGTATTCCTGAATCCTCTTCTTAGATTCCTCAAGCTGATGCTGGAGGTTACCAACTATCTCCTTATATTTGGCATAACGTTGCTCCACCATTTCTCTCTGCTTCTGTGACTCCTGAAACCATATAAGCCAACCATGATAGCTACTTTAGAGAGAAGTCAAATCTTAACCAAAACATCACTTATGATCCAACCTCAAGATCCTTGAAGTTTTCCAGCAAACTGAGCTTCTCAGGAACTGATTCCAGATGATCCAAGGCCAGCCTGGTGCTCTAGAAAATTTAAATGGTGTTAATGGTGGAATTATTCTGTCTTTAATATTTAAAAACTTACAGTAGCTCTACCCTATTGCTGCGAGTCATCTGAATGAGTGCATCTCCCAGAAGAGGCAAGGGTCAATTCCTGACACCAGAGTGTTGTGATGCCAAGCAATAATGATGTAAATAGACTGAGCTGTGAGTAAAGGCTGAAGCTTTTCAGGAGCTAATTAAATGTTCGTCAGCCAGCCGTAGCACATAATGGTGATTGATGTGGTAGGCGTCAGATAGCTTATTTTTCAAACTGCATAAATACTGCTGAGTCAATGCAGGCGTCAATACTTTTAACAAACGGCTGCATATTTCTTAGCCAAGTAATGATTTGTAATTCAAACATTTAACAGAAATCGTTACGCTTTTGCAAATAGTGTACTGAGGTGTGGAACATTTCAGCAATTTAACTTTGCAGACAGAATATTCTGGACCAAAATGCAGAAAGGATATCTATGAATCAGCCTCACAAAGCTAAACTAGCTGCATTTCAGAAGTGCTTTTAAGGCACCAGAAGAATACGATTTTAGTTCTAGTAAGTTTAGGTATTAGGTTTTTGTTCTATGTTAATTAAATGTTTCATCAGAGCCACTTTCTTGAGACTCAACATTAATCGTTTTGTGTCTTTTAGTCCATGTCTGTTGGTCTTAAGGTCTAGTTCATTATTATCTTTTAGATGCTGCACACAATAAAATTTAGACAGACCGTAAAATATAGATGGTTGCACGTTATAATATACTAGTGCTATGGTACCATCAAAATTCATAAACCTTAAAATACTGGTGGTGCCACAATATTTTCCAGTGGTAGTACTGTAGTAGCAAGACACATGGTAGTATATTCTCTTATGCTGTACTCAAAACTGAACTGTGGTGGGGTGCATCTGTGGCTCAGATTCATCATTGGTATGTATTACTTGGGTCCAGTGCTTCAGATGCTGTTCACACAGAACATGTTCACACAGCGCAACAAAATCACACACAAAATAGTAAAACAAAATAGCCTACCATTTCAAGATCTACAATCCTGTCCTGGGGAGAAAAAAGAAAAAAAAAAGAGATAACTTTGACTGGACATAGGAAATTCTGTTCAAGTGAGTTCTAGAGGTTTCTAATCCACCAGTCAAAAGTAGCACCTGGTAAAATTCCAGGGCCAAGTGTAATTACTGAAGCTGTGTCCTATTGTCTGGCAGCATGCTGCTGGTTTCTTCTAAGGGGATTGATGCATAATAGAGGAAGTATAGCAGGTGCCTCTGTGGCACAGCAGATGTTCCAGAACTCAGTGGGTGAGGTTTGAAAGCATGCAGACAAGCCGGGTAAGATGGGGTGATTACATGGCTACCACATGCAGGACAACTGATGTGCATGCAGGATTACATGAATGTTATGGTTATGGTTACTTAAACCACCAACTACAAAGGAGATTGTGCGTGTGTGTGTGTGTGTTGGTACCTGGCATTCCCTACATAATGTCATGCCACAAGGATAGCAATACCAGTTCTTTTTTACCTTGTGGGGACATTTTTTTGGTCTCCATTAGGAAAACAGCTTATAAATCATACAGAATTAAGTTTTTTTGAAAATCTAAAATAGGTAGGGTTAGAAGGAGGGTTAGAGTAAAGGGATAGAAAATATAGTTTGTACAGTAAAAAAACCATTACATCTATGGAATGTCCCCATAAAACATGGAAACCAGTGTGTGCGTATGTATCTAGCAGTGTGATATTTATACAAACTCCTTCAAACTAACCTGAAGATTTCTCATCTCATCTTCCTTCTTGCGGCCCATTTCAAGAAGACCTGGAAGAAATTATCAACGAGTACTGATATTGAAAACAATCATCAAATGAATAATTTACGAACACTCACACAAAACCTTTGTGACTTATTCCTCTATAGAGCTCAAAAGAAAAATACCTGATGAATTCATGCTGCATATTGATATATTACATATTATATAAATTTTTGGCATTTGTCCATTAAAAACTGGAAACTAAAAATATAAAATATAAATTTACTTAATTTTATTTGAGAAACAAAAGACATTATAACTTCTTATGTTTTAATATAATTTTCTTCAAAAGTAAATTTTTTTTTTAGTCCGTTTCAGTTTTTACTAGAAATGTGAAAAAAATCAATATACATAATATATAACATGTTGATGATATATAGCCATATATTCATAATTTTTTCTCATTCTATTGAAAACAGTGGGCTTACAATTATAATTCAAAACACTCCTTAAAAAACAAGTTTGATCAAACACATTTGCTTAACATAAATACAAGTAAATTATATTTTAAGTATACAACAAAAGACTTCATAGTCTTCATGGTATAAATGAAATATATATTAATGCTTGTTAAAGCTACAAAAGTTATTCAGTCAAGAGCAGTGATTTTTCTGTTTTTCTTTTGTTGTTCGATTAACATTAATTATACAGACAGCAGGAGGATAATTACGCTGCTGTCACTTTATGACCTAAAGCACTGATTTGAATACTGACACACATCTGATTTCTTTCTCAACTGGTTATGTTAATTTAAAACCGACTGTGTTTATGAGGGCACTCCCAAAGATAGGTATTTTGACTTAATAAAGTATGTTTATTTCACTGTTTAAGTGCAAGAAGACACAAAAGAGAACTCAATCCAGCAACTGTGCTGCTCACTGACACTGCACTGCTGAGACGCAGCTCTCTTTATGTGTGCTTCGGTTGTGTGTGCAGAAAACACCAAGCAAGTACTGAATTGAGTCCTCTTTTGCATCTTTGTCTGCAAAAACAAAGCAAATTATTAATTTTCGTGATAACGCAACACTGGCCCAATCATTTCCATCAACTGGCCCAAGCTTCTTTAAATCTGACCCCAGGCCATTGGACAGTCCTTACTGTCGAGCCCGATTTAATATATATTGTCGAAAATTATACATTTAAGAATTTTCAAGTAACTCTTCATTAACATGGCTGGCTTAAATTTCAAAAACTCAAATTCAAGTACTTCAAACGTTCTAAGCACCTTGTACAAACCCTGGGGAGTAACTTTTGTTAAACTAAACCATCAGCAACGTTCGCTCTATGAATGCAATAATAGGCATTTACCACAGAAAATCAGAAGGAAGCTTAAGTGTAAAATTATTACCAAATTATCTTTAGCAGATCATGTTAATGGTCAAATAAGCCTTTCTGCAGCAATATTACGGACATGTTAAGTATTACTGTAGTAATTTATGTAACATATTTCATGTGAATTGCAATTCATAGTTTTATTTATATCCCAGTAAACATGATAATAGGGATTAGAAGTGGAATGGGTAAAAATTGCACTTTAAAATGCCTATGTATCTGGAAAAGTGGTGCCAGTGAGAATTTGGGGCAAAAAACAACAACAAGGGGTTTTAGTGAATTAATTATGGGATCTATAGTTTATTAAATCGATAGATCCAAACCCTAAAACATTCTGGTAAAATTTCTTTGTCTCCAGCTTTATGTGGGGGTAACATGGCTAAGAGCTTACTATCCCACTTCTGTTCCTTCTTGGGATCTTTATGTTGTCCTAGAAGGTCTTTCTAGGCCTCCTTTTGAAGGCTGGGAGTCCGTTCCCATTAGGATTCTGACTTTTAAGGCAGTTCTGTTAATGGCTCTATCTTTTCTCAAGCACTTTTGTGACTTGGAGGTTTTTTTTAGGGAGCACTTCCTGTTTGGACTTCGCTCCTGGCCCGGTCAAGTTTTTTTTGTGTGCTAAGCCAGGATATGCGTCACTTCTACCTCCTTTAATTGTCAGGTAGTGGTTTGGCAAAGCCGGAAATGAAATCGGACATATTTTCTCAATGATTCAGAGAAATTTTCATTCTAGCCCTTACAGTTCCAGAGACATAAACAAAACACAAATACCTGGATGTTCATCTCACCAGGTCATTTAACAGCAGCATACAAGTAAGAAATTTATTCTTAGTAAAGCTAATAAAGTTATTCAGTCAAGAGCAGGAAGTGATTCTGTTTTTCTTTTTTTATTATTCATATTAACAGAAAAAACAGCAGTAGGTACTCCATATTACGCCGATGTCACTTTATTACACAGATCTAATCTACACATGCGATTTCTCCCAGCCGTTTACGTTCACAGACATAACCGACTGCATTTATGTGAACGCTGTGTGTCTTTGACAGTTTAAGCGCAGTAAGACTTGAAACATTCTGTGAAACATTTTTTTTAAAGAGAGAATATTGGGTGAACTGTCCTTTTTAAATAAGTCAACTGTTGGGATGATTGATGATGACTTCAAAACCAGAACAAACAGTTCAGATTTGAAGACTTCTGCCTTTATTACTACACTTGAAAACAGTATTGGTTTGTAGTATTTAAGCAGTTTCATTTTCTTTTTTTTTCAGAAGCAAGTCAAACAAAGGGAGAGATCTGGCTAGTGTTGTCAAGGACAAAGCTATTGGAACAGCAGCAAATATTAGCATAAGATCAGTGACTGCAATCTTTCCTGATCCTGTTTCTATTACTAGTGTGGAGCATGACCAGTATAAGCAAAAATTCCATCATCTCTAAGCTAAAGAACTTGATTTCAACTGGTGCTCAAGAGGAGCCCTTCCGAGTTCTCAGCTGCTCTGGGGGGGTATATTTTTTTTCTGCATTTTGTTCAGTTCCTCACACCATTCATTTCCGACGCAGATGGATGTAACGGTATGAACATTTCTTATCACGATTGTAGTGACCAAAATTATCACGGTTATCAGTATTATCACGGTATTGTTAAAATGTGCTGGAAATGTTCAAAAAGTACTGACACACAAATCATTTCAGTTTTTGTTTGCATAACTAAAACAATAACATTGCCAATGATGTCCGGATTTTAAATGACAACATGACTGATAACAGTTTATCTAATAGCATGTTCAAATATCTAATGCAAATGTTCAAATAAAGCTTGGAAAAAGTTTCATAAATGGTAAACCTCATATTTCAGCCTTTAAATAAAGAAAAGGGTTAAGTCAAAATGATAATTGATTAATAAATGATTATATGCATTTTATCTGCTCCATAAATAATACTAGATACCTTATTTGTTTAAATGTGTAGAATCCACATAAGCTTGTTTTTCATCAACCGGTCAAAATTTACAGCAGGGCATGCAAATTCGGTCCATTTTTTGGCCCAGACAAAAACTGCACCCAGGCTGAATGTAAATGTAACTCTCTGTAAATCCACTCTCTGACACTGGGGGGCGCTTTTGGAACAGTAGAATTAGAGCTGTTTCCCAGTAACCTCCGAGGACAAAACAGCATTGCGCATAAAACATTACTTTATTAGGTATTACATGGAGCGAAGACGAAAACAAAATGCAATCAAATCTTTTCTGAAGACAGTCAGAACCTTTAGAGGTACATTCATATAATTAATTCATCCATATATTAATTTGTATAATTCCCTTAGCACTCTTTAAAACCTCCCAGCTTTTCCTCCATGTTTTCACACAAAACTAAACCACTCTGCTGCTGTGCGCACGTGAGACTGTTACTTAAAACTGTGTTTTATGCTTCAGGGCTCCAGACTCATTCTTCCCACTGGTCGCTCTTTTGCGACTAACTTTCTCAGTTGTCACCGACACATTATTTGGTCGAATATATTTTTATTTTTGGCCATTAAAAATCAATGCTGCTGTGACTTTTATCTAAGTTTAAAGTTATATGAAAACGAAGTGTTTAACATTCACTCTTTCTTTTTCATCCATATTATTTGTGATTTAATTTGGTGAACGGAGTCCTATTTTCTGTGTTTTAGCCAGTCCTCGTGTGCTTTCACTTTCGAATTCGCGATCTTGGTGTCACGTTTTACAAGAAAAGATAATTGTCTGATTTGCTTACATACAGCTACACAACATTCACTTTTTAAGACTAAAAAAAAAGGGATTCATTGTTATTTTTAATTAAAAAGCATAACAACAATAAATACATTAAGTATACAATGACAACCTGGCTTACAAAACGTTTAATTACAAACACTAATAATAACAGTCATGGGCATACACCACAGTTGTATTCTATACAGACTAATAAATTACAGAAGTTTAGCAACACTGAGGAATCAAATAAACTATATTCTATCTATAAAAGAGAGCCTCCATAGCGTCCCCCCCCTCCCCCCCCCCCTCGTGGTTAACAGCAAAGATAACAAGCTTTTTAAAATGTAAACAAAAAGAAAAGTAAAACTACACTTGCTGTCGGTGACATTGCTTGCATGTTTTTTTTCCCTCATAAGAATACCAACATGTTCACCTTTGGTTTAAAAAGTGGTCTTTTACTTTAGCATGAAACCCATCCATCGTTTCCTCAATATTCGCTTCATTTTTGCTGCACGCAGCTTCGTGCTCATGCTGACGCGGCGAGTATAAACCAGGCTCTACACTCAAAGTGCTGCGCAGTTCAAACGAGTAGCGCGGTTTCGTTATGTTTTTAGTTTCGTTTGCCTTTTGATGTTTCTCATATGCAACAGAAATGCAGCGCTTATGAGTTAAACAATGAGGTGGTCGCACCAGTGCGACCGCACACAAAATTTAGTCGCACTGGTAGAAAAAATTATCGCAAAATGTGCCCATTTGGTCGCACACTGGAGCCCTGTGCAGTACAGTATTTATTTATTTATCCTCAGTTGTTCAAATCGCGGTAATCGAATACGGTTATAGTGATAATTAAAATATGAAACGGTAATACTAACCTTGGGGTATTTTATCACGATTTATCGTCAAACCGGTAATCGTTACATCCCTATTCACATAATTCAACTTTGGATGACGTTGACATGCGCAGTACAACCTAGTGGACTCGTTCTGTCTCAACATTAACCTCGCACCTGCGCTGTTGTACGCGGACCGAAATTATACGGACTGTAGCAGGACGTGGATGGCCAAAGTATACTTTGGGCTTAAAGCCACCAGAAAAAGGTGTCTACTAACAATGTCCAGCAGCGAATATACAAGCATCACAGGGAAATTCTTTTTTTTCTGAACCATTATAAACAAATGTCATGTTTTAGAAAAAAGATTCTTTGAAATTGGGTTGTTTCATTTTATATCGTCTTGTTTGGATGCAACTTGTGTGTAACACTCACTTTATAAAAGTTACCGTGATAATCCTCAATTCTGCTACGATTTTGACAATTTGACATTGTTACATCAATAATACTATGGTGATATTGTATTAGTCACCACTGTCATGAAAAAAAGGGAAATAGATTAAAAAAATTAAAGGAGAAATCAAATAGTTTATATTAATATTTTCATTAACATTATTTTTTTATTAAAATAATTTCCAGTACCATACACAGTATTTTTGACTGTAATTTAAACTGTTTTTAAACTACAATTACAATGGTGCATTTTTATAAGGTGAAAAGTGCTTTGTGAATCTGTTTGATAAATCCAAAAAATAACTGATTGGTGTGTTGGACATTTTAACAAGGTCATGTTTTGTACCTGTGATTAGCTAATTCTAAACTATACTGACTAATAGATGTCAGCTATAATAGAAGTCAGCCAAAAAATATACACATTTTATACAGTATATACAGTAGAAAAATTTAATAGGACTTCACATTACCTGTACTGAAGTGTCAGGCCCAATAAAATCTGATCTAGTAATCACCTTTCTCTGAGGTGAGTTAGTACCTCTCTTCTCTGATTGGATGTCTTTGAGGAGTCGATCCTGCAGGGTAATGCGGTCCAGGAAGCTCTGCAGTTCTGAGTCCTTGCTTTGCTTCAGTGCTTTCATCTGCTCCTTGTGCTGCTGCAGTGTCCTCCTCAATCTCCTCTCTCTGGACTCCCGCTCACGCACCTCCTCACACAGCCACTGGAGCTTTGTCTGAACACACAAAGGGATAATCAGTATACACATCTGTATCACAATAATACATACAACTGTATAAGCCACTTTTTCACCATAGGAACAAACCGTCCCCACGATTCAGCCCAGCCAGCACGGATATGGTTTAATTTTCCAATGCGGGGTTGATAACAGAGCTTGTAATACAAATGCATAATTTGTTGCCTTGGTAACACAAGTGTTTACATACGGTATGAGATGTAAAAAGCGACCGCATTATGGAGGATGATCACATATTTTACTTCGCTCAAAAATTGTGCTTGGTGAGCAACAGACAGAAACTAGACAACAAGTGACCAATCCTGGATGGCGATGTCACTACACGCATTTTACCAGCATAGTAGAATTCCGGGCTGAGAGCAGTTTGTAATTGTGCCATACTGAACCAAGCTTAGGTGGAAATATAACTAACCGTTCTATATCATTCTTAGAACCATTCGGCCTGATGGTGGAAAAGTGGCTCACGTCAATGTAAAACCTTCTGAAATAGGAGTGTGTCTCTGGAACTTCCTTTTGATATACATCACATCATCACATCGTGATATAATAACTGCTAGTCATAAATGCCAGTTAAAGATTTTATGCTTATTATATTTACATTTAGTCATTTAGCAGACGCTTTTATCCAAAGCGACTTACAAATTAGGATTATTAGTATCACTTTGTTGGGTGTCTTTGATTATTTAAACTGTGAAATATGAATGCACAACAAGGTTATTATTTCTGTTAATTAGGGGTGTAACAGTACACGTATTTGAATCGAAAATATTTGGTTCAGATCTTTCGGTTTGGTACGCATGTGTACCGAGCAAATACAGCATTGTTTTAACAACTGCATGAGTGGAACTTCATTGGAAATTACCAGTTTTATATATTGTTATTTTGATAAGAAACAAATTCTCACCTTTAAATTATGTCCACTTTTTCAGGAAATTCAAACAATGCATGCCGTTTTCATGGTCTTTGATGTGGTGTGACAGTTCACTGCATAAACACCTCAGTTCAAACGGCAGCACGGAGCGCACAATCTCTTTACTACTAGTTTTAATTCGAAATAAACATGAATGAACATCTCATGCCTCCTCAATCAGTGTTTCAACTGCAGAAAGATGTGAATAAAACAGTCTACAACTTGTTAGTTTTCTAGCGAAATGAAGTGCAGAGAAGAGCATTTCGCAAAATATTATATATACTCATTAGATTTTACTTTTCCTGTTAGTGAAATCTTCATTATTTAATGTATGTTTAAATAAATCTGTTATGAAATTAGTTATGAGAGGCACTGTGTAAATGATTATATTTCAACAACAAATAAAAATTGTATAATGTAGTTCATTTAAATATTTTTTTAATTCATTTAAAAAAAAAACTGGGGCCATCTGCTCTTTTCTTAATTGTAACCTTACAGTAATGTAAAAAGGTCTTACTATAGTTTAGAGCAGAAGCTGAGATAGATTTTTATCCCTAGAAAAATTTTAATTATAATTGAGTTTATTAAAAGAGCGAACAATTTCTTCAGTAAACCACTGTTTAAATAAAAGCTAAATATTAGTTACTAATTTTATAGACACAAATCAAATTTTATAATTATATTCCCAGAAATAACAACCCTGATGCATACAAGCATAATTAATCCTAATAATAAATACAATATTTATATTTATATTTAATAAAATCAATATAAGAATCTAAAAAATCATAAATGATTGTATTGTCACAGCCTTATTCTGAAAAAGCACAAACTGCCCACTAACATGACTTTAAAGACCCCATGAAATCAAGTTTTGTGACTTGTAATTCATGTGTATTAGCTGTGAAGTCACCTATTTACTAGTAGTGTACTTCGAAAGTCTGCTGAATTATGTTTTAGCAGCATTACACAACTGTACAATTTACAGGTTTTCTCTGTATTAAAATGGACCAAAAATTCACCTTGTACTCAGTCTTCAAATTTTTCTCCAACAAAATGCTATCTAGAATGAGAATTACTAGCAATAGCAAGTACAAATCATAGTTCACAGCAAGTGGATATTTAAGAAGAAGGGCCTTTAATTACCCTTTCTGATTCAATAAAAAAAAAAATTTAAATAACGTGTCATACACAAATTAAAACTCTGCTTCTCGAACCATTTCATGGGGTCTTTAAATATACTCATGAAAAACATTAGACACACCACTACAAACACAGCCACAACCAGCTACACATGCATTTAAATGTGTTAACATACACATTTTGGAAATAAAACCTGATAAAACATGACAATTAAGTCCCTGAGAGCTGGAGGATGTTTCCATCAGTCTGAGACAGTAAAGAACAACAACTGTGTTAAGACGCATGATATCAGCTAGAGAATTGATTATTGAGAGCTGAGCTCAACAATATACCTTAACTTCAGCAAGCCAGCGATGGGAATCTTTCTGCAGTCCTGGAGTCAAGGTAATGGCCTACAACACCGAAAACACACAAGGAGTAAAGCTGTTTTGCTATCAATATGCAGGAAAGTAAAAAAAAAAAAAAACTGTATAATGTACACTATGTAAAATTGACATCTCTGCAGAGTTAGAGAACTATCTGATCGTTCAGGAGGAACTTCCTTTGATCTGTTTTTTTTTTTTTTCCAAGACAGTGAGTCTACTGGAGGACCGTAAACCTCAGAGTTCTTGGGCTCCGTGGGAAAACCCCTCCGCATAGTTGAATCACTTTGCAATGCAAAAATAAGCACATTTACAAATTTCTCATTTAGAGCCATGTTGTACACCTCCAGAGTAAGCGATCACAGGAGGTGGGTCTGTCAGCGAGCATGTGGAGGAGGATTGTGTACCCCTGACAGCTCACCTGTCACAGACAACAATGTTTAAACACCGCCATGCCGGTTTAGACTGCTGACACAAACGCATGATGGGGAAGAAGGCCATTTTGTCACTTAAATCAAAGGGGGCTGCCAGCAGCAGATAAAAAGGTGTGAAGGATGCAGAAGAACATTAAAGACTGGAATATAACATGGATGTTGACAGCTTGAGCTGAGAGAAAATAAAGTGTACTTAAAGCCCTGAGAAACATGTACAGACAACCTGCAAAAAGCAGGGAGTGACTTCACAGTTTAGAGATGAGACTCATCTGGGAGGAACACTTGGCACTATCAGAATTCCTCTTTAATATAAAATTTTTCTATGTAACAAGGCAGTGTTAGGTCCATCTTGTCGAGTCCTAGTTGAGTGGGAGACGTTTATTAATGTCTTTTTATCTTAATTTTATGTTGTTACTTATTTTTATAAGATTATTCTTAATCTTTTGTTACACTACATGGATTCGTCTGTACTCTGAAAAATTTCTAGAGTCTAAAACTGTTTAATGCTCAGGCGCAACACCAGTCAGAAATTTCCATTAAGTTAACTTTATTAACTTAATGCCAATTAAATTTAATTAAAGTTATTCACTGTCATTAAACATGCCATGAGGGCATAGAAGTCATCAATGGTAGAGAACAGTAGCTATGTTCAAAGTTGCTCATTTAATTTAATAATTGAAATTTCGCATAAAACATTTGTAAATAAAGCACCATTTTCATCCAGGGAGATGAAGAGAACAAAACTGTACTTCATAATAAACTTTAAATGGGTCATATGATGCGATTTCAGTTTTCCTTTCTCTTTTGGAGTGTTACAAGCTCCTTCATAAAGAAGATCTGTAAAGTTGCAAAAAACTAAAGTCTCAAATCCAAAGAGATAATCTTTATCAAAGTTAAACTCGTCCAAAACACGCCCCCACATGTCTACCTCACTATGTTGGAAGATTTGCATAATGCCGCCAAAAATATACACCCGAAGAAAAAAGGCGTAACTTTGATTCTCGCTGTATTATTGTTGCCGCCGCCATATCGTGAAGACGCTGTTTCTTTGTGAAAGAGAAACTACTTTGTTTGTCCTTCCAAAGGAGGACACGACTAGAAATCAGTGGTTAGTTGTATTTACAACACTGTTCCAACAGTTCAACCAAATATTCAGATGTGTTTCACGCCTTTTACAGAGGAGTTCCCTGGGAGAGTAGACTCACAATGCTGGTGTTCCGGTGAATTCGTTCCCCTGTTTATCCCCTTCTTCGCCATGCGACCCCAGTCTATGAGCTGACAAATAATGCTGACTCACCACCTGTAAGTACGTTTTCATATTTAAGGATTTGCCACTGATGATTCAAACGCAGGTGTAGAGTAGTGCTTGTTGTTTGTTGTTTCTCGATCACAAATGCAGACATGGTTTTATGCTTACGAGGCGCGATGTGCAACGCAACGTGTAAAAAGACAGTTATAAGTCATTATAATCATTATTACACTCTTAAAAATAAAGGTGCGTCACGATGCCATAGGAATAACCTTTTTGTCTAAATGGTTCCATACAGAACCTTTAACATCTGAAGAACCTTTCCTTTCTGTTTCACAAAAGGTTCTTTGGGGCGAAAGAAGGTTTTTCAGATTATAAAAAGGTAAGAAAGATGTGGTTCTTTAAAGAACCTTTGACTTAATGGTGCTTGTGGAACCAAAATGGTTCTTCTATGGCATCGCTTTGAAGAACCTTTTGAAGCACATTTATTTTTAAGAGTTCTATGTCCCCACTGGATCACCAAATTCCTAGTTTATAATGGGTTTTTTATGATTTGTCTCGTCGCGCCGGACCACCGGCATCACAGTAGGTGCAAGGGACGTACATTCCGCACAACGCTTGAGGTATTCGGCCAATCACAAAGCATTGGATAGCTGGTCAATCACAGCACACCTTGTTTTTCAGACCGATAAGCTTTGTAAAAAATTTTCAAAAGGCGGGGCATAGAGGAGAAACAATAATTACAGTATGTGGAAAATAATGTGTTTTTTTAACCTTAAACCGATTAAACACATTCCTTTACACCAAATACACAAAATAATGTTAGTTTTAGCAACATCATATTACACCTTTAGTTCCTACAGCACTATGCTATATACATGATCGCTTGATCTGGTCTGGCAAAGCCCACATTTTATTTAGCAATGTGTTCCTTGGTGTCATACTCTTCGTTATTTAGCTGATGACCTAAACAAGCTATTAGTTTCTGAGCCAGTATGGATCAAGCTTATCTAGTTAGCGATGCACACTATGTGTGTAGTTAAGAAACAGAATATACTGTAATGTTGCAAGCTGATAGTGGGAAAAAACCCCAGCAACCACCTGCTAGGGATACATTAAGCATAGCTTATGGGCCTCATTTGTAAAATAAATGATCATTTAATTCTTAATGCACGACGCGTGTACACACTCTTGCATTTAACCTCGAATAATGCTGCTTAATTTAGAAACAGACCATGCAATGTGTTATATGGTAAGGAATAATGAAACCATGGACTTATCTTAAGATGCTGAATTTCAGAGGATTTCTGATGCAAGACTTGCAGCAAAACACAGAACCAAATTGTTTAAAAGTTAAGCAGCA
>JADLZN010007568.1:600000-840271 GCA_018155175.1 Sinocyclocheilus anophthalmus
GTACAAATTAGGTGATTATAAAGGAAAACAAACACTTGTTGTGTACCGGAATGAATCAGAACACAAGGATCTTGAGATGCACCTACTTTTAACTTAAATCTTAAATGCATCAAGGTTCTGATGCAACAGCCAAAAGATGCATATGCACACAGACCAACTATTTACATCATATCACCACATGTAGCATAAACGTCAAAAAATGTTCAGTTAAACAATGTTTCAAACACTAAATATAAATAATGGGAAAAAATGATTTACTTAAATGTAAAATTATCTGAATTATTGCCAACTTTATCTTCGCAACCCAAGTTTTTGATCAACTTCCAAATATACAGTTCTTCACAGTGGTCCAAAACATGAATGCTGAATGAGTATCGACGTTCCTCTATGAATATTTAAGCGACGACACAAAGACAGCCCACGCTGCTGCCATTGAACAAAAATCCGGTGTCCACTGTCCACATTGCTCATTAAAATGAGATTTAACAGGGATTTTCATTTTCAGTAACAAATGTATTCATGGCTAGCCCATCAGTCATTGTCAAAAGTAATCTCATTTTCCTTGTGCGAGGGAGACAGACGCACAAGGAGGAGAGCGGCAGCTTTTTTTCGGCCAAGAGGGAGGGGTGCTGGATATTGTCCACCTCCTGCCGTCTTTTCACTTCCTGTCACACAGGAATAGGTGGAAACCAACTGTTACCAGAGCGCTTCAAAGCACTTATAAATTTCCATATTTCCCATCCTGACACAAAAACAAGTGATATTATTTACAAAAATAGAGGTTAAAAAAATGGTGTGTGCTGTGTGGAAATAAGATGAGGAATTAACAAATGAATGCTACAGTGGCCCTCTGCATGTTACCTACACTGTGACAGTTTGTTATCTTTGGCTAAACAGCTGTGTGTTGTGCTGACACCACCCCCCGCCCACCCACCCACACACACACACACACAAACACACACACACACACAGATACACACAAATAACTTTTGGCCAACCTACCGAATAGCAAGGGGGATTGGGAAAATTACATCGTCAGCCATAAATTGAATTCCATTATAAAAAATAAAAAAAACGTTACGTTTTTAAAACACTGCATTTGTATTCAAAATATATATTATTATATTATTATTATAGATATAATACACCATTTATTAATATGTAATTAATGATTCATTGGAATTGATAATTAAATGCATGCAATAAATAACTATAAACTAAAAATATATTATACATAATTTAATTGTGTTTCTATATAAAATAAAATATATATCTATATCCATATTCAAGTAAAAAAAATGTAACATGAAAACAAAATTAAAACACTTAAACTTATTTTATTAAAGCTATTGACAAGGCAACATTAATTTCACTTCCATTTTGTATTTTAAATTATAAGTAAGTTTTTTTATAAAAACTATACTAGTATCTAAAATAATTAAAATAAATTAAATGTTATGGAATATGGAAAGTCTGAGGTATTGTGTTAAATAATTAACCTTATATTCAAGAGATGTTTTTAGTAGGTGGTTTGTATGTGTTTGAATTGTTCAATTCAATAAGGGTCAGACTATAATCATCACAATTCAGTTTAAAAGAATTGTGTGTTACAGTTTCTTACAGGCCAACTGACATGTATTTACTCACCAAATCCAGTTTTACAGAGTGTTCAGTGCTTAGTTTTGTGGGCAGCTTAAATGTACAGACACAAGTTGATGTTCAAAGATCGTTTTGGTTTATTGTCTTGCTAACTGCTGTTATTACAATTCTCTTTAAACTCCTATATTGTCACTCTCTGCAGTCGGTGTGGAGTAGAGAATGATTTACCATCTGTTTTTTCACTTGTATCAAGACGTAAACACATCTCATTTTCAGCATGTACGACAGACTCCTTTACTCGAGTAGGATAATTGGAGAGGTTACGTTGCGCAATTTAAGATTTAATGTAAAGTCACGCATGTCAAGTACATGATATGGGTGCGTTTTCATGAGCAGATTTACACGTGTTCGTTTTATCTGCAAAAACACAAGTGCCAGGAGAGATTAAGAGACGGCGAATGTGAACCCACACACCGCCGAACCCCTGCGATCTGCCAAGAGCTTACCGGGGGAAAACAACATCTGAGTCCTCTCTAAAAAACCATCGTTGATGTGCTAAATCTGTAATAAACAGGAAAACTGTTGCATTTTGGTGGATTTGGAGGTAACTGATACCTGAAAGCTAAGAGGCTTTAGACCAGGGATTCGCAAATCTGGCCCACGAGATCCACTTTCCTGAAGAGTTTAGCTTTAACCCTAATCAAACACACCTGAGCATGCTAATCAATGTCTTCGGGATCATTAGAAAATCACAGGTAGGGGCGTTTGATCAGGGTTGGAGCTAAACTCTGCAGCGCATTGGCCCTCCAGGGCAAGATTTGAGGAATCTTGCTTTAGACTGTGCAACATGAAACAGCATTTTACTACTCAACAGTGAGTTTGATTCTCACACAAAGTTATCATACACTAGATGCAAAATGCTTCGAAAAAGAGGTTTCTTTGGCCATTTTTGGTTGCCCAACGAACCTTTCACTGAGGAGTTCCTAAAAGAACCAAATTTTTTCTTAGTTGCAAATAATATTTAATGATCTAAAGAACATTTTTCCAGTATAAATAACTTTTTGTAGAATTAAAAGATTCCATGGATGCTAAAGTTTCTTCATCGAACCATAGATGGAGAACCACTGGGGAAACTATAATGTATTTTAGGTTCCCCAAAGAACCTTTCACTTAGGAGTTCTTAAAAGAATCATGTTTTTACAGTCATACTTCCAAAAGCAAAAGGTCTTCTTTGGTCATTTTATGTTCCCTAGAGAACATCTCAATCAATAGTTCTTAAAAGAATCACAATTTAAAGAACATTTTAATAACCTAAAGAACCTTTTGTGGAATGTTAAGATTCCATGGATCTTAAATGCTCTTCATCGAAACATAGAGGGAGAACCATTGGGGAACCAGGTTCCCCAAAGAACCTTTCATTGAACAGTTCTTAAAATAATCACGTTTTTCTTAAACTCTTAAAAACAAAAGTCCCAAAAGTGGGTTTTAGCAACAATGCCATAGAAGAACCACTATTTTCTTAGTGTGAAGAACATTTTAATAATGGAGAACCATTTTAGGTTCTTTCACAGAACAGTTCTTAAAAGAACAACGTTTTTTCTTACACTCTTAAAAATAAAGCTTCCAAAAGCAGGGTTTCACAGTAGTGCTGAAGAACCATTTTTGGTTCCAAAAAAGGGGTTTTCTTTGGTCACTCTAGGATCCCCAGAGAACATTCCAATCAATAGTTCTTAAATGAGCACAATTTTCATATTGTAAAGAAAATTTTACTGTAATAGTAAAAATAAACCTTCTAAGATCCATTGACATTAAAGGATCTTCATGGAACCATAGACGGAGCACCATTGGAAAACCATTTTTGGTTCCCCAAAGAACCTTTCACTGAACAGTTCTTAAAACACTCTTAAACACTTTAAACATAAAGGTTCCAAAAGTGGATGGTGATGGTTCTTCATGGAACCATCCATGCCATATAGAAAACCGTTATTTAGAGGTGTGTAAAGAACATTTTAATACTCTAAAGAAACTCAAAGAACCTTTACAGTGGGTACGGAAAGTATTCAGACCCCCTTAAATTTTTCACTCATTTTTTTTTATATTGCAGCCATTTGCTAAAATCATTTAAGTTAATTTTTTTTCCTCATTAATGTACACACAGCACCCCATATTGACAGAAAAACACAGAATTGTTGACATTTTTGCAGATTTATTAAAAAAGAAAAACTGAAATATCACATGGTCCTAAGTAGTCAGACCCTTTGCCTCATTATTTAGTAGAAGCACCCTTTTGATCTAATACAGCCATGAGTCTTTTAGGGAAAGATGCAACAAGTTTTTCACACCTGGATTTGGGGATCCTCTGCCATTCCTCCTTGCAGATCCTCTCCAGTTCTGTCAGTTGGATGGTAAACGTTGGTGGACAGCCATTTTAGGTCTCTCCAGAGATGCTCAAATGGGTTTAAGTCAGGGCTCTGGCTGGTCCATTCAAGAACAGTCACAGAGTTGTAGTGAAGCCACTCCTTCGTTATTTTAGCTGTGAGCTAGGCATTGTCTTGTTGGAAGGTAAACCTTCGGCCCTGTCTGAGGTCCTGGGCACTCTGGAGAAGGTTTTCGTCCAGGATATCCTGTACTTGGCCTCATTCATCTTTCCCTCAATTGCAACCAGTCGTCCTGTCCAGGCCAGCTGAAAAACACCCCCACGGCATGATGCTGCCACCACCATGCTTCCATGTTGGGACTGTATTGGACAGGTGATGAGCAGTGACTGGTTTTCTCCACACATCCCGCTTAGAATTAAGGCCAAAAAGTTCTATCTTGGTCTCATCAGACCAGAGAATCTTATTTCTCACCATCTTGGAGTCCTTCAGGTGTTTTTTAGCAAATTCCACGCGGGCTTTCATGTGTCTTGCACTGAAGAGAGGCTTCCGTCGGGCCACTCTGCCATAAATCCCCGAATGGTGGAGGGCTGCAGTGATGGTTGACTTTTTACAACTTTCTCCCATCTCCCGACTGAATCTCTGGAGCTCAGCCACAGTGATCTTTGGGTTCATCTTTACCTCTCTCACCAAGGCTCTTCTCCCCCGATAGCTCAGTTTGGCCGGACGGCAGCTCTAGGAAGGGTTCTGGTCGTCCAAACGTCTTCCATTTAAGGATTATAGATGCCACTGTGCTCTTAGGAACCTTAAGTGCAGCAGAATTTTTTTTGTAACATTGGCCAGATCTGTGCCTTGCCACACTTCTGTCTCTGAGCTCTTCAGGCAGTTCCTTTGACCTCATGATTCTCATTTGCTCTGACATGCACTGTGAGCTGTAAGGTCTTATATAGACAGGTGTGTGGCTTTCCTAATCAAGTCCAATCAGTATAATCAAACACAGCTGGACTCAAATGAAGGTGTAGAACCATCTCAAGGATGATCAGAAGAAATGGACAGCACCTGAGTTAAATATATGAGTGTCACAGCAAAGGGTCTGAATACTTAGGACCATGTGATATTTCAGTTTTTCTTTTTTAATAAATCTGCAAAAATGTCAACAATTCTGTGTTTTCTGTCAATATTGGGGGCTTGTGTGTACATTAATGAGGGAAAAAAATTAACTTAAATGATTTTAGCAAATGGCTGCAATATAACAAAGAGTGAAAAATTTAAGGGGGTCTGAATACTTTCCGTACCCACTGTATTTTATAAGAGTGTGAGACTTCAGAAGACCTAATATATGTTTCATGAGTCACTACTTTCATAGAGCTGCTGTGTCCTTTATTGGAGTTTAAAAGCTTAAGTCACCATTCTTTGTAATTTCACAGTCTTCAAAAACATTCATTATTAGCTCAACAGAAGAAAGAAAGTCATACGGGTTTGGAACAGGTGAGTAAATTAACTAAATAATCCAATGCAGAACTTGGAAGGTTTTTCAATGTTCTCTGACATGAAAACATAATGTGTTATGTTTGAAACACGTCCACAGTGTTCAAAATGTGTTCCTTCTTATCCCGCCTTCTTTATTTCATCAGTCCTTTACTTTCATTCCAGCGTGTGCATGAAAAGCATCTTCAGTGAAGTTCAAATCTCCAGAATGTATACGCACGTGTGTCCTCAGGGCCACTCTTCGAGCTTTAATGGGGTCCGCGCTTGGATCTTTAATTAATGCATGCAGGTAATAGATGCCATCTGGGGACCCTCTTGGCAACTAATCACATACACAGAGATTCTCGTTCAGTGCCAGATGTGGTGTCTTCTCTCCCTCTAACCTAATTACTCTTTCTTTTACAAACAAAGCAATGCAAATAGCATTTATCAATTATTTCCTCAAAAACATCCACTCTTCGTGTTGGATCCAAAAATCACAGGAATTACAAAGAAATCAATGCATTTCATCATTTGGTTGGTTGTTCTTGTGATGTTTTTTTTTTGTGAGGCTTGTTCGCAACATGAACTAAATCTATTTTAATTTGGGAGAGCCATTTCTTAGGTTCGGAGTCAAAAAAATGGTGCAAGTTATCAGGTCTAAAAACTAGCTTAATTCCTCACCTAGTCTAGACGTTAATGAATCATTATTGAATCCCTGATTTCCAAAAAGCAATAAAAGAGGAAATCTTTAGAACAGTGGTTCTAAACTGGCCTAAGGCAATGCTTGCAATGCAATAATTCAAATGTTGTAATTTTAAATTGACACATTTTGCTTTTTTTTTTTTTTTTTTTTTTTTTTTTTTTTTTTTTTTTATTTTTTTTTTTTTTTTTATGGGCAAATAGCTTCTGGTGTTTTAATAATAATAATACTCCTCATTATTATTATTATTATTATTATTATTATTATATTTATTGTTTATAATATATAATAATAATAATAAACTATTTTATTTTTTTAAAACACATCAGCTAACACAACATGCTGTGCAAATCAAGGGCCCACTTTATTTTGTTCAGTGTTTTTTTATTATTATAAAATCATTAATTAATTCTAAATTACTCAATAGTTATTTGTATTATTATTATTATTATTATTATCAACAACAATACTAATAATAATAATAACAACAACAACACAGCAATCTCATAATAATATAATAATACTAATAATACTACAAGTTACACAAACAATGTCCTATTACTTTAATTTTTTTTTAAAAGTTTTTAAAAAAAAAAAAATTTATTTTTGTCTTTGTAAGTTTTGATCACCTTATTTGTAAATAAGTTGCTTGATGAATACATTCTGTGTTGTGTTGGGTCAAAGCAAAACCAGTTGAGAATTTATATTTTCTTAACCATCATGGGACTAACATTTTGGCGGCAACACATCATTGCTGCACGCCCATCTCCAAACGTGACATAAATAAATGAATAAATGCCTTCAAATGCATCTAATCTAAATACATGAATCTAAATGAACTGTGTTCATAAAACAGATTTAGCTCAATTGATGAGTAAGAACCGTCTTTGTTGTTTTGTGTTTGCAGAGCATTTTTAATTTCACGTTTTTGTTCTTACATGGACGCTTGAGATGCCTTCAAAGATATCTCTAAGCCCTAGGATAAAGCGAGATGCTCAAAGAAATTTCCTTGAGAAACAAATATTTTGATTGTTGATAATATTTGTACGTTCGTAGGGCGTGAAATTGATTTACGGAGATGACAAATCTCCGAGGGACTTGCGATGATCCGTGGCGACTGCACTCCCACTCCGCCGGTTATATCCTCCCGGATGGCTCTGCTTTAATCGGGTTTGCATGGTCAAAATAAAACACCTTTTTTAACACCAGGTCTCGGATCTCCGCATGTGCACGTAGGGATCTACACGCCAACCAACCGTCCAATGACATGCAGCATCGGTTTCACAAGGCATTGTGTCATAATGCCTTTATGTTTTCTTCCATTCAGAAATTCATTCATTCAGCATAATCCATTTGTCTGCTTTCTTGCCTTCAGATAAACAGCCGTGGGCCTTGGAAAACTCGTCTTTGTGTAACACCGCCAAGGGTTTAAGGCCCCGAGCCGTTCTCTTCCTCCATCTGGGAATGTGGCGGATCTTCAGCGCTTAACTCTGCATCGCGAGTTCACGGCGAATGGCTTTTGCGTCGAGGTTCTCGAAGGCTGCCCTCAGATGGTATTGTTTGAAGTTCGTATCCTGTGCTTGGCGAGCTCTGGCATCCCTCCTGGCTCGGCGGGTGGCGGTAACACAGCGTCAACTTGGAAACAACCCCTTGGCAAGTGTTTTTCCCGGGCTTGCTGGCTTCCTTGCTTTGGCCAGACAATCCACCACAGCCACATTAAACACTTACGGAAAACTGCAACAGCAGGACTGGCGCGAGTAGAAAATGTCACTCAGATGATTGCACTTAAAACGGCCTTCGATTACAGGGTCTTAAACGGTTGCGGCGAAAATACAAACATAAGGACAAGCTGTCATCGAGGGCACTGCTGATAAAGCTGAAGACATTGTGGCTCGGGGCAAAGCCTGGCCTGCTGAAAGTGTCCTAATCTGTTCCCAGAGAGCCTATCGTCATCCCTATTAGAGAGGGAACAAATGTTTGGAGACAGACATTGTATCTGCTTGGCTGGTCAGAGGAGTGGCTCTTGCCAGGAGTGGTCTTGTGTGACACGAGCCGACAGCGTTATCAGTTCAGGTGCGTGTCGAAGGCGACCGCAGCATGCAAACTGCACAAACAAGCTGTCGCCCACTCAGCAAGAGCAGAGGATGGCTGTAGTGGCGGCTCAATGTGGGCCATAAAGCTCATGCAAAGGCCTGGCATGCTGACAAGAGCTGTTTCGGGTTGCATGTTAGCATACTATGTACTACTGTTATTGCACAGTATGCCAATTTTCTCTGCGTATAATACTCAATATGCACAGATTATCTACTATATTTGGCAAAACGAGCAGCATACAAAGCTTTCTGCGTGGGATACGGTCTCCCACAATGCAATGTGTTTTGACCTTCCATGTTCAGTGTGATGAGTAATTATTGCTTTGATTTTTTTGACATCTTTTATATTGAACTGGTATTAATATATTACACATAAATGAGTTCATTATTAGTTTTGTTTTATTACTATTTTCTATATATAGCCATTACATCAGTCTTCAGCGTCACATGATTATTCACATATAATTGTAATACATCCTTGTTAAATAAAAGAAGGCTACTTTTTTCTTACCAAATATTTAAATGTTAGTGTATCATGGTTTCGACAAAAATATTAAGCAGCAAAAACGGTTTTCAACATTGAAAATAATATTATATATATTATATAATATAGAATATATATATTATATATATAGATAGATAGATATACTCTATATATTAGTCTATTTATAAATATTTATTTTAAATATAAATTGTAATCATTAAAACTACATTAATAGTTTTGAAAAGGTGAAATACTCATTTTAACCAATTTTTTTAAAAACATTAAGACTGTTTTAATGTCACTTTTGATCAAGGTAATAATCCTTAAACAAAAATGAATGCTAAATAAAGTATAAGATTTGTGTTTCATTATAACCACAACGTGACTGGGTGTGTGTGTGTGTGTGTGTGTGTGTGTGTGTGTGTGTATTTATTTATTTATCTGTATCATCTATCAAAAATTGAAAATTAAGACTCTAATTTAAGAACATATTAGTTATATTAATTTTAACCATTAAAAACTATTTACATTTGAATAAAATGAATGATTAAATTAGGAAATTATTACACATCATGTTGCCATGTTTAATACAGTGAGTGCCGATTTTAATGTCACTTTTGATAAATTTAATACATCCTTAAATAAAAGTGCACGCTAAATAAAAGTATCAAGCATTTTTTTTCATACTAACTCCAAACGTTTGAATGGTGTGTGTGTGTATTTATTTATTTATCCTCTATCTATCTATCTAATCTATGATATCTTCTAGCTATCATATCATTATGTATACCTGTATATATACACTTAAATTAGGTGGGAATCGCCGAGTACATCACGATACGAGACGAATCACAATACATGCACACGATACGAGACTAAATCCGAATAAGAGGTTCGCGATATCATATATTGCTAGAAATACATCACAATATAGTCCACAACTATGAAAACAAAATGCCTGTGAAAAGGTTGTGCAAATTCTCTCCAACTGCTTAGTGTGTGACGAGTTTAGCGCATTGAGGATAGAACAGGTCTCCAGGCATGCTGTGGTTTACACGGATGCCTCAACTACTGGCTGGGGGGCCACGTACAATGGGCACACAGGGTCGGGGGTGTGGACGGGCCCACATCTGCACTGGAATATCAATTGCCTAGAGTTGTTAGTGGTGTGCCTTGCCTTGAACCGTCTCAAAGAGTGCTTATGAGGCAAGCACATGCTGGTCCGCACGGACAACACAGCGACTGTTGCGTACATCAACTGACAGGGTGGTCTGCGCTCCCGTTGCATGTCACAACTCGCCCCCCACCTCCTCCTTTGGAGTCGGAAGGTTCTGAGGTCACTTTGTGCCATTCACATTCCGGGTCTGCTCAACAGTACGACTGACAATCTGTCATGAGCTACGCTCCCGGGAGAATGGAGACAGTTGTTCTACTCCCTGACTGAGAGAACACTCGGCACGGACGCACTGGCACACATGTAGGCAACAGGGCCTGACAAATGTATGCGATTCCCCAGAGCGCCCTTCTCGCACAGCCGCTGTGCAATTGTTAGGGAGAACGAGGGAGGTCCGGCTTGTGGCGCCGTTTGGCCACGCGTACATGGTGCCCGACTTAATGCTCCTCGCGACAGCCTCCCTCGGCAGTTCATATGAGGAAGGGATCTACTGACTCAAGAGACGGGCACCCTGTGGCAACCCTGGACGGGACGCGGGGGTATGGTTGACCTAACAAGAGGTGGTTGACACCATCACTTCGGCGAGAGCACCGTTTATGAGACACGCTTACGCCTTGAAGTTGAACATATTCATTGGTGGGGTTCTTCTCGTACAGAGAGAGAACGAACCGCCGAGAAGGCTCGTCGCGATGGTGCCCGGGATGTGGCTTTAGTGGCATCTTTTGCTGCAAGGGTTGGGAGCGACGGCGGTCTCCGCGCGAACCCTAAACGTCATGTCGGCTGCGATTGTGCGTAACCATGACACCCCGTGGAAGGGAGAATAAGTCGGTTACGGAGAAGCAGAGATGGTCATCTAGGTCTAACTTAGCGAGTGGTGAGAAGGTTGAATCCTCGCCCGTGGACAGCACATCCGAGCATAAAAGCCTCTTGGGCAGCCTGTTTGAGGTGCTTAAAAATGCTACCGCAGGGGCCGCGATGGAGCCTTGCAGTCAGTTGAGCTCAAGGTTTCTTTCGCACGAATGCAATTAAGGACACTCTGCTCGTGCTTGCACAGCGCATCAATCAAGAGGGTAGTGGACCTGCACGCATTTTCGGTCAACGGTTTGTGCCTAGAGTTCGGGCCGGTTGATTCCTAGGTAACCCTGAGGCCCCGGCCTGGCTACGTTCTCAAGGTTCCCGCTACTCCCTTCAGGGTTCAGGTGGTGAGCCTGCAAGCGCTGCCCCTGGAGGAGGCAAACCCAGCCCTAGCTTTGCTTTGTCCTGTCCGAGCCTTGAAATGCTACGTAGAATGGACACAAAGCTTTAGGACCTCAGAACAGCTCTGGGTCGGTTTACAGCGGGCCGGCAGAAGGCCGTCTCTAAGCAGAGGATGGCCCACTGGATTGTGGATGCCATCACCCTGGCCTGCTCCGGTTGCGAGCTCACTCTACTAGGAGTGTTGCATCCTCCTGGACGCTGGCTCGTGGCACCTCGCTGACAGATACTTGTAGAGTTAGTGTGGTGTCGGCTTGCTTAAAACACAGAGAGTCCGGTACTGTATGACACGTTCGAAGTCCCTTCATACCACCTCGAATGGTGGAACATCCGGTGCCAGGCCCTCACTCGATGAATCCGTGAGAACCGGTAGAGGGCTGGGTTCCATATGTAGAGACCTAAGTGGTTCCCATATGTGTAAAGTCCACGGTATAGCCTCAGAGCCCGTGTTTATTTATTTATCTCTATCCATCTATCTATCTATCTATCTATTGTATACATACTACACACCTTCATTAGGGTGGGAATCGCAGAGTACCTCACGATACGATACGAATCCCAATACATGGCTCACGATACGATAATATCACAATACAGCAATTCTGCTATAATTGATAGATATATTGCTAGACAATCCTATAACGATACATCACAATATCTGTCTAACTATGAAAACAAAATGCCTGTGAAAAGGTTAAGTGCAAATTCTCTCCAACTGCTTATGCATACTTCTGCCATTTCCAGGAGGATTACAATCACCTCTAATCTTCCATATGCACCTAAACGGATGTTCATATGTGTAAGTGCTTCCGAAAACCTCATTATGATTTTTGTGGAAAAGGAGGGCTCCGCAACTTTCCTGTTCCATGTGGAACACTGAGTGGGTAGTGCTATGACAACAGTGACTGGTCTTCTTGTTGCGAGCCAAAAAGGGGCGCAGGCGGCTCACACAGGACACTGGAAGTGGCAGCATCCATGGCGCTTTGGTAGGGATCCCAATTCGTCGGTCACCGACGTGACGTCGAGAGTGACTGACTGAAAGGGAACGTCTCGGTTACGCATGTAACCCTCGTTCCCTGAAGGAAGGAACGGAGACATCACGTCCCGTTGCCACAGCTGCTGTACCACCGCTGAGCGGCCGGGTCACCGGCTCGGCTCCTCAGCGAAAACCTGGTATGCATTGCACCGGCTGCCTTTTTATGCTCACGCTGTGATCTAAGCGAGATCCCAATTCGTCGGTCTACAACGTGACGTCTCCGTTCCCTCCTTCAGGGAATGAGGGTTACATACGTAAACGAGACGTTTCATTTCATCAAAACAGCAATTTCCATTATCACTTAAATGCCATCTTTCATAAAACTGGCCATCACACACCTGTGTTTGACACATGGTAATTCCACAGCATTTGCATATTTTTTGAATCACTGAATACTAAATCCAATCAAACAATAACACATTTGAAGGTAATGATGTTACAGCTGACCTAATTTAAGGAAAGAACAGACAGTTGCAAACTCTGCTTGGGGAAATGCAGTGGAAACTCTGTCCTATAATATCAGGCCACCCAGAAGTCTCTTTTGAGACTTCAATATCTCTAGTTGAATACTTGCAAACTGATTGGATTAAATAAGGATTTAATGTTTCTAGTGAGTCATACATGTGAACAGGAAGAAACCGAGTGTAGACATCATATTATTGGACGAATAAGTTACTTTCTGTGTTGTTTTATTTGGGTGTGTGTATATATATATATATATAATATATATACACATATACAGGCCTAAAATTAACAATCACCCAAGCGCCAAAATGCGTCGTATTGGTCGAGCCTACAACAAAAGGGGTGCAGGCATGTGTATATATATATAATATATATATATATATATATATATGATGGATCTATATATATATAAATATATATATAATATATATAGATATAGATATCTATTCATACATATATATATAATATACAACATACAGGGCCTAAAATTAACACTCAACAAGCGCCAAATGCGAGTAAAAATCAGCGTTGGCGAGGCCTTGTAACAGTGTCAGTCGCCAGTTGGCAGGTAAAACTTTTACAAAATATAACAATGCAATGAAGTGGGAACAACAGCCCGTTTTTAAAGAGATTTGCTGTTTCTGACATAAGCGAATAAAATAATATTTTCCGAAGACAAGATCATCGTGATAGCTGTTCTGTCATAAGCGACAAGAGCGAATCAAATAACAGGATACAAACGGACTGAAAAGGTCAGAGCAGTGTGATGGCAAGCTTGTTCCTAGACACAGTTCTAATAACTTTTACCTGAGAAGATACTGCTGCTTAATTTCAGAAGATTAACTTTTCCCATCTTTATTCTTCATAACCCGAGAATGCAGCGACACATACCTGGGGTTACGACGCCTAAACGGTGCAGTGAAGTAGTTTGAAAGGCTGCGGTTGTCAGGCTGTAACAGACGCTGCGCTTGCCTCAGACGCTCACCAGTAGGCTTCAACGCACAAAAAACCCACAAGTAGGTCAAATGCACGGTTTTGGGAGGTACATGTAAAACGTAGTCTTATAATGACCCCCGTAAAGAGTTGGGCGACAAGCGAGTATTTGTCAGATCCGCTAATATGCATAGGTTCTAAAGATTTAAAGTGAAACCTCCTGAAGCTGTCATGATGTAAATCAAAGAACAAAGAAAAGAGAATCTTGGATAGGTTTTTAGTCGCTGATAAATTTGTAGCTTGAATAAATATTTAATAGGTAAGTTTAGAAATATATATAGTTATGTGATGGGTTTAAAACAGTAAATTAAAGTTGTTCGATATTTCAGAGGGCTATTAATGTTAAAAATAATGGCTTTCAATTATACTGTAATGTTTAATGGCTATAATTAATAGGTAAAATTGAGGGAAAATGCACCAGCAGGACAAATTTAAAAAACATTGTAAATATGTTTAGTTATTGTAGTAGTAATAACTGCCTGTTTTTGCAAAAAAGAGTTTCATGGCCGGTAAAAAAAAATTTTGGCCGGTAAATTTTATCACGTCACCGGCCATTGGCAGGTGTGGCAAGACGTTAGTCACTTCAGTCAGTCACGTTCTACGTTACGTCAGTAGTGACTGACGAATTGGGATCTCGCCCGAGAGCCCAATCACCTTCGAGTGTAAACTAAACAAGCCAATGATAGGTGGCGTGCGTGTTTCGCCACGCGCACCCCGCCCCGCAGCGCAGGTATAAAAGGAGAGAGCGTGATTAAAAGGAGAGCGCGTGCAAACGCACATCAGCTGTTCGCTTCGGAGCCGAGCCTTCTACAAGACGAATCTACGCGAGTGTTTGGAAAAAACAGCTGGCGTTGGTGTTACGGCGCGTCAGCGGGGGTTGCATTCAGTGCTGCTCATCTTCGGCATGCTGCAGCTGCCATTCTGCGGTCTCGCCGCGACCTCCCCTGGGCGCTTCAGCGCTCTCTCTAAAAGAGTGTTTCCTTTTTTTCCTAAAAGAGCAAATGTCTAAAAGAGCTCCACGAGCGACGGGCATCTTTTAAAAGATGGCTTCCTGCTTGTGCGTTTCTGGATGCGGTCGTTTCCTGCCTCCATCTGATGGTCATGATCGCTGCCTCTCGTGCCTGGGATTACAGCACGCTGAAGGAGCGCTCATGGATGAGTCATGTTCTCAATGCGGGAACATGACCATCGCGACATTGAGGTCCAGATACCTCCTCATTAAAGGGGGTGGTATCCCCCTTGCCATGCCCCGCTCTAGCTCTTCCGGTTCTCGGAGGGCTACTTCGGTTCATGGTCAGGGAGACCTGAGGGTTACGGTGAGAGCTTCCCCGTCGAGTACGTCTCCGTGGGCCTCTCATTCCTCAAGCATGGTGCACCACCTGGGGTTTCCGGACGAGTGTGCTGGGTCCTCGGACAGGGCAGGGTCCAGCATATTGTGTTGGACACAGGCAGAGGACAGGATGTCGATCGCTGCATCGGAGGGCGAGCTAGGCTCTGGAGATGAGGATTCGGCTGCGCTGCCACCGTCAGGTAGAGGGGCGTTGCCCGAGTCAGATCCAGAGTGACGCTATGCTTCCCGGGCCGCCGAGAGTGTCGGGCTGCACAGGAGGCCTCCGCCTTCTGCCGAACGCTCGAGGCTGGATGATTGGTGCCTGGGGGCGCAGGCCGGCCGGCAGCCGCCTCCGGTTCCATTCTTACCGGAAGTGCATGAGGAGGTTACTAAATCTTGGAAGGCACCTTTTTCTGCCCAAAACAGACCTGGTGCCTCCTCCGTCCTCACCACCCTCGACGGGGGGGCGGCCCAAGGGTATGTGGACATCCCTCCAGTCGAGCGCGCTATTGCCATGCAGCCCTGCCCGCAAAGCGCCGCCGCCTGGAAAGGTAGTCCACGCCTTCCGTCCAGGGCCCGTAAGTTCTCGTCCGCTCTGACGGCTAAGGCTTACAGCGCTGCTGGACAGGCCACTTCCGCCCTGCACGCCATGGCCCTCCTGCAAGTCCACCAGGCCAAAGCATTGAAACAGTTGCACGAGGGTGGTGCTGACCCAGGTGTGCTGCAGGAACTGCGCACTGCGACGGACCTCGCGCTTAGGGCGACGAAAGTCACGGCGCGGGCTCTGGGTCAGACGATGTCCACATTGGTGGTCCAGGAGCGCCACCTATGGCTGACCTGGGCGGATATGAGGGAGACCGACAAGCATCGCTTCCTGGACTCCCCGATCTCCCAGGCCGGCCTATTCGGCGAAGCGGTGGAGGGCTCTGCCCAAAAGTTCTCCGCCGCACAGAAGCAGACGGAGGCAATCAAACAAATTTTACTATTACACAAAGATAATGCAAGTAATACAAAATGCAGTTTTTAAATGATAATTTAATTTATTAAGGGAAAAAAGCTGTCCAAACCTACCTGGCCCTATGTGAAAAAATATTTGCCCCTCCTCTTAAATCATGAAAGAACTGTGATTAACCACATCATTTTAGAAAGCGGAGTTAAATTTCACTAGCCAAACCCAAGCCTGATTACTGCCAGACCTGTTGAAACAAGAAATCACTTAAATAGAACCTCTCTGACAAAATGAAGCATGCTTAAATAGCAACACATAATGCCGCGATCTAAAGAAATTCAAGAACAGATAACAAAATAGTTGACATGTATCAGTCTGGAAAGGTTTATAAAGCCATTTCTAAGGCTTTGGAACTCCAGCAAACCACAGTCAGAGCCATTATCCACAAATGGAGAAAACTTGGAACAGTGGTGAACCTTCCCAGGAGTGGCCAGCCTACCAAAATTACTCTAAGAGCGCAACGACAACTCATCCAGGTGGTCCTAAAAGAACCCAGAACAACATCTAAGAACTGCAGGCCTCACTTGCCTCAAATAAGGTCAGTGTTCATGATTCAACAATAAGAAAGAGACTAGGCAAAAAACGGCATCCATGGGAGAGTTCCAAGGCAAAAGTCATTGTTGTCCAAAAAGAACACAAAGGCTCGTCTCCCATTTGCCAAAAAATATCTTGTTATACCAAAAAAAAAAAAAAAGGGGGGGGGGGGGGGGGGGGGGGGGACCCTTTTTTTTGGCAAAAGATTCTGTGGACTGATGAGACAAATGTTTAACCTTCAGGACCTGGACGACTTGCCATAATTGATGGAACCATGAATACTGCTCTCTATCAGAAAATTCTGAAGGAGAATGTCCGCCCGTCAGTTTGTGACCTCAAGCTCAAACGCACTTGGTTTATGCAGCAGGACAATGATCCAAACACACCAGCAAGTCCACCTCTGAATGGCGCAAGAAAAACTAAATTAAGGTTTTGGAGTGGCCAAGTCAAAGTCCAGACTTAAATCCGATTGAGATGCTGTGTCATGACCTTAAACAGTCCATTCAAGCTCGAAAACCCTCCAATGTGGCTGAATGGAAACAATTCTGCAAAGAAGAGTGGGCCAAAATTCCTGTGAAAGACTCATTGCCAGTTATCGCAAACACTTTATTGCAGTTGTTGCTGCAAAGGGTGGCACATCCAGTTATTAGATTTAGGGGGCAATTGCTTTTTCACGTATGGCCAGGCAGGTTTGGACAGCGTTTTTCCCTTAATAAATGAAATCATAATTTCAAAACTGCAGTCTGTATTTACTCAGGTTATCTTTGTGTAATATAAAATTTGTTTGATAATCTGAATCTTTTAAGTGACAAATATGCAAAAAAAATAAAAAAAACAGGAAGGGGGCAAAAACTTTTTCACACCACTGTATGTAGGTAATATATTACTGTATATATAATTTGTTTTGTAATAACATTTCTGGACGATTAGGTATTTTGTATAAATCTGTTCTTTTTGTTTTTATTATTATATTTTTATTTATTTTTGGAAACTATCATACTTTTTTCAGGATTATTTGGTGAAAATAAAATAACAGCAATTATTTAAATGTTTTTTTTTTTTTTTATTTTATTATTATTTTTTTTTGTAACATTATAAATGTTTTATTGTAATTTTTCGATCAATTAATCCTTCTGACTAAAAGTATTTTAAATTTATTTTTAATAAAATAATAAAATAAACAGGAGTGTACATAATTATTTATTTATCTTTTTAAATACATAAACTTATATACTGTCGTATATAAGCCATAATGAAGCTCACTAACCAGCGCATTAAAACACGGGACATGTTTGACCGTGGACGGGGGTGACACACTTTCCGTGAGTTTCATCTTTTTTGGAGCTTTAATGGGTGGAAATGGAAGGGTGATATCTGGAGCTAATAGCCTGAGGTCGAACTCTTCAGCGTGACAGATATACTACAACAGCGGGACACATGGACATTCTGGAGAAGCTCTCTGCCAAACTTTAATTATATCTGCTGACACGAAATGACAAAGTGTAGTTCACTCATCTCCTCGGGCTCCAGGAAGATGAAGCAAGCGGGTAGAATGACACTTGTGTATATTATTTTCCCGTCTTTTACAGCGCATACCCTCTAGCTACTGTAAGTATCCATGTGACACTATTTAGCATTTATGTTGTGCCAAGGTCATCACGCTTCGCTAATAGTCATTTACTGTTACCCCGAGGCGGGAGTTTGTGTGTAGAGCAGTTAATTTACACAGATGAATGTTTAAAGCCACCTGTTTTCAACGACCTGCTTTAAGATCCTGATTCTTGAGGATTTTACTCAAGAATTCCCCATTAAATATGCACATTCTGCTTTGAACTAGTGTTATTTTAGGATCTTTGAGATACTATTACACTTTGTATTAACTCTTTAAATTAATTTCTGTTTTTTTGTTTTCCATTTTTTTCCATTTCATTTTAAGTTAATGCTTTAGTATTTTGTTGTTTTTGTCTTTTTTTTCCCAAACATGTCTATATAATTTATTAAAATTTTTCTTTCAGTATTAGTTTTAGTTAATTTAGTTCATCAAATTAAACTTAATGAAAATGAATGTCTAGATTAAATACATTTTTTTCTTCAGATTTATTTCTTCATATTATTTCAGTTCATTTTATTTAAAGTAAATAGTAGATAGATTTAGTATTTAATTATATTTAAAGTTTAAGTAACACTTTATGGTTTTAGCTTTAGTTATTTTAGTACATCAAGTTAAACAAATTGAAAATGATAAATGCTGCCTATATGATTTTTTCTTTCATATTGTATTTGTTAATGTTTATTTTCTTTCTTTAATATTTTATTTGTTAGTGTTTATGTAAACTAAACTAAAAATTAGAAAAATGTTGCCTTTACCACTAGGATGAAAAGAAACCTTAAATAAACTAAATAAAATTAAAACAATTAACATAATTAAAATGACAAAAATATTAAAAATAACACAATTCTTTTATGTGTTTTTGGTTTTATTTATTTTAGTAAAAAAAACTAAATAAAACTAAATAACTTTAAATAAAATAGTGTATAACTGAAATAAAAATAAAAATAGGAAATATTAAGTAACAGTTGTTTGGGTTTTAGTTTTTTTTAGGTACATTCAAAATTAAACTAAATGAAAATTAGGACAATTTTTTTCATATTCATTGTATTAAATAATGTTTATTTTATTTTAAAATAAGCTTTTTTTTGTATATCTACATATTTTTTTTTTTTTGTTTTCATTTTTTTATTTCATACCTCAAATTAAACCAAATGAAAATAAGAAATTTTGCCTCGGCATGATGAAATAAAATACGTTTTTATAATTTTTTTATATATTTATTTTTTCAGTTAATGTTTATTGTATTTCAAAAAAAGCTTTTCATTTACATCACTTTTGAAGGTTTGTATTTTATATGTTAATGGTTTTTAGTTATTTTGGTAATTAAAGTAAATAAAAATGAGGAAATATTGCCTGACAGCTTAAAATAAACATAAACTAAATTAAAAAGATGCTGCTTTTTATGATTTCAGTAAATGTTCTATTTTAGGTAACACAAATTTTTACCAAAAGGTTTTAGTTTTAGTTAACTTACTTTTGGACCCAAATATCTTCACATGAATGTGTGGGGTGATACAAACACAGGTGCTTTGGAGGAAAAAAAAAGGTTGTTAAATAAGTACTGTAGGGGGGGCTGCATAAAACCATCTGCGGGTTGAAAGGTACACGGGGGTGGCTAGGTCAACGAAAACCCACGATCAATTTAGCACTCTGGACTGATTTTATATAAACAGTGGAAAAAATGAAGAAAGAAAGGTAAGTCATTAGCGGCTGGGATCGGGAGGCCCCATGGTAGGCCTGGAGCCACTCTAATTAAAATCCTGTAGGGCTGTGTTTATCTTAGATTAGCTTAAAGCTAATGGAGTCCGACTCTTTGTTCAAATCCATTCCCAAGTCTTAAAAGCCTGGTAAAAATAAGCCTTATCCTTTGGGCCCACTAACAAGTATACAAATGGAGAACGCCACCTCAAACGCACACACGCTTTCCTCTCCTGGCGGGTTTGTTTGCTGTGCTTGATGGTAATGGATTACATGGGTGATATAAGCCCTCCTTCCTGTGAGGGTCTTTTTAGACCAGATCGCCGATGGCGTTTAAAGCATTATATGATGCCAGGGAGCGCTAGCCCTGCACACGGTGGTGCCCATTTGAACACAGCTAACTGCGGCGAACCCTCGCTGAGCCGGTGTGCTGCAAAATCCAGATATTATATGAGCACTACCGTACGAGCGTCAATAGTTGACTCTTCAAACATCCTCTGCTCAGTTTTATCTGAATGACAAGCATCACATGCTAGTTTAGGAAGGTTAGTTAGTTATAGGCGGTGCGTGTGTAAGGCTTAGCTTTCCCCTGGCCACAGCGAGTTGGGGCATAAATACCACTAAATTGGACAAAAATGCCCCTGCACAAACAAATTAAATCTATTACGTCTGTTGCTAACAAAATGAAAATGAATAGAAAGTGTCGATTGCGGCATTACATTAAGATCTGCTCATGTTGCACCGTATTTTACAGTGTTGCACATTATAACCAACCACACACGATTCCTAAAAGTTGGGATTATGATGTTTTAGCCTTACCCTGGAGTTGGTCCACGCTCCGCCTCTGTTAGTTAGTTTAGTCATTTATTTTTTGATTAGCACTGAACTAACAGTATAAGTCACTATGATGTGGCATTTAGTTCTTATTTACTTCTGTAAATAGATTTTTTTTTAAACATGCTCATCTGCAAAATGAGATCTAAAAAAAAATCTATTATCTATTTATTTTATGGATACTGAAGACATGTAATCTTCAGAAAGTTTTAATATTGTGTGATGAAGATTTTTAAGTTATTTTTAATTTTAATACCGTATTTTTACGGATAAAAAATAGTATGTATAATATATTTGACTTTCTCTATATTTCATTCATGATTTACCCCATTTTATAAAATAATCTTGATCTTAAGAAATTTAATGTGATTGTAAAAAATTATTTTTTGGATTTTAAAAAAAAATTGTTTTTTTTTATTTACACCATGTAATATAGATATATGAAAATGAATGTATATATATTACTTTCTATATGGTCATGATTGACATTTTAAGATTCAGAACGTTTACATTTAGTATTACATATAGATTTTTATTTACATAAATTATTTCCTCAATAAATAATCTTATCATAATTTTATTATGGAAAAAAATTAATACTGAATTGAATTTATTTAAAATAATAATCCTAATGTTTTCATAACAGATAGGTTATGTCTCCCCACACCACACACACCAACCAAACAAGATATATAATTTATTAGTATATATATATATATATATACTGATATACACAACATACATTACATAATTATATAATCATTTTATTTTATTCCTGTAGTGACAAAAATTACAACAAATTAATAATTAAATGTAACAATTTTACAGTAATTCATTCTAATATTGTAACACAAAATTCAAAAATGTGCAGTAAGAGTATTTATGGTTTGAAAAGCAGGCTATAATGGCTGCGTTCATTTGAAAAATTGGGTCCGGTTTTCTATCTTAATATAGTATTGTAATAGTATATATGAAGAGTTTGGTTCAAAAATGCGATAAACGCCATTTAAAAAAAAATTTGAGTTCCCGCCAAAATCAGTATTGTATCTGGTCAGTATTGAAGAGTCAATTTTTTATTTTATGCAAAATGCGATATCCGCTGTGTTATTCTGTCATGTTTTCTCCCTTACTTTTCAAACCGCGACAAACGCCAGTCTCCCTTCTCTGCAGAATGCGATACATCCGCTCAACCAATCACAGCACACCATTCCACGCAATGTAGACAGTAATGGCGGCGCTTTGAACACACCCAGCATCCTAGTTTTCCTCATATCTACCCTTGTACTGGGATTCAACAAAAAACCAAACAAACAAACTTAGGGATGCACGATAAATCACATGTGATTGTCAGGCGCATCTCGTCAGTAAAGCGGTTCTGTGATTAATAGTAAATCTCCATCACATGCTTTCAGATGGAGCGGCATTTAGCCGTAGATCACTGACAAGCTACGCAATATCGCGTTCATTATCGCGGATGAAAAGCCTTTGATTATGAAAGCGATATTGCATAGCTTGTCAGTGAACTATGGCTCTGTGTAGTAAATGCCGCTCCATCTGAAAGCACATGATGGAGATTTACTACTAATCACAGAACCAGCTTTACTGACGAGATGCGCATGATAATCACATGTGATTTATCGTGCAGCCCAAAAAAAATGAAATCATTTGGGACTGCATGATGAACGTGGTTAGTGGTGGAAATTTTGATTCTTTCAAGAGATGCGTTCATTTTCAGTTCGTTCACCAAAATTATTCATTCAGATTCGTTCACTAATTCGTTCAGTGACCATTTCTTCATACTACATAAATACGCCTGCAGGTGGCGAAAAAGAGTCTTACGTGTTATGTCTTAAGTCAATGAATGTATTTACTTGTTACAAAAAACTGATTTGGCTTTATTAAAATGTGTTCATAATCTACTCATTAAATAAATAAGTTGTTCAGATGATATTTTGAAACAGAAAATAGTGGTTTTCATTTTCAGTATCGGTATCGGGCCCAATACTGAGCTCCTATACTCGTACTCGTTAAAATGCCCCGATACCAAAACGCCGATACCACACAGCATGTGAAAAGCGGCATATTCAGACAAAGAAACACCGACAACAAAACAAAAGACAGCAGAATGGAGTTAAGGAGGTCTACTACGAATCGATGTAGCAATGAATATAACGTAAACATGCAGTTTTAACCCCTGTTAATACGCTGAGTGCGGGAGCGAGGAAACAAAGCTTTGCTTGAGTGGATTGAAGCAGCGACGGCGCCAGAAAAATGCTGGGGGGTGGGGGGGATGGTGGCGAGCTTGTTGAGTGAATATACCTTTCTCACAGACATTGCATATGCATTTATTTTTAACCTGAGGCATTAACCAAACTTTCTGGGATAAAGTGAATCTAGCCTGTGTAATTAAATTAGCTAGGCTGTACTATTCTGCATCAGTCTACTTGCACGCATTGCGCGTGTTTTGCTTGAGTGTTTTGGCATTATATGAGTGGCTTTGGAATATAAAACGCAGCACGTTTCAGATGAAAAAACGACTTCTATTTCAGAAAATATCACAGTTAGGAGATTTATAACGAGTGGTTCCCAGCATTATTACAGCAAAGTGTGTGATTACAGTACTAAGCAGCTGCAATGAAGCAACTCTAATGCTATTAAATGAAAGATGATGTACCACAGAGCAAAAAAAAATTAACAGTGAAAAAGTACAAAAAACTGTAAAATAAATTTTAATGGGGGCATCATTCAGTGTGTGAAAAATAACTGAAGGAGGATACAATCAAACCAAAAATTATTCAGAGACCAGAATACATTTTTGATATTTTTTACTAGTGGGTACAGGACACTATAGTCCATTTATGTAAGTGAGGATAGCAAAAAAAAAAGTTAAATGTGACATATTATACCCAAAAATTCTTCATACAGTGAACTACCAGTAAATGATAAATATTTGGGACCAAAAATTATTCAGACAGAGTCTGGGAATAAACTGAAGTTGAGGTTTTCATGAAGTTGGGTGACAGCATGCCCAGGAGACTACGGGCTGTCATTAAGGCTAAAGGTTGCCAGACTAAGTATTCATAGTTGTGTAAATAATACTGTCATACTAACAGCTGTATGAATAATTTTTGGTTCATTGTAATCCATTACATACCTTTCTAACAAAGTTATCTGACATTATCAGGATGAATTTGTTCTGACACAGTTTAAAACTCTGCGTCTTGTTTAATTTTTTATTACCATTTTCTTAAACTATAGGAAATAAACTGTGGATAGTGTGAGAAATGTGAAGGTGTCTGAATACTTTTGGTTTGACGATCTAATTGGATCAATAAGTGAACTGGACTACATTATACATTACTCTTTGGTTCTGTACCCAATTTGAAAAAAACATTTACAATGCAATAAAAAATATTGGATCGGTACTCGGTTATCGGCAAGTACCAAACAAATAAAAAGTATCGGATCGGGCGAGTACTGGAAAAGGTGGGTATCGGGTGGAATACCCTAGTTTTCATCTTGCCACTTTCTTGGTGAAGAAAACACATTTTTACTCAAATGAATCAAAATTGATTTATAGCTTTTTGGAACCAAACTCTTCAATTATATATTATATATACAGTATTTATATATTTTTAAATATTAGGATTTATGGTAATTGATTACTGTGATGCAAGACTGAATTTTTCAGCTCAGTCTCCAGGTTCAGTGTCAACAGGATCCTCAGAAGAAAGCATGTAATATTCTGATTTGCTGCTCAGGAAACATTTATTACACTGGAACAGTTGTTCTGGTTAATATTTTTGTGAAATGAAAAACCTATATAGGGAATTATAGCAGTATTATTGGAAAACGTGATTTCACGTCACTTCTGATCAATTGAATCCATCCTTGCTGAAAAAAGTATCAATTTCTATCAAAAATAAATAAATAAATAATACTTACCCTCAAGATTTCAAAACAGTGAAAGGTGTTTTGTCAACAGTTCCCAGTTCTCTCGTTTTCCAGATCGGCTGGTCTTTAAACACCACATTTCCGCCTGTGCAGCAGCAGCCAATTGATGGTGTTTCTGCAATTAGGTATTTGCAGCACAGTTGGCATAACAACTGTAGCTCTGTGTCACCTGCTGTGCTTCCCAGCGGTGGTAAATCTGACTATAATAGACCTGCTTGGAGATTGTCACAATTTGTATTTGACTGCCGCACATGCGTCTAGTCCATGCATGGGCATGATCAGATCAGGAGGAAGGAGAATCTGGGAGAACAGCCAGAGCCCCTTCTTTTCTCATCGGGAGGTCAAGGTGAGCATCCGATGCCAGGTATGCGCTGATGGGAGCTGGCAGAGCAATCACAATGCCACTGTGCTAATGCCCCTGGCAGCATCTGTCCAAGAGAGGGAGAAGAGCATGAGGAAATGGATCAAACGAGAAGGGGCAAAAACAGCGCTTGTTATCCGAATATGACCTTGGAGGTGTCCATCATTCATAAGATCAGCAGGTGGATGGAGGTAAAGAAAACGTATAATAATTAATAATACCCAATCAAGGTCTTTCTCGCTGACACATTCTCTGCAGGACATTCAGTTCCATATGCTAGGTTTTGCTTTAAATAGGATTCCTGTGAGAAAGGTCCTAAGGTTAGGCTAGCAAAATTAACATTACTGATGGGAGTTTTAGAAAACAGTTCAGGCTATACAATCTTGAACGCAGGCACATTCAGAACTTATTGAATAAACACACCTTGAATTCGACATCATCTTTGGGCTTCTGGACATTTAGATAATCAAGTCAAATGCACTCTCACGGCAAATTATTTAGCGTTTTGGCAAATTAGTGGGTAATTTGTAGAATCTCATTTGTACATTTTCATACAATCTGCTTACGCCCTATTGATGGTTATGTTTAGAGGTAAACCTTCATGCTTGTGCTTTTTTCTATCTAAAAATCATGGTTCTGTACAAATCACATCTTACGAATTCATACGAAAATGTTAGCTTAAAATAATGACCATCACGTGCAAGTTTAGGAAGGTTAGCGTAGGTTAGTGTTTTTTTGTTTTTTTTTTTTTTTTTTGTTTTTTTTTCAACACTTGACAGTCAATTGTGGACATTCCAATATTAATGCTTGCTAATTTTGTAATGTGAAATCTTAACATGATAATCATAGTCATGACAAATAAATAAAATAGGACATTATTTTATCTATTAGGACTTGCTTGGATTGTAAAGAAAGAAAGAAAGAAAAAATAACATTATTTATCTATTAGGACTTGGTTGGATTGTAAATAAATAATAAAAGATTCATAATAATTAACTAATAAAAAATTTAATTTTTGCACATATCATATATAATATAATTATATATGAAAAAAAATTCGATTTGCTAATATATGCAACTGAAAAAAATAAAAACATAAAATGTGAGTGTGATATTTTTAAGTAAATTCTAATAATAATATATAAAAAATTTCGTATTCTCATGAGTTTGGTTTGTGAAGTCTTTAATTAAAAAAAAAACACACATTTTCACACTCTCGCTAGTTGTCTTCTAAAGATATCTATCATTTTACAGAATGTACATGAAAAATTCATGCTTTTATTTCTCTATTTGTTTTTTCTTAAAATTATAAATTACCACCAGTGCCATATTTCCACCACATCTCAAGTCATGTATGTGTTTAAATACCATTTTGTGGAAGAAAGAACATTTTATGTATCTAATTACATATGATTAAATATTTTCACACTTTTTTTGCACAATTTTACAAAATTACAGCTTGACTGGAATAATCCGTTCTCATTTCATCTCAAGCTCTTCCCAAACTGTTGTCTCCTTGGTAACCAAGTGCACTAGTCTTAAACGTTAGTCCTGTGGCCTTTCACAGTTTGACAAAGTTAAAACAGACTAGTCTATGCATTAAAGAACAAAGTAGCAACAATAAATGATCATGTCAAGACCATTTTAATGTGATCTCCATATAGCAATACATGGAAATCTGTTTAAAATCATCTATTTAAATAATTTTGAATAAAATCAACCCTCTGTGACACAAAGTAAAAGTGCTTTAAGTTAATGCCCATAAAGTTGCACTAAGTTGCCCTGGCAACTAAACTGCCTATCGTTTAAGCTAATGAAGTATAAAACTTTATTTTCTTTAATTATCCAGCATTGCCATCTCATCATGCAATCTTTGGCTGTGGCAAACACTTTTAGGTGTCACATAAATGTTAAGGTTCAATTTAAAGGGATAGTTGAACCAAAAATGAAAATGTAATGTGTATCTGCTTACCCCCAGGGCATCCAAGATGTAGGTAACTTTGTTTCTTCAGTAGAACACAGAGATGTTTAAGTCAAACCGTTTGCAGTCTGTCAGTCCTATAATGTCAGTGGATGGAAATCACGGCTTTGAGAGTCATAAAACCTACACAAACTAAACCAAATTAAACCCTGCGACTTGTGGTGATACATTGATGTGAAAAGACACACAACGATCGGTCTGTGCAAGAAACTGAACAGTCTTTATATCGTCTTTTTACCTCTGATTTTCACCACAATGTCTGAACTGTCCTGAGCGCGTTAGCGTCTTCTTCTTCAGCCTGCGCGTGTGGCGTCTTCTTCTTGCTTTATGGCGGATCGCAGACTTATAAGTGCATTACCGCCACCTTTCTCTCAAATGGACCATTGACACTCTACAATCTCAATTAGGAGTGTCAATGGTACATTTCTTCTTTCAGACATGTCCGATTTGAGAACCGATGAGCTGATGATACTGCGCATGTGTGATTCAGCGTGAAGCTACCGAACAGTACATGATTGTTTACTATGACTGACACACACAGCACGTCTGAACCAAACTGGTTCTTTTGGACAACTCATTCTGTGCTAATGTTATGATCGCAGGTAAACCAAGGACTTGAATGAAGGGCAATCTGGTGAAACGTAAGTTTATTTAATAACAAATATCTTTATATCTTCAAGACTTAAATCCTCATGCACATCACTGCCTGTACCTGTATTTGGGTGCTTAGTTGCAAAACTTAATTGTAACTTTTTAATTGTAAACTTTTCAGATCATGATTATGGTGTTTTAACTGACTGAAGTTGTGATTACTGACTTTATATTTGAATGTGTATTTTTATCCCGGCCCGGGACGATAGACTTGATATCATTATGTCATCGCGAATGACGTCATTATGTTAGGGCATTAAAACCGATGAACCCGTTTTTTTTAAACAAACTGTCCGAAAGAACTGGTTCGCGAAAAAGAACCAGTCTTCCCATCACTAGTGGAAACGCGACTGGCCCTGGCACGCACTAGTACGCCCGCTTTTGGCCCGACAATGGAAACGCGGCTATTGTATAGTCCTACCAGCTTTGACCTTCAAAAAGTTATAGACCGATCACAACAGATCATTCGTTTTTTAATCCAAGTCTTCTGAAGAGACAAAATCACTTTATATGATGGACAGCTTTAATTTAGGCTTTTATTCACACTGATCAGCGAACATAAACAGAAGCTCAACCATACATGCTGTACGCGCGAGAACAAAATGCATTGGTCCTTATTATGAACGAAACAAAAAACAGTCCAAGAATGCACATCAATTAGGCCAAAAAAAGCTCAATGTGGGTGCTCTACCACACAAAAATAAGAACGAAACCATCAAGTAGCCACAGCCCCCCGCCCCCCCCCCCCCCACAAGCAACCCCCCACAGCTCCAGAGGATAGAGAAGTATTTTCTTATGTTCTCGCCACAGGTGACGTTTCAAGCTTAAACGCTCTTCATCAGACAATAAACATACATGTCAACGCCCTTATATACACCACACTAAATCACATGATTGCCCACATGACCACAAAAAAAAGGCATGGCAATCAACAAATCATGTAAGAAAAGGGCAAAAAGCAAATCACATAAAAGTGAGAGCAGCAATAAATTACAAGCACAAATACATTTCACTAAATACCTAACTGCAAAGTATTCAAAATTACATCAAAGAAAATACCAAAATGCAAAAATTACATCAAAAAAAAAAATGAAAGCATAATATAACTTTGGTAAATCTTACCATCTAAATCACTATAATAATTCAAGAAAAGGGCGAATGTCAAAATCTTCATTGAGATCATTAGGAGATAAAGTATTCAAAGTATAAATCCAATATGTTTCACGTTTTAAAAGTAGATTGTGAATATCACCCCCTCTTCGAGGTAATTTAACTGCTTCGGTGCCAATATATTGTAGAGTCGAAACCGAATGTTTAAACTTGGAAAAATGTTGTACTACTGGACTTCTAGGGTCATGGTGCCTAATTACACATCTACGTTCAGCAATATGAGTTTTAAGTTGTCTACTTGTTTTCCCCACGTAGCCCAGTCCACAAGGACAAAGCAACATATAAATAATGTTGGTTGTTTTACAAGAAATCGTTCCTCGGATCTTAAATCGGTTTTACCAGAAGAGGGATGATTAAAAGTTTGCGTTTTATTCGTAAAATTACATTGTTGACAGCTACCACACTTGAAATTATCAAAAGTTATATGACTCAAGAAATGTGTTCGTTGTGGAACCGACAAATCTGCCCTAACCAGCATGTTGCGCAAATTAGGAGGTCTCTTATAGACCACCCTAGGGGATTTATCAAAAATTTATTGCAACTTGGGATCGCTCTCAACAATGTGCCAATATTTCTGAATAATGCCATCGATGTTTTTTTGTCAAAGGGGAATATCGAATAAAACCATTAACACGCTGCTCTTTAGATTTAGATCTCTTAACCAGACAATCTTGTTGGGAAACGTTGCTGAAACGTGTGGTGGCAGCTTGGATCCACTCCTCTTTGTACGCTCTCTGCCTGAACCTGTCTGCCAAGATCTCAGCTTGCTGTTGATAGTCCTCATCTCTGCTACAGATTCTGCGAATCCGACTAAATTGGGAAATGGGAAGAGAACGTTTCAAAGGAACAGGGTGATATGATGATCCATGTAAGAGCGTATTACGATCGGTAGGTTTACGATACAGGCTAGTTACAAGTCCAGTTTCCGTCAGAATCACATTAACATCTAAGAAATGTATTTGATCTAGCTGAGCATCCATAGTGAATGTCAAAGCATCACTGCTTGCATGAACTAATTCATGAAACTCTTCAAGCTGAGATTCTGTGCCACTCCAAATGAAAAATATGTCATCTATGTAACGTGTATCCTTATTATGGATGCCCATCATAAGCATTAAACTCATTGGTTCTCACGACAAGCAAGCACGATGAATGTAATCTATCCATCATATAAGCGATCGAATCTCTTCAGAAAATTCGGAGTAAACTGCTCAATTCATATAGATTAGTTTTGTTTTGTTTTTTTGGGTGAACTAGGCTATCCCTTTCAAATCATTCCAGTGCGCTGCATCTTGTTGATTTTGAATGTAAAAACGTGTCTCATGCCATGACCAAATGCATGATGGCTGCTTTAAATATTGTATTCTATTCTATTCTATTTACGTAAAAAGTGTTTTGTTAACATGTAAATTGTGAACCAATAGAAAGATCAACAGCGCATATTCATTATATTAGCATTTCAAACATTTGCGGGATTTGAATGAAACCGACTCGTAAGGCGATGTCAATAAGTGAGGCGATGGGGGGAGAAAGAGGGGAGGAACGGACAGGGAAATTTTGAGGACACCCACGCCGCGGGTCTTTCAGAGCTGAGCTGTCAAAAACGGATTACCAGAATGAGCAAGAAGCCTACAATAGGCAGAAGCTTATGGACTTTAGCGGCCAGGATTTCATTTTTAATCCACTGTAAATTCGAGGGAAAAAAAATACGCAAATCAGTGGAAGACACTGGAACGTTTTGTGGAGGGAATTCAAGAGAGCGAGAACTTGTTAAACGTTAATGATGGGCTGAAGATCGGGGAACGCAACGCACGTGTGAATCTACAATGGTTTGTCACCTGTCCGCATTGAACCTGACAAAATGAGAGTTGAATACTTACGTTTCAGATTAGCATTTAGATTCGTCGGATTCCATTCAGACACTCAGACTCCCGTGTAGAGTCACAGTCTCCAGTAACTAATTATATGCAAATGACTGCTCTAGGGGAAAGAGATGTTAGGAACATAATTGTGGGGGCTGAGACTGAGAGACTCGGTAAAATAATTGCTGTGGAGGTCAAGGCGATTATCATCTCGCGGAGATGTTATTTTTCTTGTTCCTCAGCTGGGTTCTGTTCAGCAGATGTTTGTGAATGTCCTCCTCTTCACCTTTTGCCTCTCTCGCCATTGCTCAGCGAGTTTCCCGCGGTTTTTCTTGAGCACGAGCATTTGAAGAGCTGTGAGGAGAGCTTATTCTTTTGACCATTCGTGCACACGGAACAGACTTCACACTGAACTCCACTTGCTCAGCGGTGGAAAAAAAGTGCTGAAAATCTGGGCCATGCCAACTCTATACATTACAGATGGGGGCACCCAAAATTAAAAACATAAATCTTTTTTATTTTTCCTTTCAGGAGTGACAGTTTTATGCGTTTATCTTACTGAGTTTAACCAGACACTATCTGTTGAATTATATAGCCCTAAATTTATTATTTTCAGCACATATGGGCCTTCTATGTAAATTACAGGTTGTGGTTTATTTGCCCACTTTTTTGGTTCTGAACGTTTTTTCCCTTCATTTAACAGTTAAAAGCTATGAAGCAAACCACAACATAAATTTTGATTTGAAATGAAAAAAAAATATATATAAAAATATAAAAAATATATTTTTGTCCATGTAAAAGCACTCAATGATAAAAAATCCCCCCACTCCCCTTTAAACAAAATCAGTGTCACTAGGCTTGCCGTTTTGATTTTGGCCGGGCCACGGCAGCTGATTGACAGCCCTGCATTGCTATGGTTTCCTCCCTCAGCGGTTGTACGCTGTCCTCCATTTTCTCCGCGCTCGAGCGGAGCGTCTCGTAAGCAATCACCGTCCTCTGTGTTTGGATGTAAGACTGAACATAAAAGTCTTAATTTTCTCCCAACATCTGAGCTGCTGAGGACGCAGTGGATTACTTTCATTTTTCAAAGTAATGCGCCTTAGAATCTACCTAAATACATGTATATCTGCGCAAATCATTTCACTGCAGACTCCTTTGTGAATGTCATGTCGTTACAGTGCTTAGCGTTTTAACCGCATTTGTGTGCGTACGTTATCTAAGTATTTTAACTGATCAGCGGCCCGCTTGTGAGATTAGTTTGTGCCGTGATCAACCTAATCAGCGTTGTTTACGTTCAGCATGTGCGCATTTTCTCCTGAACGTAAACAAAGCTGATTACGTTGATTATGTTCTGGGGAAAGCGTGCACATGCGTCATGGTACTCTCCAAAATGGCGGAAGATGGTAACTTGGGGAGAGGAATTGTTGAATAAATTGTTATTTTTGTTTTCTTTGCGCACAAAAAGTATTCTTGTAGCTTCGCAAAATTGAAGTTGAGCTTTGTATCGATGTCTTTGTTTCTGGGACTGGGAACATTGCAGTTGCACTGCTGTCTATGGAGGGTCAGAGAGCTCTCAGATTTAATCAAAAATATCTTAATTTGTGTTCCAAAGTCTTACGGGTTTGGAATGATATGAGGGTGACTAACCCTTTAAGTAATGGTCTGTTAAAAATTATATAATGTTTGTTACTGATGTAGTAATGAAAATTGCTTCTGTTGCACTACAACAACAAAGAATTCATAGTGAATTTCCAGCTCGGTACATTTTTCTTTTGTTTGCATTTAGTCTGAATGTAGAATCATTAGCCTTTTATACCTTTATCAAAAACATCCTCTGCCACCATCTGCCTGCAGTCACTTTTTCAGCTCAGAGAACTTCATGTCAGAAGGTGTTGTGGTGAAATACACCGAACGTGTGGGGAAAAAAAGGAAAAGGTGATCTAATTGGCGGCACGCATGCATTTTAATATGCACATCAACATATTGGAGCAGCCGTCGACAACCTTTGTCACCTAAAGTGCAATTTTGAATTCATTTTGAATTAATTTATTCAAGGTAGTAGTCAATGAAAAGCAACAAAAAGCATTACTGCATTATTTTTAAAGTACTGTAGACGTTTGAGTCATCTTTGACTAGAGAAGCAAATCTTTTTACCCTGCTATATGTTGACACTGCTTACTGATGACATTTTTACAGGTTCAGAACGTAGCTTAGATGCGCAGTGACAGGTTGCCATATCTTCAATAAATCACCTGCTTTCAGCCTACCACTGATAACTCATCCAGCACAGGCGGGATGCTGCTCTTAGTTCTCATTCACTGTGTTTGGAAACAGTAAAGACATTTCTTCTGCACACCACCTGCTCTAGTAGCATTAGTTGTATTGTTGTCCATTGCCGGCGTAAACCAACACATACAAGAATGACTTTTCAGGCGAAATGTGGCATTTAATGTGCACTCTCTACGATAATATCTACTCTGCTGGGCTTAATAGAACGCAGACTGAGAGCTAATATTTTGAGGTTCTTCACAAACAAACAAATCCAGTGCAAACAGCATCTACGTGCTTTGCACAGAAATATACATCAAGGATTAGTTTCACACGAGTTGCAATGAACTTTTCAACAAATGTAAATCATGGAAGTAAATCTGAATATTGTAAGTCTGAATAAACTAATGTAAACTGTGAATATGTTGTTACATTTCTGAATATATAAATGTAAATCCCAGTGTGTAGATATAAGTTTGAACATATAAATGTAAATTGTGAATATAAGTTATTTTATGACGATATAATTCTAAATCGGAATCGGGAAAAAAAATCAGGAATTCCAATAGTCTAGCCACCTAAGAACTTTGCATTTAACAAACTTTACATTTTCCCTCAAAGTCTGTCTGAACAAGGTCCTATATCAGGTCCATTAATAATAACGCACCTTGTATTTTTGGATTTGTAACAGGACGTTTTCTAGCCAATTTGACGCCCTAGGCGAAATCCCAATTGCCCCCCCCCCCCCCTCCTCCTCCCGCAAATTATATATTTATTATATATATATACTCGGTGAACATAAGTGTCCACAGTGTCCCACCCTAGTACATGTCTCTGGCCTCAGCCTCCGGGCGGCCACGGAGGAAACTTGTAACTACCGGGTGTCCTCCCACTGAACTGACCACCTGAGGGTGTGTAACAGCTATGCAAACTCCAGAACTGAACCACGTGGGCATTTTTTTGGGTCTGCAGTCCTGTCCGCACCAAGAGGTGCAAAGTTTCCCACTTTCGAGGTGTACAGTTTTCTTCGTGCGGGAGCTTTGGACGGAGATGGTCCTCAACACCTCAGTTTGAGATACCAGAGCTATGAGCTGTGCCCCCCTCAGGGCCACGCCCACACTTTCCATAACCTCCGGTGGGGTGAGAATGGTGCCCCCTGCCTGAGAAAGAGATCCCTCCTGATCGACTCTTCTCCCTTGGAGAGCCGTCCGAGTATGGACACCATGTCCGAGCACCATACTCGGGCTGGCCATAACGGGGCTACTAGCAAAGACGGACTCCGTCCCATCCCGGTGCACTCTCTCCAGAAGTCCCGGGAGCAGAACAATCGGGGGAAATGTGTACAGACGAAGCCTCGGCCACGTTTGTACCATGGCATCCAGCCCCAGTGGAAGTGGATGCGTGAGGGAGAACCAGAGCGTGTGTCGTTTCCTGCGACGCAAATAGGTCCACTTCCGCCTGGCCAAATTCCCTCCAAGTGAGCTCCACCACCTCGGGGTGGAGCCTCTATTCCCCGGGTCTCAGCCCCTGTCTCGACTGGATGTCTGCTCCCTGATTGAGATGCCTAGGGATGTAGACTGCTCTTAACGAGAGGAAATTTTCCTGAGCCCACAGAAGGATCTGGCGCGCCAGCTTGTACAAGGGGCGCGAACGCAGACCCCCCCTGCCGATTGATGTAGGAGACCACCGATGTGTTGTCTGTGCAGACAAGCACATGATGTCCCCTTAGGTCTGGAAGGAAGTGCACGAAACACGGCCAACATCTCCAGGCAGTTGATGTGCCACCTGAGATGATGGCCTTCCCACCGTCCTCGGGCCGAGCGGTCACTCTTGACCGCTCCCCAACCCGTGAGGGAGGTGTCCGTCGTTAGCGTTACACGACGACAAGGAGCCCCCAGCGACGGGCCTTGAGACAGGAACCAAGGTTTCTTCCACATGTCTAAGGCACGTAGGCAGCGCCGTGTGACCTTGAGCATGCAAAGTGGGTTTCCTCTCGGGGAGAACCCCTTGTTCTTGTGTCACCACTGTAGGGGTCTCATGTACAGCAGGCCAAAAGGTATCACGTTGGACGCAGCTGCCATCAGACCCAACAGTCTTTGAAACGGTCTGACAGTCAGTGACTGGCCTTCTCTCACTCCTCTCACGGCTGTGAGAATCGCAACCCCCAATCCTTCTTCGGAACGATGAATTAACAGCTGTAGAACCCTGATTCTCTCTCGAGAGAGAGGAGGAACACTTTCTATGGCCCCCTTCCTCAAGAGAGTATCTACTTTTTGTTCCAATACCAGAGCCTGCTCGGGGTCCACTAATGTAGGAATAACCCCGTTGAAGCGAGGTGGACAAGAACCTAATTTAATTCTGTAACCTCTCTCTACAGTCTGCAGGACCCATTGTGAGACATTCGGCAGAAGTTTCCACGCTGCCAGAACATCTATTAAGGGAACCAGTCTCTCGAGACTGGCGTCTGGTGCTACTAGAAGAGCCACTTCGGCCACCCTGCCCCGCCCCTTGATCTTTCTGTGGGGGAGTATGGGTCGCGACACTGTTTCTGGGTCTGGCGATATGAGGAGCTAGACGGCTGGGACTGCTCCCGCTCAGCAGTCCCAAAGACCTCGGGGCGGCGAGGGAGGAAGCGCTGGAATGCCGCCACTTGCTTCTTCGCCTCCTGAAACCTCTCGACGACAGTGTCTACTGCACCGCCGAAGAGGCCAGAAGGCGATAGCGGGGCATCCAGCAGGAAGAATCTGTCCTTATCTTGTAACTCGGACAGATTCAACCACAGGTGTCGCTCCGTGGCCACGAGAGCTGCCATGGAACGGCCGATGGCTCTGGCCGTTTCCTTGGTGGCCCGAAGCGACAGATCTGTGGCCCGACGCATTTCGGCGACTGCGTCAGATTCCTCTCCCTCCCTAGCGTCCAGGTCTTTTAGCAGGTCGGCTTGGTACGCCTGCAACACCGCCATAGTGTGCAGACATGCACCAGCCTGACCTGCCGCCGTATATGCTTTCCCAACCAGGCTGGATGTTAGTCTTACTGGCCTGGTGGGAAGCTTCGGGGCCTTCAGGGACGATGCTGAGGATGGGGACAGATAGCTTGCGAGCGTCTGTTCCACCGCCGGCACTGCCCCATATCCCTTCTCATTTAGCCCCGTAATGTTCGAATAATTATTAACAGAGGGGCTAAAGAGTCGGGACGAATACGGTTTATCCCACGATCTCGAAAGCTCGGAATGGAGATCGGGGAAAAATGGAAGGCCCCGACGTGAAGGTTGCAATCTTGCTCTAAGGAAACGCTCGTCCAACTTGCTTTTAGGACGAGTGTCCTGTTTCTCGGCTGGCCATTCGATATTTAATTTAGCTACAGCACGAGTAACAACCTCCACGAGCTCCTCATATGCGAGGGACTGTGGTGGCGAGTCCACAATCTCCTTCGTGTCGACGCTCATCACATCAACCTCCTCGGAGGAAGATAGATGAAGCGTCTGGCCCTCTCTCGGGGGGGAAGAAACCGCGGGGCAGGCTTCCGAACCCTGAAAGGGGGCCGTGGATCTAGCGGGTGAGGACCGAGATAAGGACGAGCCTGTCTCGGTCTTTCACACAGGCTTCAGTATGGTGTCTCGCCGAGGGCATTCCCACAGTCGACGCCGCTTCGAGTTCCTGAGGGGAACCCCTTTGTTACCCCAAACTACATATGAAAGCTTTATCAGTGGCATAAAAGTAACCAATGCAGCTACTTAATCATTTGCTACTCGTTAACGCGTTAATGTCCCCTTTAAATAACATGACGCTCTGCCCTCTATGACGCTGCTCCCATTAAGCGCTGTTGGAAGTGAATTAATTGATTCAGCATTTCGACACCTCCGTAAGGATGCATTTAACTCGACAAAGTGGTCTAATAAAGGATGTATTGATCTTGTGAATTAGCAAATTTTACTATACAAATATTTTTTAATTGGATGTTAGTTTATATGGGAATATTACATGACATGTTGATCCTTTAACAATGCATTGGCGCATTGGAAAAAAACGCACACCTTTTGGACAAAAGTGCCACAAATACTGCCTAAACAAAATACTGATTTTGTGCACTTTATTTACTGTACCAATATTTTAAATTGGCCTTTGAACTTAGCTTTATTGCATGGCAAAAAAAAGTGTTACCTTGCCAAAGCACTTACAGAGCCCACTGATCTAATGGCGTTGTTGAGCGCTCCAAATGCATACTTTGCATGCAACAATCAGGCAGCAATTGACAGCACTCTGATCTAGTGGCATCGTCAGATTGACAGTACTCTAGCCCAATATTGTTGGGGGATCCAGTGGGGGCAGCAGTCATTTTTCAGGGTGACCGTGCCACTCTTTATCATAACCCTGCTAAAAGTGGCAGTACGTGCGCTCATTGGCGCCCCTTCAGCTGGTGGCGCCCTAGGCGACCGCCTAGCTCGCCTATGCCTATGCCAATTTAACTTTTTTGCTTCATCCTGTTTTCATCTTGTCAAAGATCTGGGCGATGACACCTTGGGAAAGATGTTTCGGTGAAGAAGAGAGTGTATTTTTGAAGGGCTTTTACACTGAGGCGGAAGATGTGTGCAATTACGTGGAAATAACAAAAAGGCTCAAATAAAATGAACGTGCAGTGAAACACGCATATCTTTGGTCAGACAATTAAAGGCTCTTAGGGAAGCAGCTCTTCTCTGAGGACGGTCGTGGCAGAAGCCATTAACGGCTGAAATTGATCTTCTGAAAATACACTGGACCAATCAGGGCAAAAACATTAGTTTGAACAAATTATTTTGTTCTTGTAGAACTTCAAAGGATTATTTAATGTATTTTCAACAGTCCAATATATGCAGTTGTGGTCAAAAGGACAACTGAGGGACTTGTATATGCGACTATTACAAAAAGTTAAAACGCGCACTGATGCTTCAGAAAGAAACATGATGCATTAAGAACCTTGGAGGTGAAAACTTTTTGAATGTGAAGATCAGGGTAAATTGAATTTATTTCGTCTTCTGGGAAACAAGTATCTTCTGTAGCTTTTGAATGGCAGTATTAAATGAAAAAAATATATATAGATATTTAGACAAAATAGGAAAAATATACACATCTTCATTCTGTTCTAAGGTTTACAACCCCGTCTCTTAATACATAGTTTTTCCTTCTGGAGCTTCAGTGAGGGTTTGAACTTTTTGTAATAGTTGTTAATGAAAAAGATGGATCTAAAAATCACAGTCGTTGTTGGAGAGGGTTAAAGTACGCAAAAGATGGTGGAAAACCAAACATTTGTGTGAGCTGAAGGATTTTTCTGAATAACAGCAGGCAGTTTAAATGTTCAGGACAAACAAGGTACTCATGAACAACTATCACAAAACAAAAAAAAACAAAAGAAAACAAACCGCTGGGATCTCCAAGTAAAAACACAGTATTAAGATCAAGCGTAATGGTCAACTTTTGAACAGGGTCATTTTTATAAATTCAACTATTATTTTATCTTGTGGACATGATATCAACTCTTTATTCAATATCTTAATCAGACAGAATAAATAAACATAACATTCTTGTGTATGAATCCCTCTATTTTTGGTAAAATACTTAACATTTTGCTGATACTGCAAGTGTAGTAAAATATATATATAATAGTTATTTAATGTGTGTAAATAACCAAAAATATTGATTTATTTATTATTTACACATTAAATAACTGCTGATATTGTCTAAAATAGTATATATACTATGTATATACACACCCATTTACCTTTACTCCACAAACCCTTAAGATATACGTATGTATATATATGTATGCAGATGTGTTTTTATAATAATTATATATACAGTATATACTGTGTATATATACTGTATATATAAGAGGTAATCTGTAATTATATACATGCATTTTTTTTGTCAGTTTGTTTCCCTTTGTATATTGTGTTTAAATTTTAAGCATATTTTTTTCCAGTTGTTGTTTATGGCAGTGCATCCCTAGATATATTGGCATGGTTCATGCTTTCTCTATGTTGGCAGACAGCAGCGAGATCCTACTGAAAGACTGATTAAAATGCACTTCTCGCTGATTTTATATCAGCTTTAGTCACAATAGATTAATTTTACCCATTGACATTGAATCCCTTATGTCCCATTTATTGCTGTGTAATAATTTTCAGATGGCATATGAAATGGTGCCCTCAAATTACTTAAAAGATTTAGGAGTAAAATTTGTCAAGTAACTGCTTGTGCTGAACTGACATGAAGTTGTACTAATTTAAGAGGTCGTTTTGGGACAGAGGTTGTCTGGGAACCTAAACGGCTGCATGACAAAACAACAACTTATTGGCCTGACAGCTACTACGCTTGCCGATGGCTTCTCCCAGCTGTATTCTGACCACTGACCTTTGATCCCTGGTTTTCCTAGGAGAACTGCAAGAATGGTCATTGTCTTCTCCATACCGTGATTCAGGCCCTGGAGGAGTACCATCAGGAGAAGAGCCAGGTCTAGTGAGGTCAAAGTGACAGAAAGAATAAGGATCTGGTTTCCCGCCTCTTTCCGTCCCTATCAGCACCGATCTGTATTGGAATCATTTTTGAAATGACAGGCTTTTAGAGGAATTTTACACCCTGTGGTAAAACGGCTGTCAGAGGATTGTGACACAGGCTGTAGATGAATAGAATGTAGTACAACATTATTGTTTATTTTATACATTTTTGTGATATTATCCATTTTTGTGATATTATCTTTAATAAATATAATTATTTAGGATTTTTTTTTTATTATTGTTATGTATTACAGTAATTTTACCATGGTTAAAGAAATAGTTTACAAAAAAAATAGAATAGTTAAAAAAAAAAAATGCTGAACATTTGCTCTCCCCTCAGGCCGTCCAAGATGTAGATGAGTTTGATTCTTCATCGGAACAGTTTTGGAGAAATTTAGCATCCTCTGCAGTGAATGGGTGCCGTCAGAATGAAAGTCCAAACAGCTGATAAAACATTACAATAATTAATGAATTTCTGACAAACAGGCAGCTTTGAGGCACTGCAGAGGATCCATTGGTGAGCAAGTAATGTAATGCTACATTTCTCTCACATCTGTTCCAATGAAGAAACAAACTCATATAAACTTGATGCCTGAGGACTATCTACATACATTATGCCCATAGAAAGCATCTAAAACAGCCCATAAAAGCAGTTCTTTTTTCTGATGTTACATTATTAATGCAAAAAAAAGCACGCTTCACCTTGTGAGAACTCACATTGCCTCTATACAAATCTGACTAAACTTACCTGACCTGACCCCCCAAGAGCACAATATAATCACACTAGCCAACAGCATAAGAGGCCATGGGAGAGATGTTATCGATGTGCACTGAATGCAGGAAATCCAGCGCACAGTTTAATCTTTCACCTGTAATGACCGGCCTGTGTTGCTGCCGCTGCCAGAGCATGGGAATCGATCCAATACCCACCCTGATCTTCACAGGCGCTGGACCTTGGGCTAAAATCCATGCATCTGCAACTGCACAATGTTGGAGACCGTTCTTTGTGTACACTTATGGCCATAATAAACACACTAATAGATTTATATTTTCTTTTTTTTTTTTTTTTTTTTCCTAAAAAAAATTAACTAGCACACTAACATTGACAATAATAAAAAAAATGTTTCTTGAGCAGCAAATCAAATATTAAAATGATTTCTGAAGGATCATGTGACACCGAAGAATTAAATAATGGCTGCTGAAAATTCAGCTATGCCATCACAGAATTTGTTTTTAATAATTTACAATTATTATTTTAAGTTGTAATAATTTCACAATATTACTGTTTTTAGTGTATTTTGTTTAAATAAATGCAGCCTTGATTAAAAACATTATAAATTGTTATTATTCCAAACTTTGGATCATCAGTTTATATAGAAATAATTTGAATTTGCTTCATCCTAAATATATATTGAATTCAAATTCAAATTCTGGGACAACTGAGCAGCTGAGACAAAGTAGCTATTTAACTGAGGTCCCAGTAACATTTCAGTTAAATCTCTGGAACTATGAAAAAGCAACATATGAACTATTTTCCTCTCTGAACAAAGTTGCACTCAGCTTTGTTTTATAAAATAATCATTAAAGGCCATTAAAGAACCAGAATCATTAAGAGGACTCAAATTCCCATTTTTACTAAAAAGTTTATATTTAACTGAGCTCTCATAGTAACATTTCAGTTAAGTCTCAAAACACACAAAAAGCAACATCTGAGCTATTGTCCTCTCGGGAAAAAAAATAAAATAAAAAATCTAATTTTATGCATTTTACCATATTTCAAACCATTTTATATAATTCTGCCAAATTTCCGTGTCAATCAGTGCAGAAAAAGTGTGCAGGACATGTAGAAAGCTCCAAAGTAATGCTAGAATGGTTGCAACATGTTCTTTACTGCCGGAACAATCTTTCTCCATACTGCAAACCGGACAAGAAGCTCTTTTCACATTAAATCTGAACTTTTTGGAACAGCTGAGGAAGTGTTCTAGCTTGCACAGGATTCAGCAGTTTTTCCAAATGCCAGGCATATTTTTTCTTGCAATTTCAGATTTGAAGAAATGGCAAGGCTCACACCAGGTATATGGCAGAGAAAAAATCTCCCACTTTTCTTTCCTTTGACTCGATTTTGGCTTTTTCGGCATCTTGCACACACACATAAGCGTCCTTCAGTTTATTTGTGCGGTGTTATGGCCTGTTAACCGCTCCATGCGGATGGAGTTAGTTAGTGCGAGCGGGGTCTCTGTGACTGAGATGAAGTCCCTATTGCATTAACAGACCCCGGGTCTCAGCTGTAGTTCGCTGATTCGTCTGCTGGTCTCGAGGGTGTTGTGTACAGCACCATACCCTTCCCAGCATCCCCTCCACTCACTTATTGCACACGAGAGCCTACACAAACCATGCCCCATGGGAATGAAGCTAGTCAGTCCGGTCAAGCAACATGCTGTAAAAGTTCTTGTGTGACCTATAGCTGTTGTGACAGGACAAGTATGTCCACAGTAAATATTAACCTGGACAGGCAGAATATATGAGCGCATGAGGCCAGGTTAAATGATGATGTGCCTTCTGTATGCTCAGCGTGGCCATGCACATCGTTTCAGGTGAATTAATTAGCCCCCAGCACACCTGTAGATGAAAGTTTTGAAGAGGTAATTTTTTTTTATTGATGTGTAATGCTACATTATTCAAGTTTTGTCACATTGTTTGCCATATTATGTATTGTATGTCATAAAGCAGGGTCTGAAAGTGTGAAATGTGTCTATTTTTGAGTTTATGATACAAATAATAATAAAAATATATATTAAAAGCTAAAAAATAAATTATCTTTTAATTAAAAAAACATGTTAAACTAAAAATAAAACAAAGGTAACTATTAAAACAAATTGTTATTATTAAAATGGTCAGATGATGGCGAAAAAATAGTTCAGAATTGAGAAAAAAACAAAAGGAAAACAAAACAAAATAAAAATTTCAATTTTAAAAAAAAATTATTTTTAATACTGGTGAAAAAATTGCCCAGGTGATTTTTATTCATATGTATACTACATTATTCAAGTTTAATCATATTATGTATTCTTTGCCATTACGTGGGGTTCGAAAATCTTTATTTTTTTTTTTTGATTTATAACATAATCGTACACCCCCAATTAAAACAGTACGTAAACTCATTATCGGTTAATGTATTGTTTAAGTTTAAACTTTTTTATTTAATAAATTGTAATTATTTTGTTTCAAATTTAACAAACTATACAGGTGTTTTTTCCCCCTAAATTTTTATTTTTTTTTAATCTTGAAATGAAATCGTTGACAAAGACGAAAACCTTTCTATAATCAGTTAACCTTTTGGGCTGGTAACTTAACACAACTTGCACCGATCGCTATTGGCGACAGAAGACATCAATACACATAAACAGTGATCTACACACTGAAAGAATGAAAATCATCAACGTCAATGTGTGAGTCTGATACACCCCGCTGAGTTTGTCTGCGGACACCCTGCTCCATTTGCTTTCATGCGGCCCTCAGGGTTTCCAAGCCCAGAGTTTCGATTTCCAATCACTGCTGTTCCACTGCGTTTAATGGGTGTAAGGGTGCTTTCTAGCGGAGCTAGCTATCACGACCTTTAGCATTCCAATAAACCTTCATTATCATCTCAGATAACCAACTGTGTTTTATTAAACAGAACAAAGAAGTTTAATATAACTGGAGAAAGCTATTTGTTAAACGCGTTCCCATTAATCTCAAAGGACCACACTAACCCGCCAAACCTCGGAAATAAGCGATGATGATTACAATTCGTCTCTCTGGGAAGCTTAAGTCTGATTCAAAAAGCTCCATGTCAGGTTTAAAACTAATTCAATTTCGAGAACAAGAAGAGAGTCTGGTTGTAAATAAATAAATACAAAGGTAGGTACTATGTCTGTCTGGGGAACGAGATGCGGTGAGAAAAAGTGTTCGAGACAGGGCTGGCAAGTGAGTTACAGAACATGCTAAGTATGTGGGAATCAATAGCTAATGTTAGCTCAGTAAAAATGCATGCTAATGAGTAGTGTCTTTCTTTGAAGGACTGCCCTTTAAGGGATTCACTGCTAATTGCTAACAACGTCACCACCGCTGCTATTGCCATGACAACAATTACTTCCCTTTATATAATTTTTTTTTTTTTAATGTGGTGCATTTAAGTGCAACATAAATTGAAATGTACATCATTATACACTGGCTGTAATTATAATTATGAAGACTATTGTCTTAAAATCAACAATAAAAGTACATTTTTTAGGGGTTTTCATTGTATTTTCTTCCAGACCGCTCCAAAGTCTTGATTTTTTGGCCTCAAGTAATTCTCCTGCTCTCACTGAAAGGGAAATTGCTGCAAAATTACAGATAATCAGATCATATTTGAACAGCTATGTGAGATTGCATCATGGGGAGAGCTATTTAGCACAACATGACCAACAAAATGCTAGTCGTTGTTTTTTGGGACCAAAAAACAGGAATAATACATACAAGTTGCTAATGCTTCAAAGTTATGTCGGAATTATCATATTTATCAGTAAGAATCTCAAGATTTTTAAATATGAATCAGTTGGAACTAATTTTCTTGCACTAGTTCCTGTCTTTGTTGAGAAATAAAAATGAGAGAAAAAAAATAGCCCAATGCATTCCTTTTATGGACTACAAAGTCATGATTTCCAAACGAAGTAAGAACATCCCAGGACGTCTTGAAGCCACCCAACGTTTAGCGACTTTGTCTCAAAGGCTACTCCTTAGGTCATCGCTTTGTATTGTATCTACTCAAACATAATGCTAATAAAGGATCCTTGAACTCCTAGTTTAAGTGTTTGTAGTCACTGGAACATGAAGGCTTTGTCTTATTAGTAATGGGTTCACAAGATATGAAGAGGCTACTTTTTTGTAGCCTGCATAGGGCAAGCTGAAATGATAGTAGCCTATATATTGTGTGACGAAATACATCAATCTATATGCTTTTGCAGTAGGTTTTATACCATGGTATTTGCATGGCTATCAGTAGGCAGGACTGCTTTTATATGCTAGAGTGACAGAATCATGAAGTACTGTGAAAATACAGAGCAGGGCTTGTCCCAATGAAGTCAAATGTTACATAACACATTAAGTTATTAAGTATTATTAAGTACTTTGTATAACTTTTTTTTTTTTGCTTTTCAGAAAAAAACAACTACATTTTGTATGGAAGACAAATAAATAAACAAACAAACAACTAAATAAAAGGGTAAATGCAACTTTGTTTCTTAAAACTCACAATTTTTGTCAACTCAAGTTAACGTCTCACAATTTTCACCTTTTTTCTTGTGAATTCTGAGTTTGAATCTTACAATTCTTTTTCTCAGAATTGTGACTTTGAGTTTATATATTGCAATTTTCAGTTTTTATTTCACAATTCATACATGCAAGAACGATGTCAGAATTGTAAGATTCAAACTCAGAATTCTGAGAAAAGAAAGTCACATTCCTGAGAAAAAACTAAATCAGAATTGCGAGATGTTAACTCAGAATTCATAAGAAAAGGGTCACAGTACATTTTTATTTTTTTATTCCGTGTCAAAAAAAAAGCTTCCATAATTTTGATTATTGAATAGAATACCATTGTGATATATTACTGTGATTGTGAGATTTTGGTCCAACAAAAATATTATTGGCATAATAATAATAATAATGATGACAAAGTGAACCAAAAAGAGGTTTCAAAGTGCACTTTTGAAAATCCCTTTGATGGAAAGTCTGTTCACTCTGTGGCCATATTTGCAACATCTCCAGGAAGCTATTTTGGTAATCCAAGTCCTATTTCTTGAATGGGAGAATCCTGAAACATCAAAAATGCTTGCCATGTTCACATTTAAATAACTTATTTAAAATCAGCAAACATATGAGACATGGACTGTCTCATAATGGCCAAAAAGTGTTAAAGATGTTTAAAAAGAGCTTCAACGGAAGTTGCAGTGACACAGCGACTTTACCAATTGGAGATTGGCTCTTTTATTTAGAAGGCAAACTCTTAACATATCGAAAGTCTTTGAAACTACTAAAATATTGCTTTTTTAGCTGTTAATTTCAACACGCTCTTGCAAGTCATACCTTTTTTATGTTTTGGAGAATTGCACAAAATAATTTGCATCAGACCTCATTGCACACTTTCTCAAAATCTGCTTATATGCTCCACTGATGGTTATGTTTACAAATGGATGTCTTCATACAAATTCAAACAAAATCAACACCTAAAATAGTTTAGTTTACAAACTTTGTGCTGAAAATACTATTGACATACCATGCCCTTTAACAGTAATCCGCCATGATACAGCATTTATCAAATGCAATGACCTAATGAGATTCTCAAAATGCTATGACCTCTTCTGATGTCTGAGAGACATCCTTCAACCCCCCCCCCCCCCCCCCCCCCCCCCCCCCCCCCCCCCCCCCCCCCCCCCCCCCCCCCCCCCCCCCCCCCCCCAGGTAATGGTGGATCCAATTTTATTGAATCAGCTCATTAATCTGAGTTTTATGCATGTATTCACTGAGTAAGGCAGAGTCTTTACTACAGCTCATAATTATCTTGAATGCTGCTCCGGGTCACACAGCAAAACCGGCCATCAATTAGCATAAATTATCTGTGGGGCTGCATGCATCAGGTAGCTGTATTGTAAGTAAGGTTGTGAGGTGAAGATAAAAAGAGAGGGAGACGGAAAGATGAGAAAGCATTTGGCCCCACGAGTGGTTTTAGCGGCGCAGATCTGAACATTATTCGCTATGAACATTATGTTGCTAATGAGGTAAGAGAATATGCCACTTACTCAGCTGAAATGCTGAAAAAGGAAGATCCAACGGATTACACATGCTTTGCATGGGAGAAAATGAAGGGTGTGTTGTAATGCTCTTTTTGACCAATATGACACTTTGATATCACTTTTGTGTGTGTGTGTGTGTGTTTTAGGAAGGAAGGGTGGCACCTATAAAGTCAACAACATTGGGATTTTCATTGTTTGTATCACTCCGATATCTGTGCATTAGTGTTTTGGGATTTGTCACTGATTCTTTCTGCATGTTGTCGACAAATGTCTGTCAACTGATTTGTTCAAAACACTGAATCATTGTTTTGATTGGTCTGAGTGACTCATTGAATTATTCACTCAACCAATTTGATAAAAACACTGCGCTGCAGAATCCAGAAATGATACAAGCGATTGAGTGACTCATTAAATCATTCACTCAATCAATTTGTTAAAACAATGCTGATTCATTCTGGAACGAAACAATCGACTGAGTGACTCATTGAATCATTCACTCAATCAGTTTGTTCAAAAACGCTGATTCGATCAGGAATGAAACAAGTGACTGAAATATTGAAATATGAAATATTGATTGATATATTCACTCAGTCGATTTTTTTCAAAAATGCAGATTTTTTTCAGGAAAAAAAACGAGTGACTGAGTGACACATTGAATCAGTAACTTAATCATTTTATTCAAAAACTCTGATTCATTCAGTAACGAAAAAACAAACTTCTTGCTGAATATGTGTGCTTCTCCACTATATAGCATTCGAAAAACAGTATGCCAAAAGAGTAGTATGTCTGAATTTGTAGTATTTTAAAAACATTGCTTCATTTTTCCTATAGGGATTTTAAAAAATCGTTAAGTTAAAATAATGTTGGCTTGTGGCTTAAACAAAACCATTGATTAACAACTTCATAGTAAGTCAGTCTTAAGTTATCCTTAAAAATGTTTATTTCTGTAACCAGACTTTTGCACACTTTAGAAAAGGTGACTGGCAATTGAGTCTAAAATGCACAAATACACTTAAACTACGGTAAAAAAACAAATAATAATAATAAAATAAATGAACAGATTAAAAGACTTTAAATATGCATTTAAAACTCAAAAACAGGTAAAAAGTAAATATTTGCGAGCTGTGTTTTGTACCCTATTCATGGAATTTGTTTTAGACAGAGCAGGTACCAGGAGATAAACACTGTCAGCTCTATAATAATTCCTGTTGAGAGTGAAATGAGAGAGAGAGAGAAACGCCACTGAGGCCTGCTTGTTCAAAGGACCCTGTGTTCTTAAAGGCCAACTGACCAACAGGAATAAACTCCATCTAAAAGATTCTGACCTGTGGCGGTCAGTCCTTGGATGAGAGCAGAGATGCAGGGAGAAAATGTCACAGCCCATCCTGGAGAGCAGCCCTCAGTGAAGTCATCTGCCCCCGTTTCTGCTGGAGCATTGCAGCGGTGTCAATCATGATTTCTGCACAGAATTTACAATTCTTAGTCCTGAGTGCAAAGATGGTAAGTCATAAAATGTTGCATTTAAATAACTATGCATATTGCATAATGGTGCATATTCTTAAATATGGATTATGTAATTTGGCTGTAGGTCAGTGGATTCCGGAGGGCAATTTCCATTTTTATTTTCTCAAAAACTTTACATTTCCTTTGCTTATGAGACATGGCATAGTTCTCAAAAAAAAACTTCTAAGTGAAACACTTTTCTATTTATTGCATTCATTATCCTGTACTATAATTGCCTTACAGTGCCTGTGCAATTACCCATGCATGCAAACGCTCTTCAGTTATGAATTATATTAGCTACATTTTTAAAGCACATAAACAAGTGGGATTTGTTGTATGATTGTAGTATGTCTTGGTTATATTTCAAGTGAATGTATATATAGATTACTGATGAACATAATCAGTACATGCCTAATAATTCATAGTTTTGACATTTGTGCCAGGGTTATTATAAAACTAAAACCATAGGAAAACATGTTCATTACTTGAAATTAAAGTACATTTTCTTGTTAATTGACCGGCTTAATTATGATTTTCTGTCTATGCTGTTTTATTCATATTATTGCGTAATTTGATATTTCTTCAAGGAAAATGTCAATAAAAAAGCTTTGCAATGTTCCACTTTCACTGAAAAATACTTTGTTTTTTGGAAGCTCCAAACATTTTTTTCCACCACAAAACAGCATTAACTATGTCTTGTGAGCTTCAAATTGTTTGATTTATATCGTACAACATCATTAAATTACCAGTGTCAGTGTGGGGTCTGTTATCTGCGGGTAATCAGACTTAAACAATTAGCGATTTAGCTGACATAACCATGTTGGCGTGGCGTGTGTGACATAAAACATTGATACATGCACCAATAGGAACAGTTAAGTTGTGGTAATCATTGTCATTCATGAAAATTACCCCCCAGTCTGATACCATACTAATGACTTTATGAAATATTTAACGATTTGAGTGACTAATTGGGCTGTAATTCTCAGGGACAATGAACCAGAAAGCGCTTTCAGGGGTTGGACAGCTGCACGACCATGTCTGCTAAATAAATAAATGCACAGATGATATCCTGCATCAAAAAACAGTCCAGTTACATCATACAACCATCGGCAGAGAAAAACATTAGTGATTTAGAATGAAAACTCACAATTACACTGGAAAAAAATATTTTTAATGTAGTATTTTTGACTTGTTATACTGAAATCATGAAAAAAAATCTGCTAATGAGATCGGAAAACTGTTTATGTTTTTAAAGTCATTTCATTTTTTTTAGAAAACAAGACAAGTTTATATCTAAATCAAGAAAAAAACAAAACAAACAAAAAATGCCAATGGGGTCTGAAAGACTTAATTTATCTGGAGAAAAAGTTTTACAGATACTTGTTCTTGTTTTAGCATAAAGTCACTTAACTGTTAATTTCTGTTAAAATGTAATTTTGCTTCTAAAGTAAATGTATCTTGGTTTAAAGGGAGTTCACCCAAAAATGAAAAGTCTGTCATTAACTCATCTTCTAGTTGTTACAAATGTGTATGAATTTCTTTCTTCTGCTGAACAAAAAATAAGTTACTTAGAAGAACAGGGGTGACCAAACAGTTTCTGGTCTCCATTGATTCCCATAGTTTTTTTTTTCTCCATACTATTGGTAGTCAATGGGGATCAAACACTGTTTGGTTACCAATATTCTTCAAAGTATCTTCTTTTAATCAACAAAGAAACTCTTCAAGAAAATGATCAAATCAAGACAAAAATACTGATAAAGAAAACTTTTTTTTCAGTGTACACAAAGCACAAAGGAAGTATGGGGAGCGAGAAATGTACCTTCCGAAGAAAATGAACGCGCGGGAGAGAACGAGAGCGGGAAGGCAATGGATGGAGGGTGTTTTGCATGACTTTGAAGGTTGTGCATAAATGACATTATATTTCAGACACATTATCAACAACACCAGCTGCTTTCCAAACGCAGCTCCAGGATGTATTCCTGGTTCGGCGAAGGAAAATACCTTAAAAGCATAACCCCGAATCCTTCAAGCGACCAGGGATCTGTCATCGAAACGCCACTAAGCAGACGCTCGTTTTGATCGACATCTGCTGAGATTGATAAGATGCGCTGATAAAACCACTACAAGGGCCAAAACAGAGGGGATCATTTAAAAGATATCCATCTCAGACCCTGAGCCTTGTTTACAAGTTCTTCAAACGAGCAGGCCTCCAAAACAGATTTCCTCTCGCACGCGCTGACTTTTCGAGATCTGAGCCGTAAACATCACTAAGCTATTATTTCAAAGTGAACAATTACGCTGGAGTGTGAGGCGAAGCCTCTCGGCGACATCAAAGCGAGTGGGCCTGTCATGGCCGAATCCCTTATTTTGATAAGAGATGTGTATAATTCGTACCCTCGAATGGTCACAACCTCTGTTTGTGTTCCGCGCTGCTTCAGAAGATGTCTGAGACGGGGATGGAATTGAAATTCCAGCCACACAAGCTGCTGGAGTAGTACATCATTAGGGCCTGGGAAGAAATAGAAGGTCTTTGTTTGATAAGTGCGGTGAAGGGAGAAGTCTAAGTGTTGGGGAATGTGTGCATCTGTAAGTGTAGGACATGACGTGCAGCTGTGAAGGAAAATGATCATGTTAATTTTCCCACACTGTACATCTCACTCAAGCGGCGCAAACTAATCGATTGATTTGTGAAATAGAGGTCAGACTGGTCCATTGTGATTGCAAGGAAGTGTGGATCACTAGATTAGTGCTCAGATCTCCATCAAACAAAAATCTGAAAGAAAGAGTTCTTAGTTTCTTACTTTTCTAATATAACATTATTCCAATTTCAAAACGGTGAAGTTCAAAACAATGATTCCCCTTCATGAACTCGAGCTGTGTCGAAACGCTATGGGAACGTCTTAATGCCCGCGCTACATTACTGGTGGGGATACACACAGTCTGTGTGTTGTCTGCTTGGGAGCGAAGCATGCAGAGTCTGCTCTCGAGGGACTGACTGCCCGCATTGCAAGCGTTTGTCACTGCGTTCGCTTCGCTCCCGGAAGGCTCTCTTTGAGGAGGGAGCCTTCACCAGCGTTCCTCGCAGTGCCGGCCCTGCTTCTGCCAAGGCAGAGTGGCGTTTGCGCTCGTGGGGATCACAGATGGATCTGGTGGAGGGAATGCAGATGGGCGAGTCCCTTTCTTCCTCACCCACCAGATCCACTGCCCGCTCTCTGGGATCGGAAACCCGGTCTGCGGTTTCTTCCCCCCGGGCAGAGGGCTCGACACTTCGCCTGTCTTCCTCCGAGAAGGTTGACATGGAGGGAGTCGATGAGGACTCGCCCCCTCAGTCCCCCCAGTATGAAAAGCTATTGGAGGTAGTTACTCATGCCATGGCCAAGTTGAACATCGATTGGCCCGCTGAGAAACAGGCTGAACCGCCAAAGAGCAAATTAGATGAACGCTTTTTATGTAGTAAGCCGCTACCTCCACGCCGGGCCCTTCCGTTTTCCCCCAATCTCCACACTGAGGTGTCGAGATCATGGGCTAGACCGTTTTCAGTCCGGGAGCACCAGCGACACCCTAGGTCGGGGTCTTTGAAGTCGAGGCCGGATCTGCGGACCGTCCTTCTGACTAAGAACACCTTGGCCAAGAAGTCCTGACACTACAGGCTCATCATACGGTGCCCGTCTCTCCTCAGTGCCCTCAGTCTGTCAACCTTGCCACCCCAGTGTTTCAGGGCACAGCGTTCTCCAGCGAGCGCGACTCTCAGTGTCCGCCCGGAAATGTAGCGGTGCTGGAGGTCTCGCTACCTCCAAGGAGGTCTCTAGAGCAGCTAGTTCAGCCGTCCCCTGCCAGTCCTCCACTTCAGTGCACCGAACTAGCCACTCTGATTACACCAGAGGTCAGTCTCGAGAGACTGGGGTTGCGTCCGATTTTAAATCTGTGTCAGTTGAACATCTCAGTCATGAGACTTAAGTTCAGGATGCTCACACTCAAACAGGTCGTGTCTCAGATCAGGTCGGAGGACTGGTTTGTCATGATAGTTCTAAAATATGCATACTTCCAAATCTCCATCCTTCCTCAACACAGGAAGTTCCTGAGGTTTGCTTTTGGGGGCAAAGCTTAGCAATATTGGGTTCTTCCATTCGGCCTTGCACTCTCAACTCACACTTTCACCAAGTGTGTGGATGCTGCTCTGGCTCCGCTGTGACTCCAGGGCATCCGCATACTGAACTATATAGACGATTGGTTGTTATTAGCTCAGTCAGAGCAGATGGCGGTTCAACATCGAGGTGTTGTTCTCGCCCATATGAGAGAGTTGGGGTTAAGACTAAATGCCAAGAAAAGTGTGCTTATCTGGGCGTGGTGTGGGATTCGACCACAAAGCAGGCACGTCTGTCTCCTGCTCGGATCGAGTCGATCCTCATTGCAGTCACGAGAGTGAGAGAAGGCCAGTCACTCACTGTCAAGCAGTTTCAGAGATTGCTGGGTCTAATGGCAGCTGCGTCCAGTGTGATACCTTTTGGCCTGCTGTACATGAGACTCCTACAGTGGTGGCTCAAGACCAAGGGGTTTTCACCAAGGGGAAATCTGCTCCGCATGCTCAAGGTCACGCAGTGATGCCTTCGTGCCTTAGATATGTGGAGGAAGCCTTGGTTCTTGTCTCAGGGCCCGGTGCTGGGAGCTCCTTGTCGCCGCATAACGCTAGCGATGGACGCGTCCCTCACTGGTTGGGGAGTGGTCATGAGTAGCCGGTCGGCCCGCGGTCTGTGGAGAGGCCACCATCTCACGTGGCACATCAACTTCCTGGAGATGCTGGCAGTGCTTTGAGCACTGAAACACTTTCTCCAAGACCGAAGAGATCACCATGTGTTGGTGCGCACTGACAACACAGCGGTGGTCTTTTACATCAACCACCAGGGAGGTCTGCATTCGCGCCCCCTTTATAGGCTGGCGCACCAGATCTTTGTGTGGTCCCAGGGGAAACCTAGTACTCTCGCTGAGAGCAGTTCACATCCCTGAGTATGCTTCTCGGACCTGGTGTCCCTTCTCGATGGCTCTCCATGGCCTATTCCCGTCAGGAGGGACCTCCTCTCTCAGGTGGGGGGCACCATCTTTCACCCCCGCCCAGAGCTGTGGAAACTGTGGGTGTGGCCCCTTAGGGGGCACAACTCGTAGCTTCCGGTCTCTCAACTGAGGTGAAACTGTATGCATTGAAGTGGAAACTTTTCACTTCTTGGTGCGGAGACTGCCAGCTAGACTGTGTTAACTGCCCGGTTGGTACAGTGCTGAAGTTCCTGCAGGCACGTTTCTCCACAGGGTTGACCTACTCTACCTTGAAGGTCTACGTGGTGGCCATTACGGCCTACCACACACCTCATAGTGGTCAGTCAGAGGGCAGACACCCTCTAGTTACAAGTTTCCTCTGCAGTGCACTGAGGCTGAGGGCTCCGGTACGATCTCCTGTCCCTCCGTGGGACTTGGCTGTGGTGTTAGAGGCTATCTGTAAACCTCCTTTCGAGTCTATTGAGGAGATATCTGATCGTCATCTCACTCTAAAGACCACCATCCTTCCGATTTCTTCTCTTAAGAGAGTTGGTGATCTGCAGGCCATCTCAATGGCCCCAACTTATCTAGACTTTGCACCCGGTCTGGCCAAAGCGTTTCTCTACCCTCAAGCGGGTTATGTACCTAAAGTTCCCTCCTCATCACCACGGCCTGTCGTACTGCAAGCCTTCTGTCCTCCTCCCTTCCGGGACCCTGACCAGCAGAAGCTTAACTGTATGTGTCCAGTGCGAGCTTTAGACACATACGTCCACAGAGCTGCCCTGTGGAGGTGGGCGGACCAACTGCTAGTGTGCTATGGTCCCCCCAAGAAGGGTCTTCCTACATCTAAACAGACCCTCAGTCAGTGGATCGTTGATGCCATCTGCCTTGCCTATGAGTCCTCTGATCTCCCCTCGCCCCTGGGGGTCAAGGCTCACTCGACTTGGAGTGTGGCAGCCTCCAAGGCCTTTCTGTCAGGTGTATCTATGCAGGACATCTGCAACGCTCTGAGTTGGTCTACACCGCTTACGTTCGTCAGGTTCTACGACCTCGATATCCGAGCCACTCCTGACTCTTCTGTTCTCTCGCCTTAGTTGTGCTCTTCCACACTAGGCAGGGATTTGTAAGTCTGGCGGTTTGGGCATACTCGTTCCCATAGCGTTTCAACACAGCTCGAGTTCCTGACGGCTCCGTCTCATTGCCATACTTGGCATACAGAAGCTGCCGCTGTATCCACCGCACGTGCTTGCGTGGATACAGCGATACAGGATATCAAGCAATGATCTGAAAACGCCACAGTGTTTACACTTTTCAGGGGAATTAACCCACTAATAGCTCTGCATATTAAAAATGAGAAAGAATTTTAACATTAATAAAAATTACACACTTTATATTCAGGATTTTTTAAAGATATGTTTTGAAAAAAAAATATCCCCTTTTGATTCATTACCTTAAACCAAATCAAGAATTTTAATCAAATGAACTGGAAAGACAGGAAAAGGAATTCATAAGAAGAATTTCAATAAGAAATTCAATACAATCACACCAAATAATTAAATTAGTCCAACACAACTTTTGTGACCAAAACTAATATTTCTATGTTATATACTTTCAAAAAAAAAAATTCCGTGATGCAAAGCTGATGTTCTTCAGCATTACCCCAGCACAGGATCCTTCAGATAATAATTTGATTTATATAATATGCGATTTATGGTCAATGTTGGAAAGAAAGTGCTGAACCCCAAACGTTGAATGGCAGCGTGGTATGTGGGGCATAAATATATCTATATCTATCTATATATCTATATATATATATGTTGTATGAGAAGTTGTTTGCGGTTTGCTTTGCCACCTGTGGAAATTCGAGTAATATAAAAATAGAAAATATATAGTAATACGAATTTACACAGGTGGCAAAAGCAAACGCAAATATTGGTATTAAATAATGTAAGGCTCCAGAACTACCTGGGGTTGTGGCACGATGATTGTATATTGTTGAAGGGGTCATAGGATGCTACATGCACGTTTACAAGTTGTTTGAACTGAAATGTGTATTGGCAGTGTGTGTACACAACCACCCTATAATGATAAAAATCCACCCAGTGTTTTTTTTAAATCTGGTTAAATGTTTTCCCCTTCCTCAAATCGAGGCGATCTCAGAGGCCCCTCTCACGATAGTTTGATTGACAGTAGCGTTTCAGCACAGACTGGACTGGTGTCTTACCTCAGACCCACCCTGAGTGAGCTGTCATCAGTCTTCCATTGTTTCTGAAGGGAATGCTCCCCCGATCTACCTAGATGCGTCTATGTTCGCGCGAATCATTCATGATCCAGCCTCATCTACAGAAGAAGTGAGTATAATGTTTTGTAATGAATCTTTGCAAATCGCCTTTCCTAATAATGTGCTAATTAGCAAGTTTCATGAATGCGGCTAAAGTAAACAGTCTCTCTGAGAGCAGCTCGGAAGAGAGGGGCGGGGTCAGCATAGCTCATTAACATTTAAAGGAAAATGCTACAAAAACAGCTTGATCTGAAAAGAGCTGTTTTTGACAGGGTAAAAAATGTGTTTTTTACACTACCATTGAGAAATTTTAACCAAACTATGTTACAGACTTTTCATTAAGACCCTAAAGAATTATATCAACTTGTGGAAATTGGGCATCCTATGACCCCTTTAAAAACTACTCTCTGAAATTGTGAGTAAAAACCCTACTCCTCTGATAAAGTCAAATGTGAATGTTTAAAATATGAATAACGTTTTTATCGAACTAGGAGTTCTGAATTATGAATGATGGTATTCCAAGGGATGAGTTACTCAGCATGAGAAATTTTACAGGCTGAAAATTGCTTACGATGAACAAATTATTCACAGCCAGATTTTCAGGTTCAGCTAAAGTGTTCCAAAAGTACTGCTTTTAGAAATAACAGCCCGCTGAAATTTAAAAGTTATTTCCATAAAGGTTATGCAGCATCAGTGTCATTTCACGCAATTACCCCATGATCTGATGGAATATTAGACTCATAGCAGGTAAACATATTTCGTTTTGTTCTAGATGTGTACCTTGTCTTCAGAGGTTACTGGGTGCTTGGTTTTTCATCTTTCGTAACTGACAGAAAATCATTATTACATGCATGAAGACCATTTTCTCTAATTTAGTTTGACAACTTTGAACCGAGACTGAATGAGTTTCTGAATCTTACACTGAAATGTATTTATCGCACTGATTGTCTGGCTGTCAACGAGAATTTTCTAAACTCATTCACAAGAAGTCAGACAAACGTACAAGGGATGAGAGATTTCTGATTTGTACTTTGGAGATAACCATTAATGGAATTTCCTTGCTTAACTTCTGGGATGTTGTGATAACAGATGCTCAGAACCAAGCAGAAAAAAAATACATCTGAATTTTTGAAACAGTCTGATATCTAGTATATTTATTAAAAACAGAGTCATGAGATAATCTATTATAATGTTTTCACACATAAGTCTTTTAAAAGAACCAAACACAGACCTATTGTTGTGGACGAAAAAGTGAATTGATTGAAAAACCCTATTTTCTTTGCAACTTCTGCTGTGATAGATCCACTTTCCATCCATACATTTAAAGACCACTAGATAACCATAGTAATCATAATACTCGTCATTTATAATGCTTACTACAAGGGGATCTGATTATTAATTGTAGGTATTTACATGTAAAGTGTGGATACGTATTATCTAATTCGCATTACATAATCTAGCACTCACCTTGTTAGTACAAGCCATTATAGAATAATTATGAACCCGGTCATGTCTTTTATGTTCCTACCGTTTTTTCTCATGGATTCCCATTCAAACGCTTTTCCACGGTTATTTTCTTTCTTCACGATTACCATCCAAATACGCATCCTTAGATCATTGAAACTTCAACGCGGTGGTCATATGATGCTATTTCAATTTTTCCTTTCTCTTTGGAGTGTTACAAGCTCTTGGTGCATAAAGAAGATCTGTAAAGTTGCAAACACTAAAGTCTCAAAACCAAAGTTAAAAGTTTAAAGTTAAACTTTTTCTTTATAAAAGTTAAGAGTTAACCACGCCTACCTAAAACGGCTCGTTCTAACACGCCCCCACATGTCTACATCACGATCTGGGAAGATTTGCATAACGCCGCCCAAATGTTCACACAAAGAAAGAAGGCATAACTTTTATTCTCACTGTGTATGTTGCCGCTGCCGTCATGTCGTGGAGACGCTGTGTGTTTTTCATTGTGAAAGAGAAACTACTTTGGTTTGGTCTTCCAAAAGAGGACGATAACCGCTTAGTCATGCTTGGAGCTGATATGTGCATGGTCAATGGAACTACATCCACTTCAATGTGCCAAAGCGGAGCCAGTCTGCCTCAGCCACGCTATCCCGACCTCACGCCTGCCTAATGCCGGGGGGCTTCCCTCACGCGAGGCCGACTGTGTTGTTCGTTGCACTGATGATTCAAACGCGAGAGTTTGGGAAGTGTAGTGTAGGGCTTGTTGTTTGTCATTTCGTCGATCACAAATGCAGACAGAGTTTTATGGTTACGCCGCACGATGCAACGCAACGCAACACGTAAAAAGACATTACAAGTCATTATAATCAGTAATTATGTCCCCACTGGATGCAACAAATGCCTTGTTTGTAATGGGTTTTAATGTTTTGTCTCGTCGCTCCGGCTGGACACGGCATCACAGTATGTGAGGGGCGTAACATTTCCGTATCACGCTTGAGGTATTCGGCCAATCACAACACACTGGATATCTGGCAAATCACAGCACACCTCGCTTTTTCAGAACGATGAGCTTTGTAAAAATCGACACGTTTCAAAAAAGCGGGGCATAGAGGAGAAACAACAATAATGTACAGTAGTGGAAAAATAAATGGGTTTTTGTAACTTTAAACCGCATATTATTCTATAAAACATTTCTTTACACCAAATACACAAATTAATGTTCTTTTTAGCAGCATCATATGACCTCTTTAATGTAATTAATAGGTTGATTTAACATACATAATCTGATATTACAGTATAATGCTACCACTTCAATCAAAAACTTTAAAATGCTAAAATGAATGAAAATGGTCTTCAAAATATTGTATTGGAGCTATAATGGTAACTACACATATATCTATTATGTTTTTTGTATTGTTGAGAAGTGCTTAGTTTTAGAGTAGTTGTGGGGTTACAGCCCAAAAATATGTATATAGTAATATAACTACATTATAACTTTCCAATAAGATTTATAAAATAGTATTACAAATGTAAGGTTTTGTGAAGATTTTTCCACATACAAAGCTGTGCATATGTAAGTACTTCTATATAACAGATGCTGACAAATATGTCTATATTGTATGTGCCAGTGTATATCCAAGCATATATAAATGTACATGTTAATGTAACTATGAATACCTACAAACTCTAATGAGATCAGACTACCTAATGTGACTGTTAAAAAGTTCTAATTTCACTTCTTTCTATTTTATTTTAAAGATGCTTGAGTGTGTTTGACAATACCTTATGTCCATGGGTCATGTTATCATCTGCTTCACCATTAACTGTAACAGACAAAAATACTGTATTCACAATGTATGTGTCACAGTTATGTAGTACAAAAAATGGTTAAACATTTGAACATCAGTGTCATATTAAATAGGACAATTCCAACCCAGTCTCATAAAAATACGTACCTCTGGGTACTTTTCTGCAACACCGTTTTTACGTATCTTACTGCACGTTTCGCCGCAGTTTCAAAGAGAAATGTCCACTGAGTAGCGCTAAAACATGGGTTCAATACATCAACACTGGCACGTTTTTATTATGTTGATATAGGTACGTATTGCTTCGTTTTTATTACGTTGCTTCAGGTACGTATTGCAGTGGTTCAGAATTCAAATATTCGGGGACTGTCGCTAAAAGTTAATGCTCTATCGTGTTGGAAATATGCCCTACACCAAACCCAACCCTAAACCTACCCGATAGTGTTAACAAATGTAAAACTGATATAAAAACGCATTTGTTGATGCAACCATGTCATTTGAACTTACTTATATGCAGATTTGAACCGTTCTGTCGAATCGTAGTTACACAGGATTTGAACCAAACCTCTCAAGTACGTCTCCGTACTCTGTGAGCTACCGAACAAACCTACCGTCCATGAAAACCCATTGATATGAAGCTGGATATGTGCGGTGCTAACATTCAAAAGCATCAGTTTTCAAAATCTCCCAGCATATTAAAATTGTTTTGAAGTCATAACATGGAATTCTTCAAGTAATTGTGTGAAAATTATGCTTTATTAATCGAAACTCTGTAAATGTGTGTGAAAAGGAATAAAAGGTGAGGTGGCGGCAAGTTTTCTGACTCTAGGGTTTTAACCAAAATAATTTGGTAACCAACATTCTCAACCGAAACCGTTTGATTACCAACATTTTAAACCGAAACCTCTTGGTTACCAATACTCTTAACCCAAACTGTCTGATTACCAACATTTTAATTTAAACGGTTTGATTAGCAACATTCTTAACCATTCGGTTACCAATATTAACTGAAACAATTTGATTACCAACATTCTTAACTGAAACCATTTGATTACCAACATTCTTAACCTAAACTGTTTGATTACCAACATTCTTAACCATTTAGTTACCAACATTCTTAACCAAAACCATTTGATTACCAATATTCTTCAAAATCTCTCCTTTCATGTTCCATAGAAGAAAGAAAGTCATACAGGTTTGAAACAACATGAGGGTGAGTTATGATGATACAATTTTCATTTTTGGGTTGACTATCCCTTTAAGTTAAAATCTCCATTGTAAAGAAGTTGTGTGATTTGTTTGCTACTCTATGCACAAACTACACAGTCTCATTGATGTGATGTTAACAACACAGGCAGCCACACTACGGCTATTTTGTTCGAACTTGTGCTTCATTTGGAGAGGCTATAAGGTCTCCATCTCAAAGCCGCACCTCATCTCTCTCCCTCGCAATGAACAAGCTGGACAAAAAGGCTTTGCTGACACACATTGCCGGCGAGATTAGACTTTCTCGCCGAATCGGGATCTACATCAGCAAGAGCTCAGAAATCCAATTCTACAGACATGGGTGGCACTGGAGAAATCAATCACAGATAGCATTAACCAGCTGCGATTCCATGATCGCCTCTATATCAGTCATTTCACACCTGGGCCTACTAGAAAGGGCACAAAAGGATCTCGCACCCTTACTTAAATGACACTAAACTGGGTGCGACGAGCGCTCTGAATAACAAACCCCAAATGGTGCGGTCGCATCTACCTCGATGCTGTTTCCTCATTCGGGATGCACTGTTTTGCATGTCATTTTGATAGGAAATGCTAATGCACTCCATAACCTGAAAGATGTCACTGTAATTTGGTATTTTGTGGTGCCCCGGCCCTGACACCTTCATTCTTGGCTAATGTGTGGCCCACTATAAACCGCCAATGATGAGAGCGAGTCGGCAGCATTAACAGCAGTTCAGCTCTGAATCAAAAATAGCTACACCCTCAGAATACACATCATTTTCTTGTTTTTCTCACGTCAGTCACTGAGGAACAAAAGCACAAACACAAAAAAGAGAAGAAAATGTGTACTTTAAGAAGAGGTTTATGCATACCTGAACCAGCATATGTAATTTCAGACTGTGTGTTAAGTGGCACTTTCCATGAATATGGTGCAACTTGGTGTCTTGCATTTTAAATTTATTTATTTATATATGTTTTTTTAAGTGTTAAAGGCAAAAGTTGCATTAGAAATATATAATCAACTACTGCATACATATCATGGAAAATAGCTATAATTTTAAATACGTCAATATACCCTCTATAAATAGTGATTTTGGCAGACACAAATTAGGGTTATTATAGTATTATAGTAACAATTAAATTAAACATTTTAATTCCGCTAGTTCCCAAGTGGAAACAGTTATGTTCTTTTTAGATTTAGCTGAACTTGTACAAAACAATAAAAATAATAAGATAATATAAACTGAAAAAAAAAAACTAAAATTAAATAAAATAAAATCAATTATATAGTATATATATATATTAATATATAGAGATATATATATATATATAGATATATCTCGATATATATTTATATATATATTATAAATATAATATTATTATTTATTATAATTTTTATTTTTTATTTTCGTTTATATATATTATTATTAGTGTTTTAGTACAGGTCAGCTAAATTAAATAGTATATATATTTATATATATATAATATATATAATGTAATACAATGATAAAACACACACAAGAAAAAAAATAAAACTTTAACAAAAGATTTAATGAAAATAGAAAATATAATAATAAAACAATGCACAGATTAATAAAAACACTTTTAGAAGTATTACTAATACTAAACAAACACTGGTACAAATCAACTGCATTTAAATTAAATTTAAATACAATTTGATCCTGTCTTAATATATTCATAAATAACTAATAATTAATATACATCATAATGTTCATTTATTTGAATTGTTGAAATTCATAAAAAAATATAATATTATTCATTTTAATTACCAAAATTTAATATTTTGTGTAAAACAGCTGTCCATAAAATCAATTGCTTGAAACGGTCAAATTTTCTACCGTTACCTATTCTAGCACATAGGATTTTAATATAGATTTAATAAATGTTATATTTTCTATATTTATCCCAAACACATCCCAAATTTCAGCAACAGGGCTGCACATGTATGACCATAAAAATGAAAATGAAATTAGTTCGAGCAACTCCTTTGACTGATCATTGTAGAAAAAGAAATCAAACAATTTTGTAAGAGTTCAGGCCCTATTTTGTTAATAAAATTAAGTGCGCACATGGAGTGTAGAAATGATACAGTGAATTCATCTGTTTGGAATTAGTAGCGGTGCTAATCAAGGAGCGATCTGGGAGACGTATATTCGCCCCTTGTTCAACCGGACGATATCGGCCTCATTTTTAATTAGTTCTATTGGCTCAGCGAGAGAGGATTTTCTAGATCATTTATTTTTTCGGCCTAAATCATCCAATTATTCACTCTATGGGGCCCTATGATGACTGCCATAATTCTAGACCCTTTTTATCGAGCAGGACACAAGGCCTTTCTTAATTAAGTAAGATGCCTATTTCCATTTACTTCAACCTCCCAGAACATTGGCTGTGAAGTCATGTTCCTGGGACTCTCGTGCTGAATAAATCGAGGATAATAAAGTGCGGACCTAAGAATGGTGTGTGTGTGTGTGTTTGTGTGGCTGAGATCTATATCTCACCGTCGACGGCCGTCTTGTTGGGTAATAATGCATTATGCAAATGAAACCCTCCACAAATCCTATTAAAGAAGATAACATACCATTAAAAATGCAATGTAATGTTTTTTGGGGGTTTCTAAATGTATTAACTTGTTAAAAAGGACACCAGTCAGAGAACGTACTGTGACACGGTCTGAATAATAAAAGCACACATGTTCTTTACATATTCAGAGCATGTAACTCATTTGAAAGGAAACAAACTAGTATATTAGCGTCTCACACGCTCTTAAATTTCACGCTTGAATGACAGCTCAGTTTGTTGTCTTGTGTCTATTTGCACAATTATAAAAATACTTGGGAATACAAGACAGAAATCACTATCATCAATCTGATAAAAACTTACTGTTCCGGTTGATGCCTAAATTGCTTTTAAGAACAATTTCGAAGTTCTCCTTCATGCTACTGCCGGATTTATCAAGGGCCTTTTAGTCATTAGGGACCACATTGTACAAAGAAAAAGCGAGAAAAATTGCAATTCACAGAGACTCTATCATCATTCAAGCTATCATTTTAGATTAGCGAGAGGCTAATGTATAATAAAAGCCATTCATAATGCAATCTAACAAAGACTCAATCCAAGACATCACTTGGACGGCTTTGCCGTTTCAAAGTTCATGGAGACGTGCCATTCTTCTTGACATCATTGATCTGATTGCGATGTCTCGTTAAATAAACATAGAGAGGCCAGGTGGCAAAAACAATCCTATCTTTTATAGAGGATTATAGGAGTGATTATCTGGCAATAAATCAAAGTCGCTGGATATTAAGTTGGCATGGCCACCTGAGGCTCCCTCCTCACTCGCTGTTAACAATTACCATGACAAAGAGATGCTCGCTTTCTTTCTCTGTTTCTCCCTCGTATCTCTCTTTCACCTTTGCTAAAAAGTTGTTAGCTGAATGACTTTGGATATTTGTCTCCCAACTCTTTTGGTGTGTAAATGGATGTTCCGACAGTCTCCCAAGGGCCAGAAAAAAGACACATTACAATCATCGGGGATCAGAAAGCGACGTGAATGAATAATTATGAGGAATGGCATCGCTCACTGTACACACATTGCGTCTCCTTCTCTTGAGCGAACAGATTAATGGCTGTCGGTAAGAGTAAGAAACACCTGCTAACTATTCATCAAACCAGGCACATTCTGGCAAGTGACCTGTTTAGGAAGTTTAAATATTAGAACGTGCATCTGAAAGCTGATGCAGTAAGTGAACAGGTTTTTCCAGATTCCACCTTTAAGGATATTTCTTGCTGTTCTGTGATTATATTATTGAGATGATTATAACCATAATCGTAATCATCGTTAGTGCAATTAATTATTTCATAATTACTCCTGGCTCAGTGTTAGGGAAGTTTGATAGAACTTCTTTGGCAGAAGTTTATAGCTTGGCAGATGAGCACCAATATCATAAGTGCGCTCTTCAAAATATAATAAGAAACAAATCCTAAATCTGGAAAGGGAAAAATGAGAGAATTAAAGAAATGAGAGCATTAAATAAATAATTTACTCACCCTCACCCTAATGTCGTTCCAAACTTGGATGCTTTTATTTTATTTTATTTTTCTCTGTGAATCAAAAAAGGTGAATTTTTGAAGTCAACAAAAATTTACATATATAATTTAATTATATATAATATAATTTAATTTATTTAACATTCTCTAAAACAAATTAATTTTTAAATTGTTTAGATTATATGTAAAACAATATAAATTAGATATATGCTTTTTAAATAAATAAATAACTCACCTTTCAATGTATCCAGACGTGGCTCTTAATTATTCTGTGGATCAAAATTTCTGAAGACACCAAAATAAAACTAAATTAATATTTCACACAATATACTATATATCTATAATAATATAAATATAACCTTAGGGTTATATAAATAAAATATGGGTGAACTATGGGTGTCCCTTAAGGACACTGATAAGAACTTCAAAATATGACGTACAAAGTCGACAGAAGAAAACACACTCTCAGCCATGGAAAGTTCAGGGGTCAAAAGTGCATATTTGTTTTTATTTTTATTATGCACTTTTATCTACACAGCCACTAATAGATTCATCTGACTCAGGACTGGCTCACCTTTGGGTCAAGGCATGTCCAGATGAGGCCTGTCATGCCTAATGTCTGGCTCTTCAATCTCCAAGCAACCTCTGTGAGGTCACAGGTCCATGTTTGTTGTCATCTTTGCATTTTATGTTTTCATTCCACTATTGTTTCTAATTTTAACCAGAATGTACATACAGAATCAGTACATCAAGTTCAGTCGAGTCTACGGATGCCCACGTGTTTATATTTTTGCAGCAATGTCTCAAAAAAATAAAAAATGATACACGTTCACCTCTCATTTGCCGAGACGATTTATTATTCGAAGAGAAAACCTCCTTGTGAGCTTATCCTCATTGTTTATGGGCACCGAGCACACTATAGCCTGAAAAAGAGGTATATTCAGAAAGTACGGGGATAAAAATGTCAAACACTGGAGGTGGGGGGACACAAACGTTCGGGTCTTTCACCTCAGCGGGAGGGCCTTATGGACATTGAGCACACAATCTGGTCAGAGGGTGGCATCGATCACAGTGACGGTCTCTGCCACTTGTAACGTCGGAAATAACAGCTCTTTCAAAACATTGCAGTGGGGTGTCACGGCCCTGTGTCGGACGTGGGAAAGTCATCTTTGACAAGCTGTGGAAAATCTGTTTTGAACACAAAGCCTTCAAAGGGCAATTTGCTTTGATTCCTCCGTCTGTTTTTTTTGTTTAAACTTTCTTTAGATTTAATAGACGATCCATTCCTCTCGCAGCGTTCTTTATACCGTGTCAGGCGATGGGAGAAGACAAATGGAAAGAGGCTTTATGCTGTAGAAGAGGCATAGATTTTCTTATATGGAGAAATATGAGCTGACCCTCACTGAAAGCAAGCATAAAATCTATTGAAAGTCAATCTTTGTGTGAAGAGCATCCTTAACTTTTTCAGAAACCTGACTTCTCATTCAGCGCATTCAGTCACACATAAATGTGTGTTTGCAGTGTGTGAACACAACCACCCTACAATGATAAAAATCCACCCACTCCTCATTTTTTAATCCCCTTTAAACCAAGTCATGAAGAATGAAATGAAGGGTCTGTAATTTTTATGGTAGGTTTATTTTAATGTATAGAGACAGAGTATCAACCAAAAAATTCAGAAAAAAACACATTATATAAAGGTTAGAAATTGATTTACATTTCAGTGAGTGAAATAAGTATTTGATCCCCAAGCAAAACATGGGGATCAAATGGGGACTTAGTACTTGTAGTACTTACTAGTAGTGCAGAAACCCTTGTTGGCAAGCACATAGGTAAGACGTTTTTTGTAGTTGGTCACCAGGTTTGCACACATCTCAGGAGGGATTTTGATCCACTTCTCTTTACAGATCCTCTCTAAATCCTTAAGGTTTCTTGGCTGTCGTTTGGCAACTCGAAGTTTCAGCTCCCTCCACAGATTTTCTATAGGATTGAGGTCTGGAGACTGGCTAGGCCACTCCATGACCTTAATGTGCTTCTTCCTGAGCCACTTCTTGGTATGTTTCGGGTCATTGTCATGCTGGAAGACCCATCCATGACCCATCTTCAGTGTTCTGGCTGAGGGAAGGAGGTTCTCGTCCAAGATTTTACAGTACATGGCCCCGTCCATTTGCCCCCCCAATGCAGTGAAGTCATCCTGTACCCTTAGCAGAATAACAGCCCCAAAGCAAAATGTTTCCACCTCCGTGCTTGACTGTAGGGATGGTGTTCTTGGGGTCATAGTCAGCATTTCTCTCCCTCCAAACACGGCGAGTCGAGTTAATGGGAGAGGTTGGAATGGAAGATACAGATTGTGTGGACAGGTGTCTTAAACACCTAACAAGCTGACATTAGGAGTAACTTCTTAAAGTGGCAGGACTAATCTGTGTTCCACATGGGCACATAACCAATCTGTGGGAGCCAGAATTCTTGCTGGTTGGTGTAGGATCAAATACTTATTTCACTCACTGAAATGCAAATACATTTTTAACCTTTATATAATGTGTTTTTTCAGATTTTTTTGGTTGATATTCTCTCTATCTGTTAAAATAAACCACATAAAAGAAATTACAGACCCTTCATTTCTTTGTAAGTGGGCAAACTTACAAAATCTACAGGGGATCAAATCAGTATTTTCCCCACTGTAAATACGTGTATCACTCCAGACTCCTTTATGAATGTCATGTCGTTTTAGTGCTTAGCTAACGTTTTAACCGTATCTGTGTGCGTACATTAATTATTTTTTAACTGATCAGCGCCGCACTTGTGAGATTAGTTTGCGCCGTTCGTAGCACGAGATTCGTTCGGTAGTGCGGTCGCGTGACTCTTTCAATTGATCCATGCCGATGACAGGTGAGCACGGCACGAGCTCTGTAACATCGCACTGTTTTGTTCCACTTTCAGTGCATTTGGCTTCCCATATGTACAGCTAAACACCGGTTGTCTCGCTTTCAGCTGACGTTACCGGACCCCCTCTCTGGAGATGGTGGGAATATGATCTCATTTGCATTTAAAGCAAAAAAAAAAACAAAATTTTAAAAAATACTGATACACTCCAAAACAGCTCTTTTTTTTTGTAAAATTATATTTTCCAGCTGTTATAATAAACGATCTGTTGGGTATTTTGGGCTGAAACTTCACAGACACATTCTGGGGACACCCAAGACCAATATTTCATCTTGTAAAAAGGGGCATAATAGGTGCCCTTTAAAATACTATTGTAATATGTATCTTCCCAGGAATAACACAGCACATTTTTCCACATAATTACTTCAGTCTTCAGTGTCACATGATCCTTCAGAAATCATCTAATACGCTGATTTGGTGCTCACAAAACATTTATTATTATTATCATTTAATTATAATGCTGATAAAAACAGGGAACATGGAACATGCACATTGTTTTTCAAAACTGGGCCCCAAATTTATTTAAAATATAAATATTCTGTAACATTATACATATCCTTACTCTCACTTTTGATTTAGTTATTTCTGAATAAAAGTATTAATTTATTTAGAGTCGTTTACATTATAATTCCCTTTTTGTGCCCAAACTTGGCACAAAACTACAGCCAATCACATCACTGATGTTTAATCAACAAGAATGTGGGTTGGAATGTTTATGACCAATGAGATTTCACTGTGAGCGGGGCTACTTGCAGTCAATTTAGTCACATTTAGGACACGAGAAAAACTGGAAATAAAATTTACATTTTAATTTAAAAAAATACAAATTAAACGTTTTTAATCACCTCTGTTACATCTACCACCGTTTGATAACCACTAATTCTACAAAATGCAAGCAAAAGCAAAACTTTTACGTTTATATCATCATAACGGCAACACATGTGACTCGGTGACAATGACCGTTTGGAAGCCAGTTGTTTAAAAAAAAAAAAGTTTAATCAACGAACATCAGGTCTATACAAAAGGTTTGATCAAAGGAAAGGACACATGAGACATGTGCATGAAGAGCAGAATCTATTAAAAATATAAGATTATGACCTCACTGTGTCCACTGATCTTTGAATGTCAGAGGTCACTGTCTGGATCCTCTCTAGGCCTTTTGAGAATCAGATAAAAATGTATAAAATATCCATAAGAGACTAATTTTACCTCAAGGTCCATCTTTCAACATCAACAAACTGCCCTTTAAAGGTTTTCTCCTGGTATATTGAGCATCGGCACTCGATAATCAAAAATAGCAATAAACTATTGAAAGGCTGCAAGGAGCAGGCATCAATAGTTCTGTATTACATAAATGGATGTTGACTTGACCCTGCAATGTTGGAGGTGACATGGAGATCATTACATTAGTGGATTAACAGGCCAGGGCTTATCCTCTAGCCCCCTTCACAGGACTCCTGTCATTTAGAGGACGACACCTCTGAAAACTCATTACCCAATTCAATATGCAAATGATTCGATTTTCACAGAAACCCAGTTTTCCAGGATTACTTTGCTAGCTCCCCTGAGGCCCGCGTCTAAGACTAAATTCTGTTGCTCAGCGAATCGATAGCGCCGTGCCAGAGTCAGCACATGTCGGAACTTCTAATGCGCTGGAGAGAAAGCCACCAAAGTTCTTGCTTTGACGCAAAAAAAAAATCCTGCCAGTGACATTACTTTATGTACAGACCTGCATTTACCACAGAGGAAATGTGAACTCGCTGTGCTCTTAAGCTTTGTGCATCTATGATACATTACAGCCAGATGTCAATTTATGGTTTGGGCCAATTAAATACAATTTACTGTTGGAGACCTAGAGGAAACGTTTTAATGTTTTCAGAGCAGCCTAAAGTGCTTTAATAAGATGATTATTAATACAAGGAAATGAGAAGTAAAAGGGTTTGGGTACAAGTTGTGGAAGTGAAAGCGAACAAATAATGGATTGACTTTAATTGTTTTTAGTCAGTATAATTATTATTTTTTGCATTCAGCAAAGGTACATTAAATTGACTTTTTAAAAAATGTTTCAAATAAATGCTGTTTGCATTATGACTTTTCGATTCATTAGAGAATCCTAAACGCATTTCGGTTTCCACAAAAACATTAAGAAACACAACTGTTTTCAGCAGTGATATTAATAATAATATTGTCTGAGCAGCAAATCAACATATTAGAATGATTTCTGAAGGATCATGTGACACTGGACACTGGAGACTGGAGTAATGGCTGCTGGAAAAGCAGCTTTTCCATTGCATTTTAAAGGCAGAAAAGTTATTTGAAATTTCGATAATATTCCACATTATTACCACATAACTATGAACACAAATAATGTGCTCATTAACAACAGTCAGTACGTCACACAAATATTATTTTGCGTCACCCAGACAGTTCTTCACTCCTCTCCTGAGGAAGAAAACATTTTATATTTTCCAGTTCTCTGTTTCAGGACTGGGAAAAACCAAGAGACAATCTGTGTATCTCTCTCTGAGCACCTAATTTATCATTGGCAAAGCATTTCGGAGTTTCCACTGAAACATATGGAGTTAGACAGAGGTGACAGTGACGGATGCTCTATGGGAAGCATTTAGAGCCCAGGAGTTCCTAATGCTCTGTAAATTTGTTTTACTGTAGGTTTGTTGTTTTGTCCTTGTAATAACCAACATTTTCCAGAATGATTCCTTTAAGAGTAACTTTGAAGATCCTACTATGACTTTGCCTCATCCCAAAGAGATTAACAATCTATATTTCATATAACAAAGACAAAGTCCACCTGCTAAGCTCACCTTATACAATAGAGTTAGTGGTTATCAGTATTGGGGATAACGGATTATATGTAACATCTCAGTTGAGTGTGTAACTTTCGTTCCCTGAAGGAGGGAACGGCGACATCACGTTGGAATGTATCGACGAATTGAGATCTCAATTCCAATGTGTCAGTACGTTCTGGTGTGATGTAACCGACTGAAAGGGAAAGCAAGTTACGGAATCCGATGGCTTTTTTCAAGTAACTAGTAAAGTAATACATTACTTTTTAAATATTTATTTTGCAGTTTATGTGATAGGACAGTATATAGTCAGGAAGCAATGCAGGGTACGGGATCGGGATCGGTCTACGAGCCGGCACTCGAACTTAGAACACCTGAAGCACAACGATATGTCAATGTTACATAACGCATTACTTTTAAATTTACAAGAAAATATCTGAGTTACTTTTTCAAATAAGTAGCGCAAGTTACTTTGTTTTCCTATTTATTCACTGACATTTATTCACTGATGAAATTAGTTTACTTTTTATGGAGTAAGACAATACTGTAATGCATTAGTTTTAAAAGTAACTTCCCCCAAAACTGGGTTAATTCTCTTAACATCACATGGATTACAACAGCAATACTAATGACATAACCTTGCCTCTATATACTGTATGTACAGATGAAAAGTTTCAAGTGTCCATTATTTTCAAACTTGTATGAGTGTCCTTAAGATCTAGACTGCTTTGATTTGCCAAGCACAATGGCAAGTTTTAAATTGCAGTGATTGAGTTTTTTGTTATTTTCAGAAGTATTAGATACAGGCTTAAAATGTGTTTTATTTTATCACATGTATGCATAAAAATCCAGTTTATATTGAGAATTCATGTGAAATTGTATCAATTGGGTTAATAAAAACTCATGCATCTTATGCTAATGCATATTGTCAATTAAAACATATCTTGAGGGGCATGGAAATTTATTTTTACATAAACCGGTTGCATGTTGTTGAATTTTTATCAATTTTAGCATGTGATATTGTCGGAGTAATTTTCGCTTTATGCCTATGCAAAATTCTGAAGTCGTTGTTGAAGCAAGACACATTATTCAATAAAACCATCAATTGCTACTCTCTAATTTGCCTGTGATTAAGGAGCAGAATTAATTACCTCATTATAAATGCTGATGATCAACGTCCTAGCAATAAAACCTCTAATGGCAAAGTGATTACATGTGACATATTTTCCCATTTGAAGCTATTTGTTCTGTAGCCTTTGGAGGGAACGCAAGCAATCAATACCGTTTACCATGCAGCTTCGGTTACGCTACGGACCACACACACACACATTCTAAAATGTCTACTAAAGTCTATGCAGATATTTCATTTTCTGATGCCCTTTGTGTAATTTATAATCCTCACTTCTGGACCTAATGTTATTTGAGAGCCGGGTGGAAAAATAGAGACAAATGGAGGGTCAGGTAAATTAAAAGAAACTAATTAATAGCACAGAGGGAGTGAAACTTGTGTTATTGGGGGTTGAAAGCAAATTTATTATGGCACAAATCTGGGGCAGGGAAGGAGTGCCAAAAGTGAATAGGAATCAAGGAAATAAAGCCTAGGTTCAGCGCTCACGTGTCAGACGAAACAAAGTGAATACTAATCACCTTGAGTGCCTCTCTGTGCAAATGGGAGCTATAACTCCAGTTTATTTGCAAGCTGCCTTCTCGTGTTAATAGCTAATTATGTAGCACTAGCGACAGAGACCCTCCATTTAAGGAAGGTCTGAAAAGACGAGAGAACTTGGTCTGCTGAGCACAAATGGCTCTGAATGCCAAAGAGTCGTGTTTTTCAACACTAAACCGCTAATATGAAGTAAATGGGTGGTTCTTTAATTAGAGCCAAAAATCATGTTTCATCTGTGCTAAAACATTCATTACATGGCGTAAAAACATGTATAATATAAAATATAGATTAAGCACTTGTGATGGTAGCTATATTTTTCAAAATCAGATAACCTGTGGACACAGTAGGTTTGCTAGCAGTAAATTATCTATGAACTTACAATTTTTTTTTTTTAATGTGTTTATTTATTTTTAATTCAAATGATCAAATAATAACCAGTTTGGTGATGACACCTAATCCAGCTACTCGTAAATATTTTATATGTGTAAATATTTGATTTTGTATAAAGTATATTTTGTGTATTATAAATATAAAGAATATTTGTTAGTAAATATATTTGAACTAAACCGTAGAAATGCTACGACGAAAACTAAATAAATAAATAAACAAACAACAAAAGTAGCTTTCAGTTAAAATTGTAAAATAGTCATTGATATGCTGTACGCTCAAATATATTTATATTATAAATAAAGAAGAAATAATATTTAAAATATTATATAATAATTTATAGTCAATTATCTTTGACTGTTTTTTTTGTTTGTTAAATTTAAGTACATATGAGTATGATTCTTAATTAAATAATGAACATATATATTATATTTCTATATACCTTATACAGAAATATAACTATGTTTATGAATCGTAAAATCTTACAATTAATTAATTATGATCTTTACGATCAGAATATTATCTGAAAATATTTAATTTTATATTGAATTTAGATTAAATTATTATTATTGGTTCTTGGACAAACAACTTTTGTTCTTATGTATGGATAAAATCATCTGCTTAATGCATAAATGTAAATGTAAAAAAAAAGTTATCTCTTAAATGCTTTGTGTGATGGTAATGACAGCATTTCCTTGTTATACATATTGAAAAAACAAACAAACAAACAAACAAACACCAAATGGACTGGGAAAAAAAGTTGAGGAACTTTTTAATTGAGGAATCACCCATATACAAACAAATATACAAGCACATTCAATTCCAAAAAACCATCTGCAAGAATAAAAATACTGGATAAACAGGATAGTTTGCATGTCTTTTACAGCAAAGACTTACTAATAAAATCCTCACAGATTGATTGGAACATGAATATGAGAGGAATTCTTTGCAGGGAAAAATAGTTTTATATTAGAAACTATAAAACTAATAATTTCAGAGATTATGGACACAAAATGAGCTCTGAAAGACACATTGGGCCTCTAATGTCAGTGAAATTATGCTGTGGTATGCGGCGACAGAATGTGAAAGGAAATAGAAATGGGCCTCACAATCGTCTCGTGTCATTATCACAGACTCCTGTGAACTGAAGTTCAACGGAAGGACAAACACCAGAACCCCATCTGCCGATAGTGAAAGATGGAGACCAATCTTTGAAGAAGCTGTGATGAATAATGTCCTGTTGACTGTGTGGATGGAAAGACAAACACATTGGATTGCAATTAAAACACTATTGATCGTGGTGGAAAGTCAAGCCAATAAAGGTGTTTCTTAAGGGATACAAAAGCTGCTATTTTGAGTAGCATGTCTGATTGTGGATGAGAAATTATCCAAGTATGGCTGAATGAATTCAAAATTATTATTTATTAACACAAAAGAAGATATTTTGAAGAAAAAAACAGGTTCCGGCAGCCATTGACTTGCATTGTATTTTTTATTATTTTTTTCATATTATGGAAGTCAAAGGCTAACAACTGTTTGTTTACACACATTCTTCAAAATAATTTTTATGTTCAACAGAAGAAATAAACTAATACAAGTTTGGACTCAACGACATGAGGATGAGTAAATAATGACAGAATTGTAATTTTTGGGTGGACTGTCCCTTTAAGAATGTAAATGATATGGAAAAGACTCATTTTCATATGCCTATGCTGGCACACAGAACTGCTGCAAAACGAACATATCACTCCATCTTTGTTCCAGCCACATGACAGGTCTTGAAGCACAAGTCGGATGCTGTGTAACTCAAAATATAATCACAAATAGCGAGCCACAGGGACATTCCCCCGGAATCAGGTTTCAGGGGTCTGGGTAATGCGAAATATGGAAGTTACTTACTTCCGTGATTCAGCAAGATTCACTGACAGCAGCACTTAAACAGAGATGTTCTCTGGCACTGTCTACAAGCAAAATTATGACTAATTCCGTGCTGTGTCGAACGATGGAAGACTGATTTATTATGATAAAAGCTAAGATGAGAATGCAATTTTATGCGAACTAAGTGGTTGTAAAGAGGTTGCCATAGCAGAGTAAAGATTGTGACTTTTACAGATGGAACACATTCTTTATAGTTTGCAATTTTTTTTTTTTTACCTGCCATGTTTTTTAATAGAGAGATAAGAAAAAAACACAGTCAAAAACAAATACAAGGTGGTATATATGTGGACGTCAAGTACTTTGCACATATATTATATGAGCGCGATCACTCGCGTACAAGAGCGATACTGGCTCTATATCAGCATGGCTGTTATTAGGCCAGAGGCACGAGGCAATCACAGCCGTTGATATAGAGCCGGTATTGCTCTCGTACTCGAGTGATATTGTGTTTATACAACAGTTCGACGGAATGTGTGTAATTGAACAAGAAACAATGGAGTGCCTAATAAAACCCTCTTTTTTGCGGAACTACTTCCTTCCGCCACGGTTTCAAAGCTCAAGTTGACAGTTAAACATTCGTCACTTTTAGAATTCGTATCAAGGACATGTGCTACTTCAGTTAGGTTGTTAGTGAGAAATAATGAGGTTATAAGACAGAAACAATGCGGCAAGACGTGCATCCAAAATGAGAGCGAGAGAGACCGCGAAGCTAGACGTTTCTTATATAACTAACGTACTCTATGATTAGCTCAGTGAATAATAAAAAAATAACATAGACCCGGCTAGAACAAGCGGATTGATACAAAATTGTGAAAGGGCGTTCCAGTAGCGATACCAGTACAATATTACAATATCTCACGGTTCTCAACCAATAAGATTTGAGAACCAGAACAAACTGTTATATAAAATTATATTATTTAGTACATCCATCTTCTTTCTTTCTTTCTTTCTCAATGGCAACAAAAAATAATATGATTATATTAAATAAATTAGGTGATATACAATGTTATTATGTAGAGTATAATAATAATTCATACATGTCGCCGTGTTTTTGTTTGTTTTTTTTGTTGTAATCATCATCCTCCATCATCAATCCATCAATTTATTTTACCGAGAGAAAAGAAAGAAACAACAATATATTATAGATTTCCCTTTTTATTCTCCACTACGGAAGTTTCTGAAATAAATAAAAAGGAATGAAGCATGAATGAATATATTAAATACACACTCACACACAAACAACACACACACACACACACACACACCGTCTGTAAAAAAAAAAACAAAAAATATAAATATTATATTACTATAAATTATTACAGGGGTTGGCCAAAATAATGTGACAATTGTCATTATTATAGGTGTTAATACCATTTGTGTAGGCTAAAGAAGGCAACATTTCTTATTCTCTGTTGGAAAACAGCCTGGCATTGGATTCTTGCACTTCAGTGATACTTCCACAAACAAACACAGCACTGAGATTTACAAGAGCTGCTTCTGGTCATGGAGGAACGGTCTAAATCTCAGCGGTGAGGAGATGAGAGGTGTTCGCCAAGCTCCTGCCATTTCTCATTCATGTGCGAGAAAAGTGTGGAAGTGTTATTCCTGCCGTCCGCAGACTGACACAAAGGATGTCAGTCCCCTGACACTGAAGTGTGGAGTCATTACCGGAAAGGTCACACTCCCTCAGATCCGTCTTTAACCTAGACTGTCCACATCCAATCATTTAAGCTGTTTGGTTAAAGTTAATTAGTTTGTTTCGGGAATCTAGCTGCAGTCTAGTTTGGTATTTACAGTTTTTCATTGACGTCTTTTGAAGTGCCAACCGGCTGTTTCCCTCTTTCACCCTGTCCCTGCAGTGACATCGTGAAAAGGACATTACATTCCCAAATGGTTTGTCTTTGACTAAGAGGGGCTGACATTTGGCACAATATTAAAAATCCCATAAAATCGACATGGAGTCTTAAATTCTCACTCAAAGTCTTAAATGACTTTTTGGAGCTGCTGAAGGGCGATAAAAATCTGGAGCCCATAATCAGAGAATTAGCTGATGGGCAAGAAATGTCTTTTAGCTTGAATTATCGGCCTCATTTTCATGATGTGACTGCTTATCTGATGCCCCCGTCATGCTGACTGTATACATCAAGGCAAATTCAACTTGGAAAAAACACATATTTTAGGATTTAGAAGGTTAAAGAAGAAAAAATAAAGAGATTAATAAATAATGCAACTAAAAATTAATTGTATTATACATATGAAAACATGCTATAAGCGCATGCCACAGGGAGCAAACTTGTCTGAAACTACTGACAACATTACATGATAATTCATGCTAAATATCTATCATAGTATACAAAACCACATATTAGTCTTGTTCTTTAATCCAAGAGAGATATGAGAGAGAAGGCCAATATTGGTCTGGGTTGCAGAGAAACCACAAGGCTGTACGAACATGACAATAAATAAACAAACACAGAAATAAATAAATACAAATCCTATATATGTTAATATTATATGTATAAATAGTACTCTATTCATTATAGTGGTATATACTTAAATTATACATAATATGAATGTAAACAAGTATGAAGAGACGGAACAAAAAGAACTGAAGCATAATGTATATACCTAACAATAAAATTAATATCATTCAATAACATTAGGCCTTGTAACTATTGAGATATAAGATACTGGCGCTATATCTATTGAGAGAACGAACACACCGTTATGATTTTTTATTAATTATAGATTGAAAACAATATGGGTGTAATAAATATTAGATTTCTGTGCATAATATAATATCATACAAGTTTTATTATTGTCATGTAATTTAATATATATTTGATTTAATAAGTATGCAAAGTAACCTTTGACTGTACATAGTAACAAAAGTTACCTTGCATGTGCATAATCAAAACAATAATTTTAATATGCATGTCATCAATTGGGCATCTCACAATACTGTTTGTTCGTTGTAAAATAAAACCAGAAAAAATAGAGCGAGAGTCATGAAGAAAAAAAAAAAGAAGAAGAAGACGAATCAATAGCTGTCATTAATTCAGAGAGAGGTTCAGCTCGGGGTATTGAGTTTTTCATTACTGTGGTTTTACACATCTAACCAATGTGGAGTTCAGGCTTGGAGAGCATAAAGAAAAGCTAAAAAAAAAATCTTAAAATAAAGCACTTGTGGGCTGGGATTTGACACTTAAATAATGAACTAATAAACCTTTATTGACTTTGGAGTATTAAAAATGTCAAACATCACTGTTTGTAATGAAACTTATTAAGCATATATGATGAAATGTGTCAAACAGCATAATTAAAAATGAAATTAAGGTTGCTGAAAGCTTGACACCTTGAGTTGTCTAAAGCTACATTGATTTAGACTATACAAACATAGCTCAGATACATAAATCTCTTACAAAATAAAGCCATATGAGCTGTACTTTGAGTGAGGACAGGCAATATAGTATAAGAGGAGTATATTTTCATTACGAGTTATTGTAATCTTCCAGTCTTAGCAATTGCGACCCGTAATAAAAGCATCATCAGCAATGCGCAAAGCAATCATGCTCTAGCATTAACTTCAGTGAGTATGCAAGTGGCTTTATAGCTTTACAAAAGATTTATTGCTACTGTTCAGTGATGGTGAAACATTTAATTGTTACGTAAACAATTAAGGAAGTCAGTGTTAACTCAATCTTGAATGTACCTCTAGCAAATAGTCACTCATGTGATTTCGTTTAAGGACCCCGAATTTAATTACCACTCTCTGTCCGTTATCTCCATATTTTAATTTAATTAGCAGCCTGCTGAACAAAACCAAAATAAAAAGCACTCAACTCATTAAGAGGAGAAGAGCAGTTATTTCGCAGGAGGTATGAGAACGTGCTCCTTAATGTCTCCAGTTCAATTCCTCATCGCTCTGTTTGAAACAGACGGGATGATACCTGCATGATGCATTAGCTTTTATGAAGTGGCCATGCGCTGGTAAAAATGGGGTGTTTGTACATTTAAATACAAATGAAGGGGACAGTTTGCATGGCTTTTTATGAGCTGAGTGCATTTACTTAATTGGTTTGTATTTGTATTCTAGACTCTGCTTAAAACGTCAACTTGTCATAACTTAAAATCTGTCCGCATTATAAGTATTAAATAGCTTGAAGTCTGCTTAAAGTTCTAAATTGTGGTCATAAATTGTTGAAAATGATATGCCACAGACATAGAGAGCAAATCTGTCAAATTGAATGTCTAAATTACTGACACGATTGCATGATTTCATACCAAAAAAATAAATAAAATATAAATAACTAAATAATTAATAAATAACATTTGATTTTATATAATTTGTATTATTTTTCTCATTTAATCTTTACTTTCTCTCTTCTCTCGCTCTCTCTCTCTCTCTCTCTCTCTCTCTTCGCTCTCTCTCTATATATATATTATAATATAGATATATTATTAAATTACTGCAACTAAGCACATAAAATATTATATAGACATATCTATTATATATATATATATATCGTAATATATATATATAGATATATATATATGCAAGGTCATTTGCAAAAACAGAGACTCTGTTTGTAACAATTTCAAAAAATATGTTTTTTTTTCCATTGTGCATTTCAATAATCTCAATCAAAATGCAGTTGTTTATTTGATAGCGTTAAAAAATAACAAAATAATACAGCTAACTAACACAATAATAACATGATACAATACAAAACATGATTTTTTTTAAAGCGGAGTGTATATATATATATAAACAAAACATGTTTTTTTCAGAGTGTGGATTTCCCCCGAGCAAATCTAATTTTAGATAATCAAATGCAAAGTCTGACATGCACTACGGGTGGCGCCAAATGTAATGACACCTCAAGAAGCGGAGTACAAAATTGTGCGAAAGTGTGTTAGGAGACACGCTCAAGTTAGCACAGTATCTTATTTTGCCTCGTTTGTCTGTGTGTTTGTGTGCAGAAGTATATATTGAGTGGCATTTATTTGGGCCATGCTTAATTTATATTTCTCCTACTGCCAAGCAAGCACTTTAGTCACTGACATGGCAGACCTGTTCCTCCGCTTCCCGCTGACCCTGTCTGCCTTGATCACTGCAGGCTTCCACTGTCTACCTGCTCTGTCTCCTGGGCCTGGGCTATTTCAGTTCAGCTGACAGCAAGACGCTTCGGTATGGGGTCTCCCTTGAATGTTTGTTTCACAACACAAACCTGCCGTTAGAAAACAGAAATCAAGCATAAAGATGAAACTGATTCAGTATGCAAACAGCGAGCAAACAGGTTACATACTTGGAGAAATAATTGAGGTATTGGAAACCAATACAGAGCACTTTCGGTGGCGATGTTAAAATGCTTTGCCTTTTTCAACACAAACAAAATTCATCCAAAAACCAACTTACATGGCAAGGATGATGGGGCAGAATCAGGTTGGGCATTTTGTCCTTGTTCCCCTGGAAACAGTGACACACACAGCCTGTTCAGAATGCCAGACGCTTTACTCACATAATGCATTGCTCTCCTCCAGCACACACACACATCTGCTTGAGAGAAACTCCATACCGCTCTCGCCAGGAAAGCTTTCCTAAATATGCCTTGCTTTTATGCATTTTCAACGTTATTTCTATCTCAAGGTGGAGTGGGATCCTAGAAATATCCCCCTTAAAATCAACCTTCAGATTGCTTATTTTTGCCTTGGTTGCCACTCTTCAGTTTCCATTTACCTTTGAAGTGTCACAAATGACAAGTAGCTATACCACTATCTTAAAGGAATAGTTCACCCAAAACTAAAATTTGCTGAAGGTTTACTCAGGTCATCCACGATTTGGAGAAATATACCATAATATCACTTGCTCACATTGGATCCTCAGCAGTGAATGGGTGCCGCCAGAATGAGAGTCCAAACAAGCATTACAATTGTAGCGTCTGGACCAATCAAACACACAATATATATTTTGTTTTTATATTTAACAAATACCTTTGAACCCCCTTCAGTTAACAAGCCATATGAGGACCCATGGACCCTTCCCCCCTGAATGCGTAACACCCCAGGAGGCCGAAACAGGCCCCTTTTGTTGCATGGCAACCAACGCTGATTTCACTGGGTTTATTGGCCAAAAGTATTTAAAGCAGGGAAAATCCCTGCATGTCCGAGGGCAAGAGGCAGAGTAGAAATTGACTTTTCTACTAATTAAGTCATAGGAAAACCTTCTTTGAATGAACACACATATCCTTCACGTCATTGGGTATATTATGGTCATTGTGTATTTGGTCTTTGAAGTTGTATACTGTTATGCAGGCTTATAACCGAAACACACTCCTGTCAGCTTACATATATATATCTCTACCATGTGTAGTATCTATGAATTCGCCTTCTTATGATCGAAACAAGCGTGTATAGTATATATTGGTACATAGGCAATATATATTAGAGCCCTGAGAATCGTTAATAATTTCGAATTAAGTCCATTTGCAAATTACCATGCTTAGAGACAAAGGTCGTAAACCCTCCAGCAATTGCCACCTCCCTCTTGGAATTTCCATCTTTCTCATTGGACAACCTCATTTTGAGAGGCGGGGATCTTCTCCGACCTCAAAGGCCCAGGGACCCTCCCAGTCGGTGGTTTGTTTGAATTCTGAGAGGATGCGAGAAAAACGCACCCGGAAACCCTAAACTCGTGCCAGGCTTCGACCTTGTCCTTTCCATTCATCAAGATCCTCTGTCCCACTATACGCAACGTCGTTCATCAACCAACTTCAGCAAAGATCACTGGGACTTTAAGATTGCATCAAGCCTTTCTTTCAGACAGATGAGACGTGCAAGTGTTCAAATTTAGTCTTATTAATTGATATATTAAGTATAAGTTACACCTTTTTACAAAGGTGTGTTTGAACTAAGAATCTGACATATCCTTCAGGTGTAGATCTGCTGAATATGCAAAATGTTCCATAAAATTCATTCTTTATGCATCTTTCTATGCTGAGTTAAACTTTAAACCTTTCCTATAACAACTGTATGTGTGTGTGTGTGTGTGTGTGTAGTGTATGTTAGACCAGTTTATGTGTGGATGTAGGATGTTAGACCAGTTTATGTTTTATGTAGTATGTTAGACTAGTTTACGTGTTTATGTAGTTAATAAAACCTTACTTGTATCAAACTTGACGTGGTTCATTGTTTGCTCATAATTGGAGTCACTTAATCATGCAGATTTAAGCTACACGCTTTTGTAGAATTGTACAGTAAGAAAGTTATTTCCTTAACCAGGAAATTAACATTCATAGCATTAACAGACCGTTGACCCTGAGAGGTCAAGTAAATATCTACAGCGGATCTAAAATATAAATAATTAATTATAACTAGTTATGGTAAGTTATTCATATTTCCTCATGAGCTGATTCGTTACACAATTATCCACAAGTAATCCACATGACTCCACTACATCAATTAACATCTTGTGTAAAAGTAAAAGCTGCATGTTTGTAATAAACAAAACTATCATTAAGATGTTTTTAACTTCAAAACATCCTATGTCATAAGTGCTTTAAACATTGAAAAGTAGAATGTTTGCATCAGTTTAGAGAATGTACACAGATGCAAACACTGTTTAAAGCAGAGCATCGTCGAAAACAGGTTCTAAACGACTATGTAGGGGGTTTTGATGTGGGAGGACAAAGAGGATAGCTTTTCTTGGCCGGAAAGCATTTATATGGACTGGTATTTTGGCCAGAAAGGACGATTTAAAGTTAAAATGCCTTAATGATGAATTTGTGTCTTACAATCACGCAACTTTTTGCAACACTAGACCGTAATTGCATTTGGAGTCGTGTGGATTACTTGTGGATTGTTGTGATGTTTTTATCAGCTGTTTATACTCTCATTCTGACGGCACCCATTCACTGCAGAGGATCCATTGGTGAGCAAGCGATGTAATGATAAATTTCTCAAATATGTTTGATGAAGAAACAAATTCATCTACATCTGGAGGCTGAAAGTGGAGTAGCATTTTCAGCAAATTTTCATTTTTGGATGAACTCTTCCTTCAACCCTGAAGCACAATACAATGCACCTATGAAACTATTTTCTAGTTGTGTCATAATAATATTAATAATAAAAAATGTATTTTCATTAATAAAGCAGCTTTTGCAGTTGCAAACTACTTTTTCCAATAAGCACACAACAAAATATTATAACTTAAATAATAATAATAATAATCGTATTATTTTATTGTTAAACTGTAATTGCATGTTCAGCTTTACATTTGAAACAGTGGATAAAAAAAGATTAACTTTGGTAAATCAGTTCATTTGGACAGTTCACAAAAATGAACTGATTCAAAAAGGTGATTCATTTCTTGAAAATGTGCATGTTTTACAGAGAAATATTAAAGCTGTTGTTTGTCATCATGCTTTCGACTTAGAAATTTGACATAAAGTTTAACTAGTTGAGTAGTTTTCAGTCCAATTCCAATAAAAGATACAACTTAAAATAATAATTTGTTCACTAATGAGGGCTTTAAATTGAGTAGCTTAACAAATTACTTGCAGCAAGAAAGATTTATTAAAAGTTTTTCCCCCACACTATTTCTATTATGAAAAAAGTCTAAATTAAGGGAAAATCTCTGACTTTCCCATTTACTTGATAATGATTACAATGACAGATCAGGCACTAATCGCAACATACGGTCAAACTGGCACTGAGGCAGGCATGAGACAAAAAAACTTCATAGACGAGATGGAGTGCAATATCTGTTGCCCTTAAATAAACCTGTCAAAAAAACTTAAAGTGATGGACTCTTTATTCTGAAAAAAGGCCCTGTTAACTTCAGTCAGCAAATATGGCAGTGACTGGCCTGGCTTTCAGCCTAATGTAACCAACTGGAGCAGATCCCTCTTCCAAATACTCCCAGGCATAAAACCACCATCAGCATTATTTAAGAGCTGCTAACATTATTTACGGTGAGTATGTTTTTGAAAAATGTCTGGATATTCATAGAAATACACAAAAAAGGGCCTTCAAAAACACCTTGAGATAATACAGACATATCAGTGTTTTAAATAAAATGTGTCTGCACTGAACCTGCCAACGGTCGATTAAAAATATTGTCAAGTGTCTGAATCACATTAAAAACATTTGAATCCTCCACTTCATGTGCTGACCTTGAGCAAGAATGTACTGACCCTGCGTTTGCTCATAACAAGCGTTTCCTGGCTTGTTTGTCAAAGTGAATGCTTTTAAAGGGTAGGCAGAAAGCTTCACTTCAAAAGAAAGAGGGGAAAAAAGTCAGCCCACATTTAATTCCCTCTGAACCGGAGTACAAGAGGGATGGAGTGTGGTCTTTTCTGTACTCCAGCTATATTTGGTCAATGTTATTAATAAACAAACAGATTAAGGAGCGTCTTGGAACTGGAGTCTGCAAAGAATTGGCCATCGTTGCATCAGCTGTATCAGCTGGCTTAGCCACAGAAGCTATAAATAATGTTTTTGAGAGAGTATGAGCAACTTTAGCGACCTGTATTTTACCTTTTGTCATTCCAAGGCCGTTTGACTTTCTTTCTTCTGTGGAACACAAAAGAGGATGCTTAGCAGAATGTTCATGCAGCTCTTTTCCGTACAATGAAAGTGAATGGCGATCGGCGGCTGCTTTGTGGTCTCTGCAATAAAGAAAACGGGTGGTAAAGAATTACATAAAGTGGCTACATTACAGCTGTGATCTCGATAAATAAATAATGACTCTTACATGACACTTGCTAGGGTGCTGGTGTATACATGTGTAAAGCAGCTCCGGAACTAGCGATACTTGGCTGCACGTTTGAAGGTCACAGTTTAAGAGGTGAATTTTGCTCCTCGGTACCATTCATTAATCTGAGCTGCAACCAAGAAGGAAAATGAATCTTTGTGATAAATGCTAGAGTGGGGAGCTCAGGTGTGTGCTGTGACTGGGAAATAAAACCAGAGGTTTATTTTCGCACTGATTCCATTGAAAGTTTGGGAGGGAAAGTAGGCCTGTGAATTTAACACGTTAATTTAGCTAATTACAATAAAAATGAACGCAATTAATCAAGCCCCCTGATTCAATAAAATGTTCAGTTTGAAAACAGCTTCTGTATACGGGGTGCTATTGGAGGTTTTGGAAACATAATGCTTTATATCGCTCATGGTTTACTTGATGTTAAAGGGATAGTCCAAAAATGAAAATTGTGTCATTAATTACTCACCCTCACATTGTTCCAAACCCGTGAGACCTTTGTTCATCTTCAGAACACAAATTAAGATATTTTTGATGAAATCCAAGAGATTTCTGACCCTGCATAGAGAGCAATGCAACTACCACGTTCAAGGCCCAGAAAGGTAGTAAGGACATTGATAAAATAGTCCATGTGATATCAATGGTTCAACCATAATTTAATGAAGCTACGAGAATACTTTTTGTGCGCAAAGAAAATAAAAATAATTACTTTATTGCATGTTCTTCTCTTCAGGGTCAGTCTCCGCCACCATTCATGAGAGCACCATGATGCATTAAATAATAGTTCCAAATAAAGTCAGATAAAAACATTTAAGCATCTCTGAGCAAAACAGTGTTTTGTTCCTGAATGAATCTGTTTCTGAATGAATCATTTGAGTCAATGATTCAATGATCCATTCCCTTGCTTCATTTCTAAATTAATCAGTTTAAACTAATTGTTTGAATGAATGATTCAATTACGTCTAAGCCAGCATACACACACAATCGTATGTGTGCCCTTTCAAAGTCCTTTTTTAGAGTCCATTAGAAAGCTTCAACTTTGTCCAGCGTCCAGCATCGTGCTATAGTTTTTTCGAAGTTAAACGATCAAATTATTTTCATAAAGTTGCAGCTATCTCATAAATCCCTCACACAAGCGTGTGTCAATGCAGCCGTCTGTTGTTGTTACAGCCTCCGCTATTTTGTTGTAGGTTGTATGCGCCATTATTTAGTTAATTTTCTACAATGGCCCGCAGTGTTGCCACCTTGCGGAACAACTGATTAGTTCAAAACCTAATAGAAAGTTTAAAAGAGGAGCATTCATTTGAAATATAAATCTTTTGTAACATTATAAATGCCTTTACTGGCACTTTTAATCAATTGAATGCATCCTTGCTGAATAAAACTGTCAATTACTTAAAAAAACATGATAACAATTAAACTTGAAACCTTGACCCTTTAGATAAGACTATTGGGGTCCTTAACACTGGCTTTTAATGCAAAACATACTTGCAATAGTCTCGCAGGTGATGCATTATTACAAAGGATACAGTACAGACGTTTACTGCAATGTTCTGATAACACAAAATATAGATCTACTATAAAAAACATTAATAAAAAAACTTAATTAATCATAGCATCAACAACAGACATAATAATAATCCTGCTAGTACAAATTCAGGAGCTGTGTGTACAGTATGTGATGTGGTTTTATCTGGCAGATTTATGAAACACGCATTGTTCCCAGTAGTCCGTAAATGTAATTTAGAATATGTTAGATCTCCTCTGAACCACACAGATACTGTCTGATATGTTTTATTGTACTGCTTTGTGTGGGCAATTCAATCTTCACCCATTAGATATGAGGAAACATCGCTATTTTGAATTTGTAGGTGTGATTCGTAACAGAGTCGAAGCAGTTGAGCTAAAAAGTCACAGAATGTGAAGAAATTCCTTATGGGTTAGAGAGGAAACAGTTGGGAATTGTGGGATCGTGAGAGGCACAGTGGGGCGGGTTCGTCTCTCGATGTCTGCGGGAGTCACTTTAAACATAGTCGGGAGTGTTTTAGTTTTTATCAATAAATGAAATTGTTTACTCTCAGAGTCACACATCAGAGTTTTCTCTCTCAGAATGGCGTCCCAGCTCTTGTGTAGCTCTCATTCAGAGTACAAGTGATCTGGGAGAGAGCATGTACCAGAAAAGCAAACATTAAACAGCAAGGCCGTCCAAAGTGATCTTCACAGTTCTTTGAAAGCATCTGGTTGGACATATTTTATTTCTGAGCAAAGTAGATTATTTATCAGTGTGAATACTAGTTCATAAATAAATGTTCTTGTTGTTTGTCTGGTAGAGTTTGGTGCGAGCAAAACCAAGGTCATTGGTTTTATTCCCTTGAAACACTTACAAAATGTACAGCTGTGGGGAAAAGTATGTGAACCTTTGGATTACCTGGATTTTTGCATTAATTAGTCATAAAACTAGTTCTAACATCCAGCCAGTGAAACAAGATGGAGGTAAATCAAGATTTCAGACTGGTCTCCACTGCACTAAACAAGGACTACGTTTATGGATGGAGCCACTGGTGTCTAAGAGAACATTTCTGCATGTCTGAAGTCAACAAAAAAGCACCTGGATGTTACACAGAGCTACTGGCAAAACATTGGAAAGTTGAAACCAGTGGAGTTGTTTGGAAAAAGACACAAGGCTATGTGTGGAGAAAAGAAAGGCACAACACGGTATGGTGGATGGGGCCATCAAGGTTTGGGGCTGTTTTGATGCCCCAAGGACTGGATAGCTTACTAACATCAGAAAGAAAGAAAAAAACTGAAAAAAAGGGAATTCTAAAGTTTATCAAGACATTTTGCAGGAAAAGAAAATCTGTCCTCCAAAGCTCAAGAGAGATTGGGACAGTGCTGGTATTGATAAACTATAAAACTATTTAAAATTTGTTTTCTTAAAATGAAAGCTGAAATAAAATGAAATCAATAATAAAATAACAATAAAAAACTAAGAAAAAAAAAAAACTTTTAGGGGAAAATCAAGAAGTACTAAAACTACTAAAACTGAAATAGAATAAATTGAAGCTAAAATAAAGTACACCCAACAATATAAATAAATATTTATATATTTATATATATATATATTATATATATATAATATTATATATATATATATATCTATATATATATAAAACGATACAATTACAAAGTAAAAAACATTTTTAGTAAAATAAATTACTAAAATTAAAAGAAAACTGAAAAAAAATAATCAAATATGAGGTAAATAATATAATAGCATATAAATAGTGAAATAAACTGGGTTTGGGGGATGCAGAGGACGAAACCCAAGCACATTTTTAACAATTTAAAACCTTTGAAGTTTCCCGTGATGCATATGGAAGACCGTGAGTGAAATTGAAGAATCAATTAAATAATAAATAAAAAACACTTGACAAACACCGTTTTTAGTACAATTGTGAAAAAAATTATATCCAGTTCATGTTTAAACATTTACTTAAAGTTTACAGTAAAAAAAATAAATCACTTTTCAAAGTTACAAATACACAGATTCATGTTTAAAATAGATGTAACAAAACATTATTTTAGTTACTATACAACAACAACAACAATAATAAAAAACAATAATAACAATACAATTATTATTATTATTATTACATCTTCAAAACATAACAGTTTAATTACACAAAATACCATTATAATTATTATTGTGGTTTAATAATAATAATAATAATAATAATTGCACTGCATAATGTAAATGCATAAAATCCCTCTGCACTTAACTTCTATAAGACAAACATTTACATTTTTCCATACCAACAAATCCAACTGCATTTGCATATTTGCTAATAGCTTTCTAATTAATTTCTGATTAATTATCAATAGAGGAACATATTGGCTCTGCGTGCACAGCGATGATATATTGAGTTACTGCAATTACGGACCGTCCTTTCTATCCTGTCACATCTGCTGGCGGTCTGATCTAAGCATCTTGAGACTTTGACAGCTCAGTGTAAAGCTCAGTAATATTTTGGGGCTTTTGTGCTCTTTATCCCAGACTGTGCAAAGGTGTAAAATGACTCATCAAAGCCGTCACACCTGTCTGTTTTTTTCCCTCTCTGTCTACCTTTTTAGAGCCGAACTGCACGCATACAACCTCCCACAGACATTCCTGTGGACGGTCTAGGGAACGATGCACACGATACAGGGGCAAAAAAAAAAAAAAAAAGAAAGTTCACAGAAGCTAGAGGGAGCCACCTTTTTGGTTTTTAGGGGGGGTTTAATGTTTTTGGGGGGTTTTTATGCTAATTCGAGCCATGTCGGATGGACGCTTTCTCCCTCTGCCCTCCCTGGAGAGATGGCAGACATCATCACTGCCTATCACGGTCGCTCTGAGAACTCTTTGCTTTGTGCTGCTGTTGGGTGACTTCTAACACAGCGGGAACCAAACCACAAACCAATTTCAATACAGCTTTTTTTTGGTATTGCCAGAAATAACTTTTCCTGTCATAACTTTTGTTGACAGACAGGCTGTCAGTCTGTGCAGTATTTGGTGTGCAGGTTACAACAAGTCTTTAAGGCAAGTCATGTCACTCGGCAGCCATCTTTGAAACGCCTCTCGGGAATGCAAGTGCAGCTCCTATCTCTTTGACTGGGGAAACATCAAATTCTCCAAAACAGTTCGCCAAGCTTATGATTAAATTTCATATTTGAAATCACCAATGAAATCTGACAACAACTGTATCATAAATGTTGTTTATTTTGCTCAAATGGTGTTAAAAGTATTGTAGGCTAGACCAGCAGTGTCGGGATTGGGATGGCTTTTACTCAGAAGCGCGGGGGGCTAGTTCGTTAGGAGCGGCCATATTGAGCACTGCATTTTTCCCCATTCAAAACTATACGAGTGACATGTCTTGGGTAGTCTATAGTGTTTGATATGAATGACAGGTAAAGCAACCAATCACATTTAGTTTGTGCCAAGTCATATCCGATGATGACTTCAAAACTCCTGAAGTGTTTCCAATTTTGTGTGCCATATGCATCAAACGTTCAGCCAACGGTCCGTGGGTGTGACGTCTGAGGCTGAGACTAGGTTCTTTTAACGAATCAAAACATACAATGAAAGTGTAGTCTGATTCCAGAACAAATGACTCCCTGGTACGGTTAGTGAATGAAAAACACACAGCTCGACCAGGAGTCGCTCCAAAAACAAGTTAGCATTTTGAATCAGTCCCTTACAAATTTGATTCCATCACAGAACTGTATCCAACAGTGTTTATTTGACTCACTTACTGAATAGTAAGTTATAATTTCTTCGGATAGGCCTAATCATGATTAAGCAAGTTCTGTTTGTCAACATAATTACTGAGCGTCCATATGACAATGAGTGACCAGGACTCCGACTTAAAGCAGGAGAGTTAAACCAAACTAAAAATAAAATAAAATATTCTATCACAGTCTACAACTGTGGATTCTTTTTGGTTTGTACAAGCTTGCCATTATCATGGAAGCAAGTGCAGATGTGCTGGTATATATATATATATTTATATATTATATATATATAAGCGCAGGAGCATGATATTAATGTAACACATGTCTGTTTGGATCAGCGAGGCCTCCCGGCACCATAATCCCTTCATCTGCTCAGAGAACACACCTACTCCCATAAAAACATAATTTCCACCTGAGAGAAGACGCATATGAATTGATAACAGGATTCCGCACCGCAAACAAGCACTTTATCACCTTCAGTGCAGAAATCCAGCATACGGGAGAACATGGGAACATTCATTATTTCAATGTCCAGCTTGCTAACACCTTAGATCCTTATTAATAATACGGGTTAAGAGAGTGCTATATTTCAATTACCCTTCTCATCTGCACATTCTGAGAGATGTAAACAGTAGGACGCTGTGCAGATCTTTGAGATCTGTGCACATGAATAATAGAGATCCCAGAGCTGTATTTTCTGAAAGTAAATGAATAAATCAGTCAGTTTTAATGTGGCAGCTTTGTATTTTTCATACTTTAAAATGCCTGAAGTTGCCCTTCATTTGACTGTGGTTTGCGTTCTTTGTGGATATAATATCATAGCTCAAACATTTGCTCATTGTTTGGTCATTGCAATTTTAAGCTCTTTTGTTGTTTTTCTTTTGTTCACTTAGCCTGTCTGGATGCTTCTGCACTTTAATGCTTTGTTTGCTAAATGACTGACACCAGGGTATTTCACCAGACTGTCCCTCACAGGTCAGTTTGTGGTGGTCAACACCATATAGCCTATAACTAATGTAAAATATGAAAAAGTAAACATACTGAAAAAGTTGTATGATAATTTTCAAATCAAACTGTACATCACAAATCTTTTTGATAATTATATAGGCTATAATTACTGCACATAAAACATGTTTACTCCAGTTATAATGATTTCTGTAACTCACAGAGTGCTCGGTCCGGGATTGACAGCAGCAGTAAGAAAACGTGACAGCAGAGTTTAGTTAATTTTTAAAATAACATCATTACAAGTAACAAGCTGCTCGCTCGGGTCATTCAAGGATTTGTGTGATATTCTATTTGAGTTGGTTTGCCTGGTAGCTGTCATGATCTCCAGCTGGAGTGCCCATGAGCTTATCTAGAGGGCACTCCATTCTGTACCTTGCCATTCACTCAGGACTCCATTTCCCATAATCCTTTGCCCGGACTCATCAAGTGCATCACCTGTCTCTCATCAGATCTCATCATCAGTTCACAGCTGTCTCACATTTGTAGGAACTCATTATTGCACCACAACTGTTTCTTATCAGTGACACTATAAAGGTTGCACTCATTCACACACACATTGCTGATTATTGTTTAGCCTGTACCCTGTTCTGAGTCTCTGTGTTTCCAGCCTTGCCTTGCCTTCTTGTTTCTTGACCTTGGACTGTTTATTGGATTGCTCTTTTGTCTCGCCCTGGATTGTACCTGTTTGCTGGTGTTTGACCCTGCCTGTTTTGACCACTCTTGTGAATAAAAGCTGCATTTGGATCCTCAACTCCACTGTCACGCCTCCCATGTTACAGAAGCTCACGCAATACGGCGTTGCACTTGAGTGATGAAGAGCTCCTATACGAAACCCCATGAAACTATGGTTCAACAAAACAGCTCAGAATAAGGAAGTTAAAATAGCAGGGCTGCATCAACAAATGTGTTTTAATAACACTTTTGCATTTGTTAATACTATAGGGTAGGTTTAAAGTTAGGTTTGATGTAGGGGATATTTCCAACATGATAGAGCATTAACTTTTAGCGACACTCCTCGGCTATTTGAATTATGATCCACCACAATACATACCTGAAGCAACGTAATACAAACATAGCAATACGTGCCTATAGCAACGTAACAAGAACGTGCCAGGGTAACGTATTGAACCTGCGTTTTAGCTCCACTCGCTGGACATTTTACTTTGAATCTATCGTGAAACGTGCAGTAAGGTATATAAATAAGGGTGTTGCAGAAAAGAAATGCAGGCACGAATTTCGAATGAGCCTGGCTTGCATTTGTTCGTTGGATCACTTGAAATCGATTCTTTTTTTTACTAAAACGGAATTTTGGCTACTGTACATTGGACGTGTCAGGGGATTTTACACATTTTGAAATAATAAATCGAAAAGTAGGACTGTTCAACTTGTTAAACAGTGTTAATGCTGATATTACAAATAACCTTATTAAATGACGTTTTAATAATTTTTTCTACAAAAAAAAAAAAGTTGTTAAACATTGCTATGTTTTTGGGGCAGTCGTGGCCTAATGGTTGGACTCCTAATGGAGTCGGACTTGTAACCCTAAGGTCGTGGATTTGTCTCGATACCGGCAGGGATTGTAGATGGGGGAGTAATTGTCTAGCACTCTCTTCCGCCCTCAATACCACGACTGAGGTGAGTCCCTTGAGCAAGGCACCAAACCGCTCCCTGGACACCACCAGCAAAAAACAAAAACAAAGGGGAGGGCTGCCAAGAGCACAAATTCTGAGTAAAAGGTAATCATACTTGGCTACATGTTACATCCTTTCCTTTCCTTTCCTTTCCATAGCTGTAACCAGCAGATGCCCTCAATGTGTGAAGTTTCAAACGCTTTGAAACAGTGAATCATTGCAAAACAATTGGTACAGTTGATTCAGTCTTGGTTCGCTTCTCCCAGCACAATGGCAAAGCCATAGTTTTGAGCGTTTCCGGAAATTGTTAGTGGCTGGGTCTGAAGTAGGTACTTGTTTTGAATAAGTAATTACTTTGAGACTTTTAAAAAAGTATGTTCTATATTGTATGAATTTGTGTAGAATGTAATACATCATTGTCATGTGACATGTTACTGTCACTGTCACAAATCCTCTCCTGTGGCCCAATTTGATTATAAAGTGTCCACCAGAAGAAAAATAAGTAAATAGCGTGAATTCGAGCACACATACTGTTTTTCGCCTACTGTATAGTAGGGAAACATGCAAATTTGAATGCAGCCATTGTTTGTTTTCACCTATAATATGTTATTGGATGCTAGCATAGCGTGTAGCTCCAGGAGCTCACGGCTGGGTCTAGTACCCTTATGGCACTGACCGTAGAATACTAATTAGCTGATGCATTTAATTCCGTCAGAGTCCATGGTGTAATCTATCACACTTGGGGGAGACAAACAAAATACACTACTCATGCAAATTAAACTCGCAAGAGCTCTAGGCAAATCACTTTATTCTCTTATTCATTTATGTCTTTCCAGCGGCCTATCATGGAAATCTCTTCCTCACTTCACCGCCCATAATAAGCACAGGGGAAGGTGCTGATTCAATGCTTTGCCATGAAGAATAGATCAGACATGCTTTGATATTCCCTCTGAAATATATCGACTTTTATGGCCCCCTCAGAGTGAATTCCGTGCCATCTGGTAAATGCAGTCGAAGCATGTCGGCCAGTGAATTCTGTCGCCACGAAGGCAATAAATGCCCTGCTCAGAGTCATGTAATGTAATGTGCAGTTAGTCATCTCTCTCACGTGGCTCTTGCAGGCAGTGTGAAGCTCATCCTGATCGGTGTAATAGGCAAAAATGGAATATGGCAAAGATTGCATACTTTTCTTTTCACTTTGCTTGTTTCTTTACAACAGTGAAAACTTAATTTGCATAATTGTTGCAGGCTGGGGAGTAGCAAAGAAATTGGGACTATAATTTAGCTAAGTAAAGCTGTTTAAATCTTGATTTTTTTTCTTTTAGTAACATATTCATACAAGCTGAATCCAAGCTGTTGCTTGTTTTTAAAGTCTTTGTCTGATCCGTAGGTTTTCAAAAGAACCCTCCCTGAGACGCACAGCATGTTGGAAGACTTTTCAAAAGTGTTTTTGTTTGATTAAACAGAATATCAGATCCCTAGCAATACAAAAAAATGAGAGTCAAAGTGTTACAGTGCTTTTAGCACGGTTAGGCATGACGCTAAGTAAGACAGCAGTTTAATTATTAATAATTATCAGAATAAATCATTCTTATACTTAGGAATATAGTTCATTAGAGTGTGGTATATTTGCATTTTTTATATATAATTTAGCATATACTTGCTCAAACTTGATGACTTCATTTTAAATAAGAAACTAGGAGGATTAAATTGAAGGCTGAAATGCTGAAGTAAGAGTTTTTATTCTGTGCTGCCATCTATTTATAATTGCCATGCACACACTATTTAGGTTGTTTTGTCTAAAGAAAAGTAAACTTACACTGTCTAGCATTTCTCCAAACAGTCTCAAAATGCTCTTCCAAAAATATACTGTAAATACAAGATTACTGAACAAATGTTGACCTTTTGAGTATAACGGGGCATGTTGTCACTCTGGGATTCCCATACCGACACTGATTTGAGGATAGATAGATAGATAGATAGATAGATAGATAGATAGATAGATAGATAGATAGATAGATAGATAGATAGATAGATAGATAGATAGATAGATAGATAGATACTTCTGGGTTAGGTCAAATTTATCTAAAAGTAATCAAAATGTAGTCTGATTATATTACCTAAAATTACGTAATGTATGTAATGGATTACATCATAACTACAATTTTTGTCATTTAATTTGTAATCAGTAACATTAATCTACCCAGCACTGTCTGTCTCTCTCTCTCTGTGTGTGTGTGTGTGTGTGTGTGTGTGTGTGTGTGTATAACTGGATTCTTGACTCAAAACCTGGTCATCAAATCCAGCCCTTGTGACAACTAGCCCCCATCTCCCTGTCGAGTTAACTTGACTGCACTGAGCTATGATTTTCAAATATATGGCTGGTGTCTGCTGTCACATGTATTCATCTCTCAAGAGACTAACAAAATATATCTACCTCTATATCTGTTTACTTGGCAGACGCTGTTTATCTTGTGCACACAGTCGTGTGAAATGTTTACAGGCAAGATAGTGTCTGGAGTATGCAGTTAGAAATTTAAGTAGAACGAATAACTTTTCATAACACAGCATATGCATAGCATACATATCAATCATATAACAGAGGTTATTTTTTAATGTTGCTTAAATATTTGAGAGCATGCTGCATAAGGCTGTTGTTGCTTCTTTATACAGTATGGGTCATCGTCAGCAGTGAACATATGGAAAAGGTTATGATATGACCCCTGGCCCAGAGTTTTGGGATGTGTGAATAAATAATGCAAATCCTTTGGGGAAAACAAAGGGGGAAGCTACATGGCAAAGTTCTGCTTGCTCACCTCCAAAATGTCACATATGGCGTCTCACCTAGAAATATGCTGAACTGGACAATGAATTAGTAAATAATGTGCTTGTTTTCTTGGGATGAATCAAACATATTGCACCACATGGAATCGTAACAGTTTTTGCAGCTGGGGACCATCTTCTCAGCTGCGGAGACAGCTGTGGCCCAGACCAAAAAAAATCTAGAAAAGAGAAGCAAATAGAAAACAAGGCATTATTGGAAATGATCAAAGTACACAAACAGCAGGCTTTATACAATAATAATGATGGAGATACGATACGGGATTAGGCATGGGAAATAGGTATGTATGTATGCATTTATTTATGAAAACACAATGGGTAAATAAAAATAAATAAACAAATAAATAAACACATACTTCATTCCTGATTCCATGTAATATATTAATTTATATCGTTTTTTATCTATTTATTTAGAATAAGATAAATAAATAAATACACACGCACACACACACACACACACACACACACACACATGATTAGGCATGAAAAACTTTAACAACTTTTAAAACTAAATGAATGTATTATTATTTATGAAAAAATATGAGTAAATAAAAAAAATTGAAAAAAAATACATAAACACATATTTAATTCCTGATCCCTTATATTTATTTACTTGTTTAATTAATTAATTAATTAATTTATTGTTTGTTTGGTTGATTTCACACATCATTTTGACTTGACTTTGAGTCAATTTCCAATCTATCATGTCACTGGGGGAAACTTGTCTCCTGCCAGTCAAGACTGAAACCGGCTTTTTGGCAGCCAGATAGACATCTCAATTCTCCAAAACGTGGATATAATTTGTGTATACAAATGTCAAAATGTCAATAGATGTAATCCTTTCAAGAGGTGCTGGGGTTTGTTCATTGACGTTTTGGCTGCTTTCCTTAATCCAATACCAGCGTAGAGTGTTTTTCACAAGCCGCTGTGAGGATAGGGAGGGCTCTGCACTGTGGAGATGGCTTTTCTGATGGGATTTCTCGACCCTGGTGGAATTGATAGTGTTATAGTGTGGATATCATATCAAGTGGACACTGACATTTAGCCAGTCCCTATGACAACCTAAGATGGTTCATGAACTATTATTGTTTCATTGAGATGAAAAAGTTGATTACCTCATAAACATCTCTGAATGCCAGTCTTGAAAATGGAAACGAGCACAGGTACTTAGGACATTTTTTTTTTATATCATAACTTATGAGTTCCCTAAACAAAACTCACTACCATACATAACCAAGGCAGTTCATTCAACAAGCATCAAAGTGAATAAAAATTTGGCTTTGACTGAATCATTTTATAAGAAATGGTACATAATACATGAGTTAGTTTTGAAATGTAGAGAGTCTGAATGAATTTTTAAATAAGGATGTCTTGTTATAATACTTCATCAGCAAGATGAATTCATTAGGTCTGTTCTGAAAGGGTTGTATGCATGCAATTGAATGTATTTTTTGTAATTAATTTATTTATATGTAATTCATTTGTCATATATAAAAACATTTTTATATGTTATATGGTAGATTTAAATATAATAATCTATAGTATTACATTAATACTACTATTTAAATGTGCGGAGTCAGTAAGTTTTTTTTTGGTGTTTTTTTCCAGCAATGATGCATTAAATTGACCAAAATTATTTCAGATGTATTACATTAGAGGAATACATTGATTGAACTGAATAACATGTTTTAAAATATCTCTGTATACGTATGTATTATATAAAGCAAGATGTCAATTATGTATTATATGATGTATTATGTATGCAGTATAATGCATTATGTATTATAGAAAGAGTTGTGCTTACATTCCAAAACAACTAACAAAGTTTTACAGAAGAAAAAGTGTGTGGTTCTGGCACGCTGCTAGGCTGCTGTGGGCGGTTGTCGGAGCACTGCCATGCGGTTGCTAAGGTGTTCTGGATGGTTGCATGCTGGCCCAAGTCAAAAGAGTCCACCCCCAAGAAGCTTTGATATTTTGACTTGAGTTCCTCATTCACTGTAAGTCAGTGGGATTTTTTTCTCTCATTTTATCATCCGCCAAGCAAAAATCGCTTGAAGTAACAGCACATCTCCTTGACCATCATCATGTCTGTAGCATGAGCATTGTGTGGGATGAGTTACATGTCAAAGTGTAATACTTAGGGTTAGGGGTTTGTTCAAATCTCAACCCTAAGTGAGCAAAAGCAAGCACAGACCTACAGAAAAAAGGCTTCTAACCGTTGGCTCCTAAAACTAAAATTGAAAAATTCCTATAAATCAATCCAACATTACAACTGGACAGTGCTAAACAATTGCGATTATTATATTATTAGTATTATTTTTACAGTTAATAATGAGACGGAATGACTGACTCTCATTCAAACAAACTGCTAACCTACAAGAGAGTTTGAGTTTAGTGAGTTCAAATCTAGTGAATCATTTTGACTGAAAAAAAATTAAAAATAAAAATCAAACAAAAACAATAAGAGTCATTTGTTTGTAAACCATTATGAATCCCACTGTGTTTGGAACACTAGTGCACACAAGACAACACAACTATTTTGTGAACATTTATCTTTAATTTGTAATAAATACATAAATAAATAGTGCTGTCAAATGATTAATCACAAATGAATCGCATCCAAAATACCTTTTTGTTTACATAATATACTGTATGTATATGTGCTGTGTATATTTATGGGATATAAATTACACACACATGTTATACATTTATATATTTATATTCTTGCATTTTATATTATATATCAATATATTTAATATGTAAACTAACATATCCGCATGTGTTTGTAGTTATATACAGCACACACATATGTATTATGTAAACATTTTAAAACATATTATGTAATCGCGATTAATCGTTTGACAGCACTATAAATAAATACATAAATAAATAATTTGCAATCCAGGGAGGGAGTCAGTTGCCATCTCGTTAACAATTCTGAATGATTAACTCTCATTCAAACAAACAGCTAACCTATGAGTGAGTTTGAGTTTAGAGATTCATTTTGATTTGGCTAAATAAAAAACACAGATCATAAGAGTAATTTGTTCGCGAAGCAGACAACAAAGCTATGCTGTGAACATCTAATCGTGGATGAACAGTTCCTTTCGAACATACTTAAAAAAACGATTCACAGTCCCGGGAGGCTGACATTTGCCAACTCAGTAACGAGTTTGAATCATTGAATATCATTCAGATATTCAGCCCTAACTTGCGAGCAAGTTTAGTGAATCATTTGATTGACTCAATAAAAAACCCCAGTTCATAGGAGTCATTTGTTTGCGAACAACCACACTTGTTGGATCATTGAGGCATGCGAGATGAATAAAATATCTGACGAAACTGAATATTATGGACGCAAACAGAGTTTTCGCAACTGCTGCCAATAGCAATTCGACCTTAAAGGCACAATATGCCTTTCGCCGTTAGAGGGCACGTTTTCAAAACAAACAAAGAAACAAAGGCATAGTTTGATGACACCGTGACTGAATGTGGAATCATGGGAGTTGTCGTCTTCATCCCCACAGCCGATGCAATCCGACGGGACTCGGGCAGAAATCATGTTCATGGATGAGCTAATGTATTAAATATTTATTAACGTCGTAGTATGAAGCAGGGTGAGGCTGAAAGCCGTCAAAGCGAAACGAGGCCGCTGAAGCAATTGCTAATGAGAGACGAGCGCGACACACGGCTCGAAAGCAACGGAGCTTTTATTATGCCACAGTTGACTGTTTCCGCTCCTTCCGGTCGTGCGTATGTGGGGTAAAGCATCGCTGTTTTATCATACTAGATGCATTTGAAAGTTATGTTATAATGCTACTCTGTGCGGTAATCGAGGGGTTATGACGTCATTGGCAGGCGACACAATGACACTATGGACACGGGCCGTGTCACTAGTTAAAATTGCTTATTTCTCTGGATTTAAACATTTTGGGATAATGTAAGTACACAAGTCAGCAAAATATAAAACACTGTTCTAGTGGTTTTTGGATATTTTAATAAAAAAATCTTACATATTGTGCCTTTTAATTACTGTGATAGTTCGCATTGGTGGCTGTTTTTTTGCAGTCCTGTGCTCTAAAGTCTCAGCTAATTATTTTAGAAGAGAATTGAACAAATGAGACTATTGATATTTATGAAAGTTATGCATCATGTAAGCAGAGTAATTGGTCTTTGCATGACTGTACAAAACGTTCTGTTGACAATTCAATAAACATGGTGTTGGATGAGGTCAAATGAAGCTTGAAATAATTATTAGTTCATCTTTTTTCAGATGTTCAGCGATGATGCTAGCTCACTTCCTGTTTGCCCAATGGAGTTATTGATTGAATTTAACTGCTCAAAGATCTCATCAGCTGCCGCGGCTAGGCGGTGATATTTAGTTGTTTATTTTTTTGATGGTTCACGAGTTCTTTATGATGCTTTCAAAGACTGCTCCATTTATCATTACCCACCGTGCAAGCTTGTTTTGCATTGATTTTGATTCTGATTAATTTTGCACAGCTTCGCAGTGGACACCAGACACAGATCAATACATGTGGCGTTATCTGAAACAGATGCAGCCAGAGATGATTAAGCGCCATGACGTTCTCCATCTCGCTGATGGTGTTTAATATAATGGCACACTTCCTGTTTTTCCCTCTGCTGATATTGATTAAGCTTAATTATCCAGTGGAAGTGAAATAACGTGAAGACCGTAGAGGTCAAGGGCAGGAAGTCTCCAACTTAAAGACTTAAAGAAAAGAAAACCAATGATTTACCTATGTATATATAAAAATTTTTAAACTTTATTTATTATTTGAAAATGATTTATCATCGTTACACAATTTACATTTGTAGCTCAACATTTTAAGTTTGTGTTAAAAGTGGTTCATGTACTGTAATTTCGTACAATTAGGAAAAAAGGCCTAAATTATTCACTGGTCATCATCATTTGATAATTGACAACTCAAGTAGTGTGTTTATTCTTTATGGCTGAAAAAATAGAATATTATATCACATATAGCCGATAATGGAGGATATACTCCAAAGCCATTTCTGCCTGAAAAAGACCTATAAACCTTTATGCTTTGAAATACAAGTCCTTTATTCCATTCAAGTGGCCTTTTTTGATTATTCATCATGTAGTGGCTTTGAGTCTTTTACTATTTGTGACCCTGGACCACAAAACCAGTCATAAGGGTCAATTCTTCAAAATTGAGATTTATACATCACCCGAAAGCTGAATAAATAAGCTTTCCATTAATGTATGGTTTGTTAGGATAGGACAATAATTGGCCGAGATACAACTATTTGAAAATCTGGAATCGGAGGGTGCAAAAAAATCGAAATATTGAGAAAATCGCCTTTAAAGTTGTCCAAATGAAGTTCTTAGAAATGCATATTAATAATCAAAAATTAAGTTTTGATATATTTACGGTAATAAATTTACAAATATGTCATGGGACAAGATCTTTACTTAATCAACTAATGATGTTTGGGATAAAAGAAAAATCACATAATTTTGAACCGTACAAGTTTTTTATACCCCGTGGACTTGGTGTTGTGTCCAGGGTCACATTTCCTCTTTAGCTAACCTCCTCTTACCGCAATGATTTAAAGAAGTGGAAGTATGCTTTGGCTAAAGACCGCTTTTGATGAAATTGAATGCAATTGAATTAGGGGAAATTCAATTTTCCCAACAAAAGGATTTCAGATTGATTGGCAGGGGAAACATAAGGCCAATATGATGTGAGATAAAGGAGTGTGTTTGCTACAGCATAGTCATGTAGGACAACGATACTTGAAGAACTTGGTCCAATCGATCATGCTTTTCAAAGTGAGGTAGGTGTAATGACTCTACAACCCCCCAGAGAAAATGAATAGAGGTGATCAAAACTATGAAACAAGGGGAAAAAACTATAAATTTAATAGACATAGGTGTAAAAACTGCGTTTCTAAAGGGGTCCGCATTTCATGAACGTTCATCCAGCTGAAAACTCTGGAATGACTGTTCGTAAAAACAAGTACTTGCTCCCCAGAGGTCAAAACAACTGCTGTAAGGATGTTAAGTGAGAGAGAAAGGAAATATGTATTTAGAGAGGACTGTTTTTTGTGATCGTGCTATTGGACACCTCTGATTTTTTTTTTTTAAAGATTTAAAATAGTTTTAAAAAACTACACTTAAAGGGACAGGTCATCCAAAAATGAAAGTTACTTTACAAATGCTGCAATATACTCACCCTCTGACCATCCAAGAAGATGTTGAGTTTGTGTCTTCATTGGGACAGATTTGGAGATATGTAGCACTACATCGCTTGCTCACCAATGGATCCTCTGCACCGTGACTGGGGGCCGTCAGAATGAGAGTCCAAACAGCGATAAAAACATCAAAATAACTAATCATAAAATCAGAAACTGTTTGTTTTCGCATGTAAACAGAGTGGTTGATCTGTTCATATTTCTCTCATTGATTCAGATGAGACATTTTTTCAATGGATAGTAAAACAATATTATGGAATTGAGGAGGAGGCAAGCGTTTGAAATTAAAACCGCCGTAATGATGGATTTGTTCTTACCTCACACAGTTTTGCTTCACAATAACAGTTCCATGAGGAGGAAGCATATGGATTATTGTAGGCCCTATGAAATGGATTATTTTTTCCAACTTCCATTTTTTCCATTTTTAATTTCTGGATTAAGTTTTTTTTACGTTGAATTTTTCTGGTTCTGGTTTTCTGGTTCAATTAAATTGTATTAATCAAAAAGCATGTCTATCTAATTAAAATCATGAAACTTACATAATAGCTATTTATTAAAAGTGACTTTTATTGTAAGGCCCTATGAAATCTTTTTAATTTTTCCTTTATTTTTACTAATTCTGTTTTCCATAAAATTTTCTGGATTCATTGAATGGTCTCATTAAAATATCAATATCGACAGCATCTTTGTTAATTGTTTAAATAAAAAAACTATATTATTGTATTTATTTCTGTTTTTCAGAAATACTGTGTTGTGTTATTTGACATTTTTCTGCTAAATAAATTCTGGCAAATATTTTTTTCTGGTAAATATTCCTTAAAAATAATGTTTTAATAATAATCATAATTAGTATTAATACTATCAATACATTTAGTAATATATTTGTCACAGTTTCTTCAAGTTAACCAAACTTTTATTTTGAAGATCTTGAAGATCTTGAAGATTCTAATTTTATGATATGACTACAGTTTTTCTCAAAAGGAACGGTAAAATGCTCATGAAGTGACTCTAAGCTCTATTCGCACTGGATTAGTATTACCTGGTGACCTCCAATAATTTGTAATAATTGCGGAGGTTGTCTATGATCTTAATCCCATGCGAATCGGCCATGTCTGTAATTTGGCCAGCATTTGGCGGGTCGTATATCATTTTTCGAGGTTTTTGTTTGCTGTGCGCCTTTTTATCCATCTTTTTCGCGAAGAATGGAGCTGCTTTGGAGTGTTTGATAGTATTTTGGGTGCTGTTATATCGCTACACCATACAATTTGGAGAAAGAGAAAGCTGAAAAGGTTTTGCGGTTAATGTGTTACAAATAAATCATGCATAAAGCTTGAGATATTATTTTAATCTTGTGAAATGTAAATGACACAGGGCACGAAAATATATTCGTTTCTTTTTCTTCTTTTTCTTTTCTTTTGAGCACATCAACCAGGACCATATAAGGGACCTCAAGTACATGGATCAGGGAGGGGAGTACGTCAGTGAAGTCGAGTAAAATCACAGAATTCGCTTATCCTGTGCGAATGCACCACACGAAATTCAGCTGTGGGGGGTAATTTCAAATCCACAGGTCACCAGGTTATACTAATCCTGTGCGAATAGGGCTTAGATTATGTTCATGTTTCAATTACTCATATATTGAAACAGCAGAGACTGAAAACAACGCGAGCGTCACACACACTTCTGTATTTATGTAATAAATGAAACCGTTTTTGGGGGTTGCATCTGGCCATTCATTCACACAGAGATGCTCAGAACATGTATGATTCATATTCAAATTGTATTCACAGACACTAGTCCATATCCCGTTTTTATTTAAGTGTACTGACCTACTTTTCATGTATCCATCCAAAACGTCCGAGTTTTCTAATATAAAATAATGCCCTAGGATTATTCAGATGTTTTTATCAACTGTTTGGACTTTCATTCTGACGGCACCCATTTACTGCAGAGGATCGACTGGTGAACAGGTAATGCTAAATTTCTCCAATTCTGTTCTGATGAAGAAATAAACTCATCTATATTTTGAATGGCTAATTTTCAACTATTTCTTTAAAACTGAAGCATGACATAAAATTGAGATTTTCATTAATTCACAAACCCTCACATCTCAATAATCTCCAGTTTTCCAGTCGTACAGTAAAACGGAGCAGGGGAAGTGTTGCCTCTCTTGACATCCTAATCATGTGCAAAGCTAAAGCTGTCACACGATTTACACAAAGCATAGATAAGGCAAAAAATACTGCAACCCAACAGTTATCTGCTGAAAGTGGCTCATATGGGCCTGCAGAAATCTATATGTACAGTCTTTTAAAATTCATTGCAGTTTAAACTTTTGTGATATATCAATAAAATGACCCTAAATCCAGCTCCAGGCTTGATGTAGTCGAGTCAGCTCTTCTTCCCGGCATCTCCGGGGCTGCAGCTCGATCTTGCGAGGGATATTAATCTAGCAACAGGGTCCTTGTGCCCAACCACAGCTGTCTGCCTGTCTACGATGACTAAATGCTCTTGTGTTGCTAACAGCGGGACCCCCGACAAGAGGCCCCAGCACACCCCCCCCAGACACTCTGATGGAAACTCAAACACTCACCTTGAGAGGAGACAAAATAGGCTTAAAGGGATAGTTAACCTAAAACAGTGTTTTCTTCCATTATTTATTCATTCCAAATCCATGTCTTCTCATCGTCCATGGAAAACAAAAAAGTTATCTAGAAAAAAAGACCAAAAATGTATTTAGCAACAATCATGAAGACTTGTCAATCAACAAAAGTATTTTTTTTTTTAATTAGTTACATTTCATGCTAAGCAATCAAATTATGTTAATGTATACTACATTGTTATATTAAATTAATATAGTATATATGGTGATTAATGATTATAATAATTAATGTTTGCTATTGTAGAGTATTGTCATATAAGAAAAATGCATGAACAGACAGACGATCAATCAAACAAACAAACAAAAATATAATGAACTAAAATAAATTCAAAATAAATGTTAAGATTTTTTTTTGCACTTATTTTAAATTGCATAAAGGATGAATGGATGAATGAATGAATGAAGTGTTACTGATGATTGCATTACAATTATCAATCCATGTTTTTTTTTTTTATTAAATTTATATATGGTGATTAATACATAAGTAATGTTTGCTACATACTATAGATTGTTTTCATGCTGTATAAGAAAAATGCATGAACAGACAAACAATAAATACAAATAAATAAATGTTTTTTTTTTTCATTTATTTTCCATTTATTTTAAAGGAAAAAAAATAATGTTTGGTCTTCTAACTCTCACCCATAAACTAGTATGCATTTATATTAATGATTTTATATTTAATTTAGATGTGGTGATTAATGCATGATTTTTGCAAAAAAAAAATATTCTGTCAGTTTTCAAATAAGGCAAAATTGCATAAACAATGAATGAGTTAAATAAATAAATAAAGTGTTACTGAAGACTGCATTGCAATGATCAATATTTTTATTTAAATTATACATGGTGATTATTAATACATAATTTGCTAAAATATATTGTGGCAGAGGATGACAAAAAGAATGAATGAATGAATATACAAATGTGTTACTGATGATTGCATTGCGATGATCAATCTATGTTTTTATTTAATTTATGTATGGTGATTAATACATAATTTGCTAAAATATACGGTAAATATACTGTATATAATGTAAATTACAACTATATACATTAAACTAGTATGTATCAGTTTGTGGATGTCAAATTATACTTTTCTTTTTTTTTTTATGTGACAACATTATATTAATCTATTTTGTAAATGGCCGCTAGCTCTGCGTGTGAATATCTCTCTAAATGTCTGTAGATCTCAAACAAAACCTATTTTACTATTATTGTATTATTCCATCTTGTAAATTAAAGTGACACGTTTTTTTTTTATCATGTCTCCATGATCATTTGTCTTCAGGCCCCATAAGTCACACAAAGTGCAAGACGTTTCTTAGAGACATGCACAGAAGTTCCTCCTCTAATTTAAATACTGCGTATACTCGCTGAAATTCAGATTTGAGCTGGCAAATGTAACTGACATTTGCACTCCACTAGAGGTCTGTTGCTATGTCAGGTTTCACCGGAGAGCAGATGGCCGCAGATGGTTTGTGGAAGCTCTCTCGTGCCCTCGAATTTCCTCTTGATCTGCTCGGCTCCAGGATGGAAGCGAGAAGCACATAAACCGGATTAAACAAATATGTGTGTCTGTGTCGCAGGAAATTGTTAATCTAAAATCAAGCATCCCTTCAGAACGTGATTCTTGTTATTGTTGTTTTACAATCACAGCTTAAATACGGCATGTCGGATTCACTAGAGTGTACAGCGAATTATATTTCACAGATGTATCCATAAATGTGTAAAAAAAAAAAATCTCATATATTGTATCTTTGTAATACTCATACCTGCCTCTCTCTCTTCATTTCTTGGCACCGTTTCCCCAAACACTCACACATCTGTGCTCACAAATTGCTTCTGTTACTGCCATTATTACAAGTAGTGGACTACATTGAAGCAGGATATGAAGTGGAACCAACAATTTACGACCATGTGACATTCTCAAAGTGAACGCTTTGGGGAATTTGTCACAGTGTACGGAGGCATTAGACTATTTACTGTAGAAGTCATTAAACATGCTCAAAGCTCTGGTTTTACCTCATAAAAAGGACATTTATGGAAAGCGCTTTGTATTTCCCAGTCGCCTAATTACTAAGTATTATTAACTGGATTCATAAGTTGACACTAAGTTGTCTGGAGAGCTTCAAAGGAGCCATAAAAAGGCAGACGTCCTGCTGGTGTGTCGTTAAAGAGGTTTGTCTAAAATGGCATTCGTTGTTCATAGTTAACCCTCTGTTGCTCGTTGCCTCTGGGTAACAAAGCCATTTTCTTTCGTTTGTAAGCGTGCGATGCATATAAACGATGGCAATAAAATGGTTAAGAATGAAGGAATTAATAAAAAGACATTTCTTTGTGCCAATATTTGTGCTCTGGATAACAGAAAAGCTTTTTTTTTCACTCATCAAAAGTATGATTCATATTTGTTAGGGAGTAAACTTAATTTTAAAACAGTTAAGAAATAAAATGTTAACCTTGGATTGAGTTTTTCTTTTTTTTGTTGTATAGCGTTGCATCCGGCCCATGGTATATTATTATATTATTATTATTATTATTATTTCTTATTATTATTATGTAGTCTTATTATAACAACTATATACATAGTCTGAATGTGTAGTTTTAAATTGTATAGTATCCATTTCATATAAATATTAATTAGAAATATTATTATAGTAATATATCTGGTGTGCACAATTTAATAAAGTGTAATAATTATATCATTATAATGCTTATTATTCTATTTTTTTCCCTGCATGATTTAGACCTCACATCATCATAATCACCATCATCTCTAAAGTAAAATCTTTTTTTTTATACTACGAAGAATATTGTATGGTAGTTTTGACCTGAAGCAAAAAAAAAAAAAAAAACTAAACTAAAAACCACACAAAACAAACACAACAACTCAAAATATATTTCTGGTGACGTCAGACTAGAGTGGATGAAAAGTAATCTAAAGGAAACTGAGAAGTTCTTTCATGTTTGTGTGAAAGTCTGATGGAATATGAACAGGAAAAACGTGTCTCTGTAGTGTGTTGGCAATAGCAGACTCTGCACACGGTACACGGTGGAGCGAGGCTCTAAATCAGCCAATTACATCCATTCATCCCTCGTTCATCACTCTGTTTGTCTGTCGAATGTTTGCTGACGGATCAGAGCCGTGGATCCATTCCAGCGCTTTTCCACATGATTAGATGGAACTAATTATTCTCACATCTCACACTCAGTCTGGAATAAACTAATTACCCATCTCTTAATGAAGGGAGAAAGGATTCCTGCTAGAATTCCCTCAAACGCCTTTCTGATCCTCTCCCATCTACAAATATTTAGCTGGAAGTTAATTGGATGTCCAGAAGAATGAAAACCCTCCGCAATAACAGAAAACAAAGCAAAAAGCATACATGTTAAATAAATGTGGTGAGAGACATTTGTTTTACCTTAGGGAGCAACACATTGCTGTTAATTGCTCACTTGATTAATATATCTGATTAACAGTGATTAACGTATGTGACTAGGAGAGAGGAAGCTGATGTAATTATAACACAAATCATTAATGTAAATATGAAAACAGGATTATGTTGGTTATCTAATGGGCAGGGATGGACCGACCCACAGTACATACTTATATGTTTTTAATTGTCTACAAATTGTGACCTGCTGTATTAATCATTTCCTATACACTATTGTTCACTGTATTTGCAGGCAGCAAATTTCTAATGACCGTAATAATAAATATAGCCCTTTATTAATAATAATAATAATAATAATTAGAATTATTAAACTTTATTCAAATGGGTTTTTTAGTACAATAATATTAACAATCATTTATATTTTATATTTAAATTGCTAAATATTAAATGTAAATAAAAATGTTACCTTTATGTCCCTTTAACACATTCTGTTGACTATAAGTAATATTGCACATACATATCTACTACCTCTCATTAGTGTAACAGATCGGCCAGGCTCCGCCACCACCCAATCACAATGATCCCTCTCACCTGAGTTCTAAGCACCCGCACCTGTCACCAATCAAGCACCTCATTTCCAGCCTGCATAAAAGCACACACCTCAGACACCCTCACTGTCCGGTCTCGTATACACGTAGAGGACTCAATGACTTTGCTACTGATTACCTTTGAATACTTCTTGCATTACTTACCTCCTGTGTTCCTCCAAGTGTCTCCTGTATCTCCTAGTTCCCGGATCGCTGAGGTGTGTGCTTCCCCCAGATACCTTCCAGCCTCACTCAAGCAAAAGACTCGGATTACTCCACTCTCCATATCCTCTGCACTCTCTCACGGACCTTTCCCTCACCCTCACTTCCTCCGGACTCAACACCAGTACTCACTGTGACCAAATAAACTGTTTTGCATAAAACTAACCTGTTGTGTCAAACTTCTTCCGTAACAGAAGACCGGACCAACACCGACGGCACAGATGAGTCACCCCGATCCTTTCCAGGAGCTCGTAGACTCGCTACGGCGAGTGCTACGAAATCCACCGGCACCGCCGCCATCACCACCCATCACCTCATCCATCCCAACCAGCACTTCGCCTACCATCATCGCTAGTCCCATGGCTCGACCGGCGCCCTACTCTGGTTCGGCGGAGGAGTGCAACGGATTCCTCCTCCAGTGCAATCTCAACTTTAAGATGCAACCGCACTCATATCCCACTGACACCTCTAAAATCGCTTTTATTATCTCCCTGCTAACAGGACCTGCACTGCAATGGGCGGAAACGATCTGGGCTCAGGCCAGCCCCATCATTCAAGATCTGCAGAACTTCCTGGTGCATTTTCGCGAGGTGTTTGGACGGACAGACGGAGATGCCGCTGTGGGAGAGCACCTCTATCACCTACAACAGGGGACCATGTCAATTGCTGAATACTCGCTGAAGTTTAGAACTCTCACTGCGGCGAGTGGATGGAATGAGAGATCGCTGCTGACTACTTACATAGAGGGGCTGGAGCCCCAGCTTCGGTTACAGCTCGCTGTCTATGATGATTCGTTTGGATTGGAAAAGTTCATCCAACTGTCCATCCGATGCTCGAGCCGCATGCAGTCCTGTCTAGCAGCCATACCCGTCCACGCCACAACCTCCTGCCTCCACCGACCAGAGCCCAGTTATCCACCAGAACCCATGATCGTGGAGAAGCAACGATTATCTTCCGCTGAGCGGCAGAGAAGGCTGACCCGGGGTCTCTGTTTGTACTGTGGAGCTCCAGGGCATATGATCTTGACATGCCCCCTTCGTCCTCCACGTCCCGTGGTGAGTGATTCAACCTGATATTAAGATGGAGCCACTCACTACCTGTGTAATGCTTACTGCCTCTGATGTCTCTGTTTCAGTATCAGCCCTTATCGACTCCGGGTCAGCAGGAAACTTCATCCTTCAAGGATTGCTTCCCAGACTGCTTCCCCGGGACTCCCTCTCCTCCAAAGAAACTCCCGAGACCCTTTCCGTGAATTCCACCTCCATTGAGAGTCCCATTGAGAAGCAATCCTTGGAAATTCCAGCCTGCTATGCCCCCTTCAGAGACGTGTTTTGTCCCAACCGAGCCTCCCGCTTACCACCACATCGGCCATGGGACTGCGCCATCGATCTCATTCCGGGTGAGCCAGTGCCTCGTGGAAAGATCTATTCCCTATCGCTTCCTGAGCAGAAGGCCATGGAGGAATACATCAAGGAGGCGCTGGGTCAAGGTTACATCCGTCCATCTAACTCCCCTGCTGCATCAAGCTTCTTCTTCGTGGCCAAGAAGGACGGAGGCTTGAGGCCCTGTATCGATTACCGAGCATTGAATAATATCACAGTCAAGTTCCGATATCCTCTTCCCCTCGTCCCAAGTGCCCTTGAGCATCTCCGTGGGGCCACCATCTTCACTAAGTTGGACCTCCGCAGTGCTTATAACCTCATCTGAATACGTGATGGGGATGAATGGAAGACTGCCTTTGTGACCCCTACTGGCCACTACGAGTATCTGGTCATGCCCTATGGACTTGCCAATGCCCCCTCCGTATTCCAGGACTTCATGCACAAGGTGCTCCGGGAGTTTCTCCATCGGTTCGTCATTGTATACATAGATGACATCCTCATCTACACCTGGAGCCAGGCCGAACATCGCCAGCACGTTGCGGAGGTCCTCCAACGCCTGAGAGAACACCACCTATTCCTCAAGGCTGAAAAGTGCACCTTCCACCAACCCACAGTGCAATTCCTGGGGTATAACATTGACCATACCGGTATCCAGATGGACGAGGGGAAGGTGGAAGCTATAACCTCCTGGCCAGAACCCACCACGATTAAAGAGCTCCAACGATTCCTGGGATTTGCCAATTTTTACCGTCGCTTCATTCTTGGCTACAGCAGGATCACCAGCCCCCTCACCAACTTACTCCGAGGGAAACCCAAGTCTCTGTCCTGGACTCCCGAGGCCTTAGAAGCCTTCTTCTCTCTCAAGAGAGCCTTCACTAGCGCCCCACTCCTAGTTCATCCAGATCCCGACCTCCCATTCGTTGTGGAAGTGGACGCCTCCACTACAGGAGTGGGGGCAGTGCTGTCCCAGCAGCAGGGGAACCCAGCCAGACTCCACCCATGTGCCTTCTACTCACGGAAGCTCAGCCCGGCGGAAATTAACTATGACATTGGCAACAGAGAACTCCTTGCCATCAAGCTGGCCCTAGAGGAGTGGAGGCATTGGCTGGAGGGGGCAGCCCATCCATTTACGGTACTGACCGACCACAAGAACCTCCAATACCTTCGCAAAAAGGTTAAATCCCCGCCAGGCCCGATGGGCATTATTCTTTACGAGGTTCAATTTTACCATTACTTACCGCCCTGGTCCCAGAAACGTCAAGGCAGACGCCTTGTCACGTATTCACAGTCACACAGAAGGCCCCGAAGAACCGGAAAGCATCATCCCACCAAAGATGATCGTCAGTCCCATTGAATGGAATTTCCCTTCAGTGGCCTCCAACACGGCTCCTAACAATCCGCCGGGCTGTCCTCTAGGATGCCAGTACGTACCACGGACACCACGCACCCCACTGATTCAATCTGCTCACTCTTCCCGAGGCACTGGCCATCCAGGGGCCAACAACACCCTCTCGCTGCTACGAGATCGCTTCTGGTGGCCCAATATGGCAAGGGACGTGAGAAGGTTCGTGCAAGGATGTCCGGATTGTGCCATGTCCAAAAGCCCGCGCCATTTACCATCTGGCAAACTCCTTCCCCTTCCAGTGCCGAATCGCCCCTGGTCACACCTAGGAGTAGACTTTGTCAAGGACCTACCCCCCTCTGAAGGTAACATGCATCCTGGTGATTGTTGACCGCTTCTCGAAGCCATGTCGCCTTCTGCCCCTCAGAGGTCTCCCCACAGCCCTAGAAACTGCGGAGCGGCTATTCAATAACGTCTTCCGATATTATGGACTTCTCGAAGACATTGTCTCCGACCGGGGACCCCAGTTTATCTCCAAGGTATGGAATGCCTTTAACCTCCCTGGGGGACCATAAGCCTCTCGTCCAGAATTCCCTGCGACAGCCTTCTACTGGTCTCACTCCCTTCCAGTCGCCACTGTTCCCCTGGTCCGGGGAGTCTTCTGATGTTCCGGCAGTAGACTACTGGTTTCGGGAAAGCGAGAGGGTCTGGGACGCTGCTCATCACCATCTCCAACGGGCAGTGCGCAGGCAGAAGACGACAGCGTACCTTCGAAGAGCTGAAACACCTACCTATCAACCAGGACAGAGAAGGTATGGCTGTCGACTCGGGACATCAGGCTGCGCCTGCCCTGTAAAAAGCTCAGTCCTAGATTTGTTGGCCCTTTCATCATCCTGGAACAAGTCAACCTGGTCACCTACAAGCTCCAACTCCCCTCATAGTACAGAATTCATCCCACGTTTCACGTATCACTGCTGAAACCTCATCATGAACCTGTCTCTCTCCCCACAGAGCCTAGCCAGAAGGAGGACCCCCTCTTCCCTTGATCCTGGATGATGGATCTGTCTACAAGGTGAAGGAAATTCTGCATTCCCGGCGCCGTGGTGGTCAGCTGGAGTATCTCGTGGACTGGGAAGGATATGGACCTGAGGAATGCTCATGGGTACCTAGGACCGATGTACTGGATCCCGCCTTAATGTCAGAGTTCCATGCTGCCCATCCTGATCAGCCAGCACCTCGGGGCAGAGGTAGACCACCACGACGTCGGGGTTTTCGGCCCTCAGGAGTGGGCCGTGGGGGGGGTACTGTAACAGATCGGCCAGGCTCCGCCACCACCCAATCACAACGATCCCTTTCACCTGAGTTCTGAGCACCTGCACCTGCACCTGTCACTAATCAAGCACTTCATTACCAGCTTGCATAAAAGCACACACCTCAGACACACTCACTGTCCGGTCTCGTATACACGTTGAGGACTCAATGACTTTGCTACTGATTCCCTTTGAATACTTCTTGCATTACTTACCTCCAAGTGTTCCTCCGAGTGTCTCCTCGTCTCCAAAGTGTCTCCTATTATCTCCTAGTTCCCGGACGCTGAGGTGTGTGCCTGCCCGCCCCCGGATACCTTCCAGCCCTCACTCAAGCAAACGACTGTCGATTACCTCCACTCTCCTATCCTCTGCACTTCTCTTACGTACCTTTCCCTCACTCACTTCCCTCCGGACTCAACACCTACTCAATGTGGTACCAAATAAACTGTTTTTGGCATAAACTAACCTGTTGTGTCAAAACCTCTTCGTAACAAGTAGAGTGTTAGAGTGTTAGTAGACTGGTAGGGTTAGGGTTAGGGTTAGAATAATTTGACATGTACTTGCAAAGTTACTTTTAGTCAGTAGAATGTCTGTTGGGACACTCTATTCATACTCTAATGAGAGTTAGTTGACATGTAGGTGCAAAGTTACTTATAGTCAACAGAATGCTCAAAAAGAGACCATCAAAATAAAGTGTTACCAATGGTTTCATACATAGACGTAGCACATATTTATGTTAATATTAATTATTATCTATATAATTCTTTTAACTTAAATTTAAAGTTTATATGATATTACTGTAAATATATAATGTACATGTAATGTATTAATAATATTTTAATATAAATATACTAATGATAATCTATACATATACACATAATGTTAACTATTTATTATATATATTAGATTAATTACTATTATTTTTTGAAATGTTTAAATTACTTAAATTTCAGATATAGATTTCCATAGCTACTATACTATTTAAAATAGTTATATTATCCTAATTTATTCCCAATTTATATAAATTTATATTTAAATTGATAAATATGAATCTTCAATTCAATTATTTATTGATACTACATATATGAAACATTTTATTTTAAATTGAATATATTAATTAAATCCAATATAAATAAGGACAAGCCCAGTACTCTTTGTGGCCAGTTCATTTCTGGTAACGGGAGTGAATCAGACCTGCCCAGCCTTTAGACCAGCCATCAAAGATCTAGGGCAGTTCTGTCAGGCTGACAAGGGCTTGCTGGTGATTTGGTCATAGGCTGTAGAGGCCAAATGCTGCTCATTTTGCCTGGACATACAGTATGTGTCCTTCTTTAATCGGCACACATACATATCCATGACCCACAGACTCAGGTTTTCCAAGCGCAACAGTAAGCCATTCGCTCCCTCAAGTGTTTTTAAACCACCTTTAGCAAATACAAACAGACATTTTCCATGAGCGGTATCGGGGGACATCCATTATCCTCTTTTTTATGCAGATATTCAGCATAAAGTTGTGTTCAGGACACAATAGGGAGATGAAAGGGAAGATGCAGTGCAGAAGTTCACAGACAGGGCTAATACCGAGCAAGAGAGACAGAAACTCGAGGGAAGTGTTTGGAAAACAATAACATGCAAAGTACGAAGGACTACAAAAGGTGCATGGCGAATTTTAATCAAAACAAAAACGCGTGGTTAATTGCTGCCGAGTGAATTGTGCAGCTCTGTGTGAATGCGCCTGTTGTCTTCGTTAAGATGGCTTTGCTGTCTGCCGCCGCTCCACATTGTTAATGAAATGCAAAGATTTGAATGTGCAGATGTGTCAGTCCTTTGCTAGAGTCAATAAACATTTGAGCTGAACAACAGCCCGGGGAATAACGATTAAGTAAGAAACTGTCCAAAACATCTTTTTTTTTCTGAAAGCCGAAAAATATACTCACCCTCAAGACGTTCCAAACCTGTATGACCTTCTGTGGAAAAACAACAACATTATTTTGAAGAATATTCAAGAATTAAACATGAACATTGGTATTTATACTAAACTGTTACTTACTTTACTAAAATGCAGGAATTGACCCTTCGCAAAGACCCTTTGTTATTGTTGCTATGTTCGACAAGCCACGCACTCTCACGCCACACATCATGTACATAATATACATTGCGGAGCAAAGAGGAAACTGGCAACGTGCCGACAGACAAGACAGAGCAGATTACTTTACACTGTAAAAAAAAATCCGTAAAATTTACGGTAAAAAAACGGTAGCTGTGGTTGCCAGAACTTTACTGTAAAAAATATGGTAGCAACATTTTAGGTTTTACTGTTTTAACTTAAAATTACATTTAAATACCGTAATTTCATTAACTGATATAATGTTAATATGCCAACATATTGAAGTACTGAAATCTGTTTTGTAACTTTGTAATACACTGATAAACACCAAAAGCAGGTGGTTATGAGAAAGTCACATGATGAACCAAAGATGTAACATACAACCCTAATGTACAAAACTGATAAGAAACACTGTTATTTCAACCAAAAAAAAGAACAAAAAAAACCCATCAAATTTGAATGGTATACTACCATAAAAGTACATGTAATGTCCAATACAGTTTTTCGCCGTATATAGTAGGGGAATTTACCGTAAACAATTTAACAGGATTTTACTGTAGCATTTTACAGTCTTTTACCGTTAAAATCACTACCATTTTTTACAGTGTAGATATGAAAATGTGTTGTAACAAACGTTTGTAGGTCGGGAAGGAGGAGGCGGGAACCGGCGAAAACTTCAACCTTTAATAAAATAAACAAACACAAAACGAAAGTAAAGTGGCAGCCCCTCGCGGACGCCTGCCGCACACAAAACACAAAAATAAAGTCCAGGCCTGGTCCTCTCTCGTCCAACACTGTTGTCACTCCTCCTTTTATCCTTCCAGAGCTCCTCCGTGGGACTCGAGAACCCGTGAGTGAACGCAGGGTCCCGTGCTTAGCGTTTTCTCCACCGGCCTCGCTCCATTCCCACGGCTCTCGGCCCCGCCCCACTCGTCACATACCCCCATCGCCCCTCGCAGGCCGGAGGGTACTCACGAGACTGCGCTCTACTCCCCCCCTCCCCCCTCCGGGGGAGCTGATCACGGCGGCCGCGGCGTACCTGGGGGTAAGGACAGACAGACGAGGCGAGAGAAAAGGAGACGGAAGGATGAGGAGAGACAGAGAAGAGACAGGGGAGAGAGGAAAAAAAAATCTTGTTCCGGTTCCCAGACACACTGCCACTCAGCCCTCCACCAGCTGGGTAAGCTCTTCCGCAATGCCAGGCGGCAGCACTGGACAGCCATCGGTGGACGGCCCGACACTCCTCCGCTGCCCGGTGGACGGCAACAGCTCCTCCGGGTTCAGGCAGCCTGCAGGAGTCCCCCGTTCCCTGCTCCTCCCCATCATGGCGGATGGCAGCAGGCTCCGGCCTCAGGCGAACGGCGGCGACTCCTCCGCTGCCTCACGGACGGCAGCCGTCCCTCCACAGTCCAGGCGGCCAGCAGCGAGTTCGTCTGCCCCCCCCGTTAACTCACTCCAGCCCACCGCCTCGAGTCTCCATGGCGGCAGACTGCTCCGCCATGCTCGATGGCACCGCAGATTCACCACAGCGGCGAGGGATCTCTGGCAGCGTGTCCCTCCTTCCTCCCGGGTTTCGGCACCAATGTAACAATTGGCGGGAACTGGCGAACCTCACACCCTTAATAATGAACAAGCACAACTATAAAGCGGCAGCCCCTCGCGGACGACTGCCGCACACAAAACACAAAATAAAGTCCAGGCCTGGTCCTCTCTCCTCCAACACTGTCGGCACTCCTCCTTTTATCCTTCTAGAGCTCCTCCGTGGGACTCGAGACCGGTGAGTGGCGCAGATGTCGTGCATTAGTGTTTTCTCCACCATTTCTCCACTCTCGTCACATGTGTATTTTCAAATTGTCTTTTTTAAAGTAATTCAAACAATAAATACTGTTTTGTGGCTCTTTAATGTGTTGTGACAGATCGCTGTAGCGCCTCAGTTCAAGCGTCATATGAAACGATCATCTCTTCCTCTTTACTAGTTATAGCAATAAACATGAATGAATATCAGAAGATATCTTGTTTCAACAGCGGAAAGACGTCAATACACACCATTTTTCAAGATCAAGTCCACCGAAGTAAATCTACTCGCCTGTCTGGTTTGTTTGTCGGACAAAATGGCGGATTCGGCTTTATGATTGGTCAGATTGCCTGTCAATCAAACTCACTGCGAAGGGTCAGTAGTTAAGCTAATAATTCATAATGGTAGAAATAGAGACATTTTGCTACTATGGGTTGGCAGTATCCCAAAAAAACATTTTTGTTGCATTGTGGGTCAACATCAAAAGCAAACCTCTGTGAACTGGCCTTCTGCTCCATAATTAGTCTTAAACGGACAGCCACAGGACAGTTCATCAGGAAATGAACAATCTGAAGCAGGAAACAAGCAACATTGGCCTGAAAATACAGGCCCAAAGCCATATCCAAATAATTATTTTTACTATTAAAGAAATATTGATTCTGCTCTGTATTAAACTTAGATTCAAGCTTTTGTGCTTATCTAGTTTATTTCTAACATTTGCTATTGAGACATTGCTAATGTTGTTGACTCCAATATGACAAATTGCTTGTTTTTCATCATTTGTCGCTTTGAATAAAATCATCCGCTGAATGATTAAATACAAAAGTGATTAAATGCTACCTTATTTTAGTGATAAATTCTAGATAACTACTGTAATAAAACACTGCTAAAATAATGTCCAAATCTGCTGGAGAAAAAAAAGGTACAAACTCAAATTTTCTTTATACGTCGATCCAAACAGATGTTCCTCCTCTCCTCTTAAATACTACAATTATATTCATTAAAACAGTCAGGCACAAGTAAAACGAGTGGAGCTTCGTCTCGCAGGTATTTGTCTCTGAGCACAGCACTGGAAAACAGCACTGCTGTGCTCATCGACGAACACAATGAGGCAGCCAGTGAAATTTATTCATACTGCAACATGCACTACATCCAGCTGCTTTAGATCAGCAAGGAGGAAACATTTCATGCGTATTTTCTCAATTCACTCATTTGTAATACTGTCTAAAATCTAAAAGCTGGTGGAGCCAGTCACAAACTAAATACTGCCTATCAATGAAAAACACAGCAAGATGATGTTTTGAGACATTTTGAAGCACTAAAACATACACAAATATGTTTTTCAAAGCTGAACTGTGTAATATGAAATACAAGACAGTGTTATAAACTTAAATCAAATTTTGACACAATACACATTGGTGAAAGAAAACTAAGGAGACAATAGAGAAAAGACAATGATATTTTATTTGTAACCTTATCTTGTGTATGAACTACAAACTCTGATTTCTATAATCGATCTCCATCTTTTTTTAAAGGTCATGAAATAATGTTTACATGAAAATCAATCCAGTCGTCTTTTAGAGCATATCTCGCTCTCTCTCTCTCTCTCTCTTCTTCTTTTTTTTTTTTTATCTTGAACAGGTTGGCACATGTAAAATTAAAATTTAAAAAGTTTTTGTTTTGTTTTTTTGTGTTTTTATTTTTATTTTCAAAATGTATTTTTATAGAAATCTACCACTAGAACAGCATTCCCTCTCAGAGACGAAAAGAAAGAAGTTACGTGAAACGGAGAGAAAAGCATCTTGTTCACTCCTAAACTGAAACCCAAAACACAGATGTGTTTGCATGAAGGGACTGAACAAACATACAGAAAAAGAAAATCACAATAAGCCGAAAAACAAAAATTATAATAAAAAAATGATCATATAAAAAAAACGACATTAAAAGACATTTTCCAAAAATTATGACAATTTAAGACAATGATTCTATTACTTAAAATAAAATGCAACTGAAAACCCAATGACTTGGTTTACTTTTGTGCTAAACTCCATTGATGATAAGGATTTTTTTTCGCTTTATGTTCAGATTGACATCAATTTCAGTGACAACGCAAACTAAATTCAGAAAGACAAGAAAATGAATTAAGATTCGAAAGAGCAGCATATTCAGATGAAGAACAGTCTTTTTTTGCACGCTTTGATATCTTGATTAGAAAATGTACCAGATGGCCTTTGCTTCTAGTGGGCAGGAGGTACGCTCAAAAACTTTTTCGTAATGATCTGAAATAGCAAAGTTGACAAGCATAATTGCATTAGATCTTTTAAAATCAGAGTGCATCTGCTGTGTGATCAAAATATAATACGGAAAAGTTCACCGAATGCCACATGGTATCATTCGGCATCTGTATTAAGACCAGAAACGCAAGAGAAAAATCACCTTGTCAGTCCCCTGTGCGCTTTGCATGAATTATGAATGGCCAAAAACGAAACGCTACGGATTTGAATAGAATGTCACAGGTTTATTGGGTTAATTCAAATTACCTATAGACTTCTAGATTGCTTTATAGATTAAATGATGCACTTTAAATGAGTCCACTTTGGCTCTTTCACCCAGCCTCGCTCTCCCATTTGACTCTGAATACATTTAAAGTGTCAAGCCAATGTCTGTCGGCTAGTCCCCACCCCATCCAAGGTCATTGGTTTCTATAGTGACCGTCTCAGGCCATTCTGATTTCATAAATTAATTCATAATGTCAAGTCATTCCCCCTGCAGCCAAAGGCTACTGTGTGTGTAAAGACGAAGATGGATGTATCATCCTCAGTCTGTACCGAAAATAAACTAAAGTGACTGAATATGATTTAAAAGTTTAAAAATAATTGCATAACTGCCTGAAAAGATTGACAGTGCAGAATGATGGAAGATAGAATATGAAAGAATTCAAGAAAAAAGAACTAGTGAGAGGGAAAAAACACAATCGGTTCGCATGATCTATAAAGACACACCTGAGGCATCTTTGGAAGCCTTAGATCTGAGCCGCACTGACTTTGCCCACTTATTTAGAGTTCTGTGTCTGGCTTTTAGACCATTCCAGAATGATTTCATTCAACTGTATCCATGGAGAGCACCAAGACAAGTGGATTGAAATGGAAATGGTGCTACGTCAGTACCAGCTTTATGCTTTTCCACTTCTAATAAAGGCCTACAATCTTCAACCCCCTGCCCATATAGAATTAGGCATAGAATGTGTGTGCTGCATCTGAGTATTGGGAAACTTTAGTTGGGTGTCAAGGATGAACTGCCACAGGGACCCAAGTTGTTGTACGCAATGAGAAAGAAAAGGCAGAAAACAGTTTAAGGACTTAAATAAAGCTTATTTTAAGCATGTGATGCCTTAACATGTATTTAAGGTCATATGGGATGCCTCCAAATGCTAACTTAATCCATAAATCTTCTGGCCCGAGCACAGAAATTATTTGAAATTGCCTGCTTGCATCAAATAGATATGTGTTCCTGACATTTGGCCCGGTTTTAATTGGGACACGTTTCCAGGGCTCCTTGTTCTAAATTTTAGAGTGGAGAAGCCAGGCATACATCTGCACGTAATGTGTAGCAGCCATCCCTGTTGAAAAATTAGCTGTTTAAAAGCTTGTCTTCCAGTCTGTCCAGTTGAAAAGTGCCCAAAACACCTCTAAAACCAGCTAACAGACGGACCAATATAGTTTAAAGAGCCTCTTTTTCATCAAGGACAACTGAATAACGTGACAGCCAAAAATCACAAATTAAGGGGACGTCAATAAATGAATCCTTTAGAATTAACATGATCAATTTAAACAATTATGGTGTGGAAGTTTTCTAATATGACAATCTGTAACCTAAGATTTTAAATGTATTGACATTAAATGTGAATCTTGAGATTTCAGAAAGATGGAAAGTTTCAGATTCATCTGCAAATGACTTGGGTCCTCACGTACAGAACACTAGATTTAAACAGAGTTTAAAAGCATATTAGTAAACCAACAACCCTTAAAATAACATAAAAAAACATGGAGAAATAATTGCTGGAAAAATAATTGCAGATTACATCTTTTCTTGATTAAACCACAATAGTTATTTTCCTTAAATAAATAACTTCTGTTATGTAAAGACACTTTTGAAACGGTTGACGTACACTCAACTCCCAATGTCCTTTTCTACCTGTCAACATCCTTCTCGTACGTCTTGCATCGGTCTACTGTGTCTTTGTTTCGACAATCTTCAAAATCGATATGTCACTTACTGTTCCTTAAGAGTTTTAGAAGTCTTTTTTTCTTTGTTTAATCCACATTATGAAAAGCAGTTCAAATCTGGGTTTCTTGTACATTGTCTTTTGAGCTGGCCCGAATTAGCAAAGGTTCGTGGGCAGAGCTGTGTATAGAATTGATGGTGGAGGCATGGTTGTACGCAGTCTTGTAGGCGTTGTAATGATTCAGGTGCTCATGCTCCAGTGGGGGGAGGGCGAGGTGGCCCTCCATGGTAGGTCCACCCGTTACACAATCCTCGTCCACGTTGATGATCTCGATGGTTCGCGTCGGTGCGTGATGGTTGTGCTGGTGATGCTGTTTGCGCATTTTATAAAATATGATCAGCATGACGGCCGCCATCAGGGTGATGGCCACAAAGCAACCAATGATGATCTTTGTGGTCTTCATGACCTCATCCAAGGTGTTGAGGGAGCCATCAATCAGGGCTGTGACTGGGATGGTGTAGGTCTTGTCGGTGGCCTTGGTGGACAGTGGTGTCCGTGCTGTCGTGGTCGTGGTGGTAAAGGAAGGTGGTAAGGTCTCCCAAATCCCAGAAGAAGGAGTAGGGCCGCCCTTCTGCTGAACCGTTGGGTGGCCCACATCATGTGCCGCTTCTGTGGTCTCGACAGTAACTGTAGTGAAATAACTGAAGCTGCTGTTCTCTGTCGAGGACACATTGAGCGTAGCCGAGGCTGTCGTGTTGCCTGCGGCGTTGCTCACCATACAAGTGTACGTTCCCGTGTCCTGCATTGTGACATTGGTAAAGTTTAGCGTCCCATCGTTGAGCACGGAAATGCGCACCTTGTACGCCCCGTGCGTCATGATGGACCCATTGGGCGTGATCCAGCTGACTGAGGTCAAAGAATTCGCTCGACATTTCAGTTCTGCTGCCATGCCCTCAGTCACGTTCAGGTCCACTGGTGGCTCCACGATCACCGGTGCATAACAATGGAAATAGTTCTGGTCGAGTTCGCCGATGTAGCGCCCTTTGTGGCTGGCAGGTGACGCGCAGCGGGCACAGCAACTGGTATTGGCCGGCACCATTTCCTTTAGCCACCAACTGAGCCAGAGGATGTCACAGTTGCAGTTCCAGGGGTTGTGGTGCAAGTGTACTCTCTCCAAGTGGTGTAGTGGGGTGAAGAGGTCATGAGGCAGGAGGGTAAGGTTATTGTGGGCCAAATTGAGCTCCACGAGGGACTGAAGATCATCAAAGGCATTTCTCTCAATCGTCTGGATCTGCGCATGCATCATCCACAGTTTCTGTAAGTGGACGAGGCCTTTGAAAGACCCTGGCCTTATTATAGAGAGCTGGTTTCCTGACATCTCCAACTCATCCAAACGGACAAGAGGAATGAGGTTGGGGATCTCCTTTAAATTGCACATGCCCAGGACAAAACACAAAAAAGGTTCTTTTAGTGTTTTTTCAGGTTTTACCGCCAGGTGCTGAGGCCTTACAAAAAGGCAACCTTCTGACGATGAATATTGAGGGACGCATTTTTTCAGCATCGCCCCACAGGACCAGGCCTTAGCAGCGATGGTAAACGGTTGAAGGGCCAATCAAGAGGGTTGACTCTCGATTAGGGTTATTCCTTTCAACCAAAAAGTTTCTTTAAGTTGGACATTACTCGGAAAAATAGGCCCCATTGGGGCTTTGTGGTAGACGATTATCCGAAGAGATCCAGACGTTGTGGAGGTTGGTAGCCAGCCAATTGAAAGCGGCCCCACCGATTTCAATGGTGGGCGGATTGGGGTTCTTTGCTGGAGCTTGCGGATATCCATGGTGCGCTTAGATGGGCTTGAAAGCTGTAAAAAATGAGCACGCTGGAATGGGAGGTTTCTCTGAAAAGGGTTTCAGGTACCTTGTGTGTGGGTGGAATTACAAGTCGGGTACATTCGAAGCCAAGTCGCTTACAGATTGGGGACCTTGCTTGAAAATGGTTGTACAAAGAGGAGACCGGAGGGGAAGGGTCTGCCCCCGCTTCGGCCACAAGGCCAGACCACCCCAAGAAGCTGCCAGGGCCAGCGGACCCAGCAACAAACAATGGGTGCTCGGGAAGGGCCCGGTTTCCCACAATAAGGGAACTTATAACGTATGCTGCATCAGGGTAGGAGGTTCATCTGTTTATTCAATTATAATTCGCTGTGAAAGGTCTCTCCAGCTTTTGGGGAAGGGTTTTATCAGGGGCCGAAAAACTTGCAAAAAAAAGAAGAGAGGGGAAAGAACCATATAAGATTTGGAATACCACTGTAGATGCTACACTAACACAAATCGATGCCTTTAAAAAAACCGACAGGGATCTACTACAAACATTTTACACACTAAAATGTCATACATATTCAATCTTTTTGAGTTTCTGTTGCTTATTTGCACATGTTTTTCAGTGCCTGAATCACTTAAACTATGCAAATTAGGTAATGCCATAAATACTGCAATAAATGCTGCACTGCAATCGATTTCCATGGTGCGATTCTCAACCAAAAGGGTCAAAACTGTTTAATAAATCAGCAGAAAATATTTTCTAATATTAGCAATGCAATTTTGAGAACATTCTTTGTTCCATTAAGGTACACAGGAACAAGCCAGTCACTATATAGGTGCTCCAGCATTGAAAACAATCTATGTCTAGTCACTAAAGTCCCTCTAGCCTAGTGGAAGTGAATCACAGAAAAAACATGTCTAACACACACATGCACCGTAGGTGACCTTGGGAGAGTGTTTCATATCCATTTCATTTTTTTGAGTGTGTGTGGTGTCTGTGAGTTCATGTCTTTGCACACACTGCACTCTCAATCTAAGTCACATAAAGCTGCACCTCAATATTGGGTCTGCTTTCTCTGTTTCCTCTCTCCTCAGTCAGGGAGATATGAACTGCCTTGTCTGTCTGTGTCACTTTATTTATTCTTGCAGAGGAGGTATAAATAAAAACATGGCTTCCCACCTACCAATCCTTCAATCAACCCCACGTATCAAGAGCGTTAGGCTCTCAGAGATACTTAAAGGCACGTGTGTGACCAGACTGAGAAAGAAACCTGGATGTGGTGGACAAACGCATGTTTGTTTTAGCTTTACATATGAATTTGCATATGTATTTATGCATTTGAAGAGAGTACATCTTACCCAAAACAAGATGGGTTTTATCCTTGTTTTCAAGGGTCTATATAGATTATTTTAGTTCTTGCATTCCCTGAGAATCAAAGCAATGACCTTAGCATTTCCGAAGCAAGCCCCAACTAGTTTAAAAACACCCAATTGGTGTGTTGGTCTCTGTGAGTATTTAGCATGCAGTCAGCTTGTTTTATAAACTTGTATTAAGACCTTGTTGCACTCTGTCCTAACATTTTAAATACAAGAACAAGTCGTATCTGAATGCCCCCTGACAGAGGTTCAGTCTTCTATGAAACATAACCCTCAAAATATCACGAAATAATAAGCTTTCTCAAGAATGGAACAAAGTTTCATTACGGACAACCCCCCGACTAATTGATTATAAAAATGTGCTGCAAATAAACACAGCACATTTTCTCCATAGACAATATGAGGCACTAGAAACCAAGGTTTTGGATTGCCGGAGGTGAAAAAGAGAGCTGGTTGAACCAATCGGGATGGTTTGCTCCCTGGGGCAGTTACAAAACCCAATTTTGAAAGCACTGCAAAACTGTTTGGTACCACTTTGCACTCTATGGGCCTTGGACTTTCCTCTGTCCTCCTCGGGCAGGGTGTGGTCTTAAACCTATAGTGACTGGATATAAAACAACAATTCTTTTCATCGCAACTCTACTTGAAATGCTGACCTGAAGTCTTCTTAGGACTGGCTGGGGGGAGGGATCACCCCACGAAACATATGATGAACCGTGTTAATCATCTAAAATGTTTGTAAAGGACTGAAACAAACTCGCAACGAGTAGTTTAGTTAAATACGATAATATGCTCATTGTTTACCCTTTAAATGTTAATTGATTTTCATGCAGAAGATATCAGATCAGAGCTAAGGTAATTGTTTTTATAATAGTCTTGCATGTTTTAAAATATGATTTAGAATTACAAGGGGAAAGATAGGACTGAAAAAGCGTTTAACTTTTCACAAATTCTTTCGAAACAAAAACTGGAAAAAAATCCTTGAGGGTTTCAAGTGCAGGGGGTCCAGGTTATCTTCGCTGATTGGATTTTACCACTAATAAAATTGCATAACACATCTAGGGTTGGCCCTCCCGTCGACGAGGAGAGAAAGGAGAGAGTGCGGAAAGCAAAACAAAAAAAAAAGCCCCTCCCAGCACCAGAAAATCCTGCGGCCTCTCAAAAACAATGTGCTGGGCAAAATTGGATGGGCTGTGGGAAGGGATTAGATGAAAAATGAAAACAAAAAAATAAAGATTATGAAAAGATACAATTTTTTTAAAACTTTCTGCCCCAGTAAAAGCGATGATTGAAAGCAGGCGGGGTGTAAAAGTTTCGGCAGGGCGGGAGGTTAATAAAAGCAAGAGGGATCAAAGCGGGCGGAGGCCTTGAAAGGAGTGGAGGTGTAAACGAGGGGTGAAATTACACTTTTGTCACTATAACATGAAAGTGAAACTTGCCATTGCTGCTGACAAAACCAATGCGGTTGTGTGCTTCTCGGGCCAAACAGTGCGGAGCTCGAAAGGATTCTGTGCTTTTCAGTTAACACGGCGGGGGTGAGCCGGGTGGAGGTGGAAACATTATGGGCAATCATGGCGTTCGCACCAAGAGGATTCAATGGGTCAAGGGGCTGTATGGATATATAGTGTTCACCTTTGAGAAGAGGGATGGGGTCATAGAAGATAACGGAAAAAAGAAGGAGAAAAAGAAGGAGGAGGAGGAAGGTAAAGATGGAAGGGGGACGAGGGATAGAAAAGGAGGGAAGGGAAAGGAAGGACAGGAATAGGAATGGAGGAGGAAGGAAGAAAGGAAGGGACAGTGAAAGTAAAAATATTAGGAAGTAGAACGGAAGAGAAGGAAGAAGGAGAAATAAATAAGTAGTAAACAGGAAGGGGAGAAGTGAAGTGAAAGGACAGGCTAAATTAAAAGAGGAAAGAAACAAAACAACAATTGAAGGGGAGAGATTCGAGCGATATAGGTAGAAGCAGAAAAAAAACCAAACTAAGGTAGGACGATTAAGGAAGGAAGGGGAAAGAAAAAACGGAGGGACGTGACGACCGGAGGAAGGAGGAAGTAGGAAAGGGGACACGGAAAAACAAAAAAAAAAAAGAAAAAAAAAATGAAAATGAAAAAGAAGAACTGAATGGAGGATTCACTGGGGAGGGGCATGTGAAAGTGTGGAAGGAAGGAAGAACGCAAAAAAGAGGCCAGAAGTAGGACGGGAAAGAGGAAGGAAACAAGAAAAGGAGGAAGTGGTGAAGAAGAGGAAGTTGAAAGGAAATGGGAGAAAAGAAAAAGTAAAGAGAAGTAAACAGGAAGGAAAAGGCGAGGAAAAATATTGTAACAGAGGAAGCGGACAGGATGGTGAAGTAGAAGAGGAAAAGGAGGTAAAAGATTAAAGGGAAAAGGAGAGGAAGTCAAAATGAAAATGGAAAGAAAAGAGAAAGGAAAGAGAGGAAATAAAGCAGAAGAGAAGAGAAGGAAAAGGAGGAGAAGGGTGAAGTAGAAGTTAAGAGGAAAATTAGGTAAACAATAAAGGAAGAATAAAAGAATTTGAGGAAGTTAAAAGGAAGAGGGTGAATGGAAGAGGAAAGAGAAAGAAAATAAGACAAAAAAGAAGAGAAAGGAAGGAGAAAGGAGGAGTAAGGGAAGTAGGAAAGAAGAGGAAGGAAACTAGAACAATTAAGAGGAGGAAGGAAAGAAGAAGAGTAGGAAAGGGAAGGAGAGGCGAAGAGGAAGTACAAGATAAACAAAACAAACATAGAAGGCTTACACATGCATTGCATGCAGATGACACCCAGGCCACATATGCCAGTGATGCTGACAGAAGAGGGTAATGCCGAGCCATGAGTAATGCTGTCATTTAAAAAACATGTCATATCAAAACGGCGCTATTCAAAAAAGGTATTGAAAAAATAAAAGATTTCCTTTAGATTTCTCAAAACACTCAGAGAGAGAGAGAGGCTCTGAGCCAGGTTTCATTTATCTGCAGGCCTGCTGGAGCACAATTCATAGGTATTCTGGATAGCATCAATAACTATGATAGTTCAGCCACTGGTTTACAAGACTGGGAATTGCTTCATATAAAATAAAGCAGGATTGGAAGTTCTCCACTGGGTCATCCATCTACAGCCGGATGAACAGCTTATGGGCTGTAGAATCACCAAGTTACCTGCAGCAACAGTGGTAACCTTCAGATGTTACGATCAGTTGCAACAAGACCAGGAATACAATAAAAGCCAGAGTACACTTGCTAATATTTAGTAACTTAGTTATGTCACAACATTGCTAGTTATTTTCTGTGCCAACAAAAATATTTCCAAAGAAAGACAGCGGAATGAATTGGATGAGTAATTGCTTCAGTGACTCACTCATAAGAGTCATTTGCTTCATTCCTCAGTGAATCACGGTTTTGGAAAACCCCCGGGAACAAACGAATTTTTTTGTCGAAAAATTATTCAGGTGGACTCATCAGAGAGGACACTTGTTTATTACAGAACCGAAATCATCGGGTTTAAAAAAAAAATGGTACATGAGTGAAGAATTGCCTCAGTGTGGACTTCACTTAGAGTTCATTACTTCAGTTAGGGGCCAATCAAACGGTTTGGAACTAAAGGCGGATGGATTTGAGAATGAATGGTCAATAAAAAAAATTAACGGCAAAGGACGGTCCCCTTCAGGCATTTCCTAAATCAATGTTTTTTAACTAATAGAATTAGTGAGTTTTTCAGTGGCTCACTCATAAAGACTAATTTGTTTAATTCCTGAGTAAATCAATGTTTTGAACAAAAATGGGTTGAGGATGTCAAGAGGGACTCACTGCACTAAAGAGTGGGTCAACTTGTTTCAAATTCGAAAATGGGGGAAGTCCATAGGGGTCTGTATAATTAGCTGAGAGGTAGATGCAATGACTCACTCAATTAAAGAGTCATTTGCCTCATTGTGAAGGAAGGAATCAAGGGGAATTGGGAGATCATTATTTCAATGGACTCCTTCACAAAAAAAAACAGGCAGTAATTAATGTCCTTGAATGAAAATCAGGTTGTTGAAATGGAATTCATTCATCACGGGACCCGAATTTCATAAAGAACTTTATTCGCCACCCCTACAGGGGCCCTAAACCAAGGCAATTCAAACGTGCAAGTTGCCTTAGGAAGTTCTTTAAAAAACGGGGGGATGAATTCGGAAGCGTGAGGACCAGAAGGAAGAAAGGAAAAAAGAAAATGCTGTATATTAAAGTACAATTCCTAGAAGGAAGGTAAACAATAACATGGTTGAAGGTAGAGCATTTCCCTTTACTTAAAAAACACAAAGCTCCCACAAAAAAGGGGCATCCACCAAGCAAAGGAGGCGTTTTTCCGAGGACTTATTCAATAAAATTCCCGGGTGAGTTCTGCAGCGAGGAGGATCTTGGTTCCACTAAAAAAAAAAACACACACAGGGATGAAAAGGATGAGTCATGCCAAATCAGTAAAAAGCAACAGTGTTTCATTTATAGGGCATTGCGGAACTGCAGCTCTTTCGAGAACCGGGAGAAAAGGCAGAAAAAAACAGAACAAAGGGGGGGGGGGGGGGGGGGGGGGCAATAACTGCATCCATCATGTACGCCATCACCTGGGAATGATACAGAACAAAGTAGGTGGGGGCTCCGTCAGACGGTCGCAAATAGAGGTTATGGCGAGGGAAGGAAAAATGGGTTTGGGCAAACCGCCAAAAACAAAAAAGCAGACTATCTGTTAGCACCCGTGCAAAGGGTCCCTGGACCCCCGCGGCGGGGGCGAAGTGGGGGGACGCACTGGGCGGGAGGAGTGATGGGAAAAGGCACCACAGGAAAGGTGAAGGCGAGCACTGTCTCCAGAAAAAAAAAACTAGGCCTGGATGGAGGTCTGCGAGATGAGAGGATGTGAATGAAAAGAAGAAAGGGTGTGGGAGGTTACACAATGGACAAAACACGGACATACATGCAGGCTGAAAGATAAAGGGGTGTTATAACAGACTGGGAAGCCTCGTTTTGAAGGGATCGGCGTCTAATGAGGTGCGGGGAATACAAGAAGGGGTCAGCTCGCATTTTTTTACGGGCGGTGGATAAGGGTTTGACGGAAGGGAGAAGAAACAGGGGTGCAATTACAAAAAATGAGTTGGAGGAGTGCCATTGTAAGCCGGATTCTCTCTCTCTTCATTCAACATCTTTTCCCAGCAGTGCATAGGCAGTGCCGACGGCTGGATTTCAAATGCAAAAGGAATGTAAAGAACCATGAGGGCGTCTTAAAGGGGTTATTTGATGCTTTTTTAAAGATCATTATTTGTGTATTTGGTGTAACAGAATAACATGCTTTAATGTTCAAAAAACAAAAAAATATTTTTCAAATACTTTACATTATTGTAGATCCTCTATGCCCCAACTCTCTCAAACACATCGTTTTTAACAAAGCCCCCTCCTTTGACAAGCGCAGCTGCTCTGATTGGCCAGCTGACCCAGATCATTGTGATTGGCCGAACACCGCAAGCACTCATCGGAACGGAAATGTTAAATTCCCCTTCTTACCATAATTGCGAGCTTCCATTCTTTCAAAAAAATAAAATATAAAGGGGGACAGAGCACGAAAGGGCCAACACCAGAGTCGCATCGGGACAGACCACAGTGATGAAGCTGGTATGTGTTTTGCAGTTCACAAGCCACGGTTAAGACAACTGACTCCACTTTGATGTGACCCCCTCTCTCTCTCTCTATGGCACTCTCGCTCATCTCTTCGCCCCCCCGCGCTCTCTCTTCTCTCTCGCGCGCTCTCTCTTTTATCGCTTCTCTCTCTCTCTCTTGCTCGCCACACAACCCCTACACACTTGGCAAAAAAAAAACTGTGCATTTGAACAGTCAAATACTTAAACTGATAACAAAACAGTACCTGATTCAGAAGCGCCAGATTGTCATAAAAAAGTCAGAATTACATCCTCTCCTAGGTTCACAAAACGGTCATCCATAAAATGGCCATTTGGTTGTTCGTTGTAAGTAATCCTTTATAAGGGATTCCTAAAATGCATAACATCCCCTTCGGAAGCCAAAATAAAAGTGCTTTTGCTTTAGGCACTGAAACACACGGGGTCTCCCTGGACCATGGCTGCTTGCAAACACATAACCTGTGGTTACGAAAAACAAACGCTTATTTCTTGCATGCACATTGGGCTGGCATTATGCCAATATTTTCCACCTAGTGAGGTTAGATATGTGGGGAGCGTTGTTAGAACGAAGCGGTTTAGGGGGGCCGGTGGCAGGAAGTTACTGAAACTTTGATAAAGAATATCTCTTGGTTTTGAGACTTTAGTCTTTGCAACTTCAGGGAATTTATCCGGATTGCACAATCAGCTTGTAACACTCCAAAAGAGAAAGGAAAAACTTGAAATCGCATCATATGACACCTTTAATAGTTTTAGTTAATCGTGAACAAGGCCATTTTTCAGTACAAGCTTCATTGACTTAATTTAGAGCTTTTATCAACAAAAAAAAAAAGAAAGAAAAAATATACTGCAGCGTTTCTGGAGCGCAGGGGGAGGGAGTCATGCGTAAGAATGTACAGTAAAAAAAACACCAAAGTTTTTAAAAACCAAAAACTCGTATATTATGTGTTTTACCAAATCTAATAATAATTATTATAGATGATATATATATTAGACTATATATATATATAAACCAAACTATTTATATATTTGTCTTATGTAATAATAATAAAGAAATCCTAATAAGAAGAATCATTAGTATTTAGAACAGCAATTATTAAAAAAAAAAGCTAAATAAGCTCAGTAATATTTTATTATGTGGGACTATTAAGTTACATTTGAAATTTATTAAAACTAAATATTTAATTAATTACATTTTCATTTTAATGGTGATTAGGGACAAGAAAAAAGGCTTGAAATGGAGAAAAAGTCATCAAGAGATTTTTCCACAATATTTAAAAGAAAGAAGGAAAGTTACTTTTACAGGTTTCTGGGTTACAGCAGGGGTGTGATGGATGGATGGATGGATGGACAAAACAAAATTACCAGGCTCATAGAAGGGACATTCACATGGATCAATAACGTTGCTGGTCCTGGAACAAACTCCTTACCAAAATATTTTGGGTTAAGTTTAGGGCTAAATGTTGTTGCCAGACCAACAAAGGACGCTGACCCAGGAACATGTCATATTTGAGTAATTCATGTGATATGATGACCATTTCATCATGCATCTATTTCCACTGACCTTGAAGACATAGTCAGTCTCACTAAATCAACACAACACTCAATGACTCCAGTTACAAATCCTGCTAATTGAATCAAGTTCCCATTTTCCATTCTGCATGAGTTAGAATGAAGCGTCGTCATTCTGCAACAGAACAGGCACTTCCAAAGTAACAAGTGGCCATCTGGCATATTCTCTTTTCACAAACCGCTCAGTTTATGCAAATAAGTTATATCTTCAAATTAGCATTTCCGCAATACACATCACTTCCCCAGACACGCCCCCATACGACAAGCCCTGCCCCTTATCGGGCGCCAGATATCGATATCCCTCCCACTTGTTTTCAATGGGCGCTGTAAAGTTTCAGTTCGACGTCTCCTTGGCGACCACTTTTTCAGCTGGCACTGATTTACTTCCTATCCTTGGTTGCCATGCCAACCCTTGCAAGGAGGTGCCTTCACTACACATGCACGATGGAGACAAATTGTGAAGAAAATCATCTCAATCAACACCAAAGCCTTCATTTTTAATTAGTTCGAAGGTGTCAAAATACACCTTGACATGAAACAGTGACTCGACATGAGTCTAATGTAGAATTTAATGCAGCAAAAAGACGTCAGATCTATGAATAACAACTTTTCACTGCTATTTCTTGCTAGACTCACATATTTAATTGAGACAGTTGTGGATTTTCCTATCCAAAGCCACTGGAGTTTTGCATTGTTAATGTCTTCACAATAAGACGCCCTGAAAGCATCTCTTGACTAGACTTGATTAAAATGTCAATAAGAGAACCAATCTTCTCTCTGCCAATCCAACAAACAGACAAAGCTCAGTGTCCTCTGGCAATTTATCCATTTCTATTCATATTCAAAACCCCTAGTGGATTTCTTGCCCCTCATTTTAGCGAAATGTATGTTATCTGGTGGAATGATCCCATGACTAGTGATTGAAACACATTAAATAAACAGATACAGTACAAATGCCGCATGGCTGAGGGATTTTTAAAAAGACATTACTGTCAGTGTTTTGCGAAATGGCTGAGGGATATTTTGGGGATGGATTTATGTACTTGTTGGAGCAATAAAGTAGAAAAGAGAGTGAAAGGGAAAAGGCGCACACACAGCGGGATTGTATGATGTGAGCTGTTCTTATGTAAAATGCTCCCTACAAGTTCATTCATGTAAATTGGCTGGTGGAGAGCGGCACGTCGGGCTTGATTTGCACAGACGTTCGTCCATTTGCAGGAATTATCGTGATTATACAAAGGGCAGGTCTGATGGGAGGCATTGCTCAGGGACTAAATCTAAAGTAACTCCAGCGGACCCATGTATGGCACCAGTTAACTAGCCATCTGAATAATTGTGGCTTTGGTGTATGAATCTAATTATGGTCTTGTTTTTCAGTAAAAAAAATAGATAAACATCCTTAAAAATATATTTACTTGAAATGGGAAAATGCTTATGATATTAAGCCTTGCATTCAAATAATATGTTTAAAACACACTGGATAAAGTTAAAAATGAAGCTTGAAAAATCAAATAAAACTTTGAGAATAGGGTGAGAAATATATGAAATTATTCTGAAAACGATATTTTAAAAAAAAACAGAGTATAAAATCAAATATATTCTTTGAAACCAAAAATATCGTAATATTTTAAACACCTTCGCAAAGATACCAGTGACATTAATCTGTTTTAGTTGATTGCGTTATTAGTATTTATTACCACAAATTATTATGACTTAGATTTTATTTATTTATTTATTTTGGCATATTGAAGGAATACATAAATACTGCAATTAATTATTTGAAAGATTTTGGATTTTAAGCATATAAAAAAAAAGCAAAAAAAAAAAAAAAAAACAAAAACATTTGAGATTCCTTATGTGTGATATAGATATATATATTCGATATTACCTGGTACATTTTTTTTTTCCACAGATTGAAAGGCTATTTTATATATTTTACGTTACGTTTTACATATTTACCCCAATATCAAATTATTATGTACTGTAGGAGGTGGACCAAAAAAACTGTCCTCTTGTTTATAACCTTAAAAAACAAAAGCTGGTTGGGATTTTCTTAAAATTGAGGAACGAAAGAAAAAAAAAGTCCCCAGGGATTGTGTGGCGACATTGTTGGCAAAAGATTGTGTAAATAAATTTTTAAGATTTTAAGACAGGAAAGAGTCTGGCAGAATAATTAGAAAAGCAGACCTAAAATATTGGATATATTGTTGGAGCGTAGTATACTTGATGATGCTTAAAACCGATTTTCACATTCATTCATGATTACATTTAAGTAGATAAAGGTAATAGAGTTTGTAAAAGTTGATGTGCTTTAGTCTGTATAAGCCTATAATGAGTATGCAGAAGTAGAATAAAACATGTTGTGCATATTGAGCAATTTAGAATGCTCTCTCGCTCTTCTCTCTCTCTCTTCCGCGACTCACGAGAATATAGATATAATATTATATATATATGATTAATATCTAATAGATGCAGATACCTTGCAATATAAAATTAAAAACAAAAAACAAAAAAAAAAAAAAAAAAAAAACAGAACTGTAAAAGCAGCACTAACTCTGCAACCCCATCATTGTTAACACAACCAACCCGACTTCGAGCGACTAGTACAGATTAAATAGTGCCTATTCGCAACACGGTCACATGCTTACGGGGCTACAGTGGTGAAATCAATTCCCTGACCCCTTTGGACCCCACAAAACGTGAAACAGCAGGCTGGGAAGTAGATGTGTGGCTGTCTAGTTTAAACATGGTCAAGACCAATGCTCCGCAGGGCCCCCGCATCCCCCAAACCAATCCCAGTCTTAAATTATTCCATGGGTTTTTGTCCTCCCCGCTCGGTGAGGCTGGAGAGGGGTTTGGAGTGGGGGGCGAGGGCCTGAGGCCTGGCCCGAGGCAACACATTCTCCAGACAAATGAGCCGTGCAAATTCAGACTCGCCTCTTCAGACAGCACTGTCGCACCTGGAACACGCTTTGGACCAGTGGTGCTGAAACTGCAAGCTCACACAGAGTTCTATATCCAAACGGAGGCCTGGTTAGTTACATATAACAAAATACAGCTATTTCACATTTTGATTCAATTGAGTATGGTTATGTAATCCAATTAAACAATAAGTCATGAAGAGATGCTTTTTAAAACAAATGAAACAAAAATACTGTTCCAATTAACGGTGTCACATACTTTAAGTTGAAGGGACAGAGGATTAATTAAAATAAGGATTGATTTCTTCCATCAGAAATTTGATATTTTCGGGTTACCTCATTTGTCATTCTTTTTCAAGAGCTTTATGCGGTTCTTGCTCCGCAGCACTGAGTGAAGGCCGCGCAGCACGGCTCGGGTGGTTTTTCCCGGACAAGGATTGGCCAGTCCTTGATGCGCCCGGGCGCTAATCAGGGCGAGGTGGGAATGTTTGTTTTCGAAAAGTGTTCCACCAGGAGCATATATTATATATATTCATATATATTATATATCTATCTTAAATATATAACTTATATAAATAGATATATATAAATATAATATTATATAGAAAATAACAAAAACAAAATTCAGTATTCAATACTTCAATATCCAACACCAATATTTGGTAATATATGTTTTACCAGTGTTTCAATATTAGTTTTCTATATTTCTGATGTCTATTAGGATTACTAATAGAGATCTATAATAAATAGCTAATAAGGAGAACAATATGTTAAAAAAATATACCCACAATAGTAATAATAATAATAAATAATAATGTACTAATAATAGACTTAAATATTATTATAACATACCATAGTTTACAATATATGGATGTGCTATCATAGTTTCATGTGTTATCATGTTTAGAATGGTCATAATTACATTAACTTTAATTGTTATTTAATAAATTAAAACTTTTTGTATGTATTACATACTGAAAGATCATATGAAATTACGGAATACAGTTGGGTACGGGGAAAAGTTATTCAGGGGGACTCCTTAAAGTTTTACTCTTCTGTATATTGCAGCCATTTGCGGAAAATCATTTACAGTTAATTTTTTTTTCCCTCATTAGATATGTACAAACAGCAACTCCCATAGATTGGACAGGAAAAAACACGAAAAAATTCGTGAAATTTTTTTGCAAATTTAGTTAAAAAAGAACGAAAAAAAAGCTGAAATATCACCTGGTCCTAAAGGTATTCAGGACCCTTTGCACGTGACAGTTCATTTAATTGAAATCAAATGGTGCTGTACTTCTTCTGACTTCCTTGAGATGGTTCTACACCGTATGTGAGGGCCAGCGGTTGTTTGAGATACAGATTGGGACTTGGATGTGAGGGAAAGCCCAACAAACCACCTGTCGATATAAGACTTAAAAGCTCCAAAGTGCATGTCAGAACAAAATGGCGAAAAATCATAGAGGTCAAGGAACTGGCCGGAAGAGCTCAGAGGACAGAATTTGTGGCAAGGCCAAAGATTTGGCCAAGGTTACAAAAAATTTCTCGCTGCCTAAGGCTACCTCAAAGCAACAGTGGCCTCCATTTAATTCCTTAAATGAGGACGGTGGGGACGACCAGGAACCTTGCTGTAGGAGCTGGCCGTTCCGGGCCAAACTGAAGCTATCGGGGGAGGAAGAGCCTTGGTTCGAGAAGGTAAAGATAAGAACTCCAAAGATCACTGTGGCTGAGCTCCATTGATGCAGTCGGGAGATGGGAGAAAGTGGGAGAAAGTCAACCATCACTGCAGCCTCCACCAGTCGGGGCTTTATGGCAGGGTGGCCCGACGGAAGCCTCTCCTCAGTGCAAGACATATGAAAGCCCGCATGGAGTTTGCTAAGATGGTTAGAAATAAGATTCTCTGGTCTGATGACACCAAGATAGAGCTTTTTGGCCTTAATTCTAAGTGGTATGTGTGGAGAGAACCAGGCACTGCTCATCACTTGTCCGATACAGTCCCAACAGTGAAGCGTGGTGGTGGCAGCTTCATGCTGTGGGGGTGTTTTTCAGCCTCAGGGACAGGACGACTGGTTGCAATCAAGGGAAAGATGAATGCGGCCAAGTACAGGGATATCCTGGACGAAAAAACCTTCTCCAGAGTGCTCAGGACCTTAGACTGGGCCGAAGGTTTACCTTCCACAAGACAATGACCCTAAGCACACAGCTAAAAATAACGAAGGAGTGGCTTCACAAAAACTCTGTGACTTTTCTTGAATGGCCCAGCCAGAGCCCTAACTTAAACCCAACTGAGCATCTCTGGAGAGACATAAAAATGGCTGTCCACCAACGTTTTTAACCATCCAACCTGACAGAACTGGAGAGGGTCTGCAAGGAGGAATGGCAGAGGATCACCAAATTCAGGTGTGAAAAACTTGTTGCATCTTCCCCAAAGAGACTCGTGGCTGTATTAGATCAAAAGGTTGCTTCTACTAAATACTAAGCAAAGGGTCTGAATACTTAGGACCATGTGAATTTTCAGTTTCTTTTTAATAAATCTGCAAAAATGTAAACAATTCTGTTTTTTTCTGTCAATAGGGGGTGCTGTGTGTAAATTAATGAGGAAAAAAAAAAAAACTTAAATTATTTTAGCAAATGGCTACAATATAACAAATAGTGAAAAATTTAAGTGGGTCTGAATACTCTCCGTACCCACTATATATATGGCAACTGTTAATGGGGAATATAAAAACTATTGGCATTCTCAATGTGTTATAATAGTAATATATATTATTATAGAAGGGTGCGGGCAAGTGGGTACGTGTGGTTACTCGCTGGTTATGTTAACGCATTAATTGATAATGACTGACAAATGTATTTTATTGCGCAATTATACGCAGTTTTTTCATTTTTCTGAACGGTTCCATTGCTCATGGCTCTGGATGGCACATACAGGACAAAAACCAATGGGGTCACAGGAGGGGGTGGGATGATTGGGGAATTCAGTATGGCCTTGGTAGGGGCTAATTTGCGTTCTTCAAACCAATTGAGAAAGCAATTTTGGGGAGGGGGCCTCCCCTAAGTGGACTGCAGTAGTTCAACCATAACGCTCGCCGATCAAAATAATTTATGGCTCAGCATCAACATTCCTTAAACCCACTGGGCACTGTTATTTTTCATATAAAAAGAAATAACAAAACGTGCTAGTAATCACAACTTCACTAAATGGGGGGGCAATAGGAAAGTTTTCGGATAGCACGGGGAAGACACGACAAGAGAAGACTTCCTCGCCTCAGGTTTGAGTGCATGCATTTTGTTAACTTTGAGGTTTATTTTTTGAGTTCGTTTTGGGGGCCGCGGTTAATCGGCCCTTCACAAACAAATATGCTTACCAAGATACTAATCACTCTTGGCTGCTAGAAAATGTTTTTCAACGCTCCAATCAATGGCCACACGTATCATAAGGTTCCGCGCTCCGGCCACGAATTAGCGCTCATACTTCACTGATCTTATAATAAACTGACACCCAACAGCTCTGGCCACTTCTGCCAAGCCGGCCAGGGGCCGGGCTTAAACGAAACCGGTTGTGGCCCGTTAAAAGATTGCCTAGTGTGAGTACACCCTTATTCTCCCGCATCCTTACATCACGAGGTGATACCCGCCGCACGACGCCAGCAAATGATATCAAAGCTGTGTCCTGCTCCGCACTCTGCTGCATTAGGTCCCGCGATCATGCAGGTCTTTTGAATGCATTATTGAATTTGTGCAAATGCGAGAATCCGAATTAATGCAGGGACAGTATGGACGAGTACATCCCACGATTTAAAAAAAAAACAAAAAAAAATGTAATCGCTGCCCAGCACTAATATATATATAAATATATGTTTAAAGGTCATATTTAATGATTAGCATCTATTGATATATGAACATAGATTATTTTTCTTTTGTGTAACATAAAAAACCCAAAAACATGTATAACGTGTAGCGCGTTTATGTAATGTAACAGAACGTGCAAAAATGGTCAATTTCGATTTCATCTTGACTATAACAACCATTTGCCAACGCTTCCAGTAGTCACACTGAAAACAGTAAGTCAAGACGAGCGCAATGCATCATGGGATACCGTATCCAACACTGACATCCCTCTCTCTCTATTTCTAAAGCAATTACACATTCAGATCCACATATCCCCCATCAAAAACACAGAAAACATGACAAGAAATCGATAACCGCAGATAATCTCCTCACGCATACATACAGACGTGACGTTATCTCCTGCATCGCTGCCACCTGCTTTGATGCATTAGTGTAATTAGGAAGAATTGTGTCTGACACACAGATGTCACATCGATCGTGTCGCGAATGGACACCGCTGAGGAGATCTGCTCTTACGATCAATGTCTACACAGCATTATAGGTGCGCTTGGACACTTCTTTTCTAGAAATCACATGGTGTGCTGTCTGTCGTTTGATTTCACCAAATTCAATCTGCAGCCTTGGGAGGAAGCTTGTCTTATTGAGGAAGTATTGATGTATGATGAAGTTTCACCTCTGGTAAAAGCATCTGTGCGTTCGCGACCGATGTTTCTTTCACAGCTGCATCTGTTCGGCACCAAGGACGCCGGCTGACCGCCAACACATGGCTCAGAGGAACGGGCCACGTCTGCTGGCGCATCGCGAGGCACAGCTGTAGACCGTCAGACCTCATCAAGAAGAAAAGTTGCCTGGACGGCACTTAAAGGAATAGTTCACCCAAAAATGAAAATTCTGTCATTAATTACTCCCCTTTATGTCGTTCCAAACCCGCAAGACCTTCGTTCATCTTCGGAACACAAATTATTTTTGATGAATACAGAGAGCTCTCTGACCCTGCCATAGACAGCAAAGATCCTACCATGATCAAGGTCCAGAAATGTAGTAAGGACATTGTTAAATTAATTCAAAAACACAAAAACTATTCTTGTAGCTTCGAAAAATGACGGTTGAATCACTAATGTCACATGGATTATTTTATCGATGTCCTTACTACCTTTCTGTGCATTGATCGTGTAAAGATCCTTGCTGTCTATGCAGGGTCTGAGAGCTCTCGAATTTCATCAAAAATATCTTAATTTGTGTTCCGAAGATGAACGAAGGTGTGAGTGAGTGACATGAGGGTGAGTAATTAATGACAGAATTTGTATTTTTGGGTGAACTATCCCTTTAAGGGAATTCATGAAAAGCCAAAAGCTATTGGTTCCTGCCACATTTCAAAGACGCCTACAACTTTTCCGTTATCCTGACTCCACGTGGAGTGTTTCTCCTAACCGTACTGTCGTCAGCATCGTTTGTCTTTGTTCCTTGTCGCGCTCCAAGGTTGTCAAGTGGGTGTAGATGGACGGATACCTCTTTTAGGATCATAAAGTCAAGTGGCAATTCTGAGCCTCTTCAGTCAGTTCCCCACGCAACACATTCACGTCTGTGAACAAATCACAACAATTTGTGTTAAACAAACACCTCTGCATCTAAACTGACATTTTGTCGTACGATTCAAAACAAATCATTATATGTATTGGTTACAGATATATAGAGTCTAGAGTATGCATGTCTCAAATAAGCCACCAGCACCACGTGTTCACACCACAGAAAAAAAAATAATAATAAAAATAAAAATATGTGGCTGGGAAAATGTGCACAGCTCACTAAATGTTCACACAACAGATCGGCCTGTCAACCTGCAACAAGCAACAATATTGTTTCAGTTTTCTTACTAGTCACTAGACATTTAAGAAACCAATTTAGTGTTTAAACATCAGTTTCATAAAAAAAAATTAAAATTAAATAAATGAATGAATGAATAAATAAATAAATAAGGAGAGAAGAACAAAAATACTACTAAAGGTGCAGAAAGAAAGAAAAAGAAACACTACAAAACAATAGTTTGCAATATACTGGGTATGTGCCATACGGGGGGGGGGGGGGGGGGGGGGTTGCTTAAAGGATAACATATACAAAAAGATCAAATTTCTCTTTACATAATTTAACTAAAAAATTTCCAGCTACACAGAATGGGGAGGGGGGGGGGGGGGGGACTTCTCACTTTTTACAGAGGGGGGGAAAAGAGAAAAAGAAAAGAAAAGAAGTGTCTGAATAATAGTGTCTTGGAACAACATACAGCAACAATAAAATTAAAAAGAATAAAAAATTAAGGAAGGGATTAAAGATTGGATGTCTGATCTTAAAGTATGTATTTTCTACTGCATCAAAAGCAGGGACTCTGTAAATGTAGTACTAAAAGCCAGCGGTAGCAGGAGATGCAGATAGCAGGTGAAATCCCTGCAGGGCTTCAGAGACAAGACATTCTCATGTTACACTACATTTGTTGAATTAATAACAGATCATTTAGCTGCAGGTGCAGGCACACACTGTGCTCCCCGTGTTAAACCCAGCATCCAGGGCTGCTTTCTTCTCTGATCTGAAATCAGTCTCCTCTCAACAGATCTGCCTTTGAACACATCAGGTTTGCAGAACAAACTCCTGGATCAGAATAATAAAAGTGCTTCTGCACAATCTGCCACCGCTGGAAAACTGCACATCTGTGTGTCCTCAACAGGCATCTGTATTTGGGGTCCCTAGGCGAGTAGGTCTTATTTACTGACAGCTCTGTACTTTGCCCTACATAGTGTCCAGACAACAACAAAATATGATATGATAGTGACCCAAAAATGAAAATTCTGTTATCCTTTGCTCTTCATGCCGTTAAAACCCATACAACTTTTTTGATGAACACTGAAGGAGATATTTTACAGAATGTGTGGGTCGCTTTTCCAACCAGTGAAAGCAGGGGCTGTCAAGAATTTCAAATGAAAAAATACAAAAAATGTATTATCTATCTATCTATCTATCTATCTATCTATCTATCTATCTATCTATCTATCTATCTATCTAGCTATCTATCTATCTATCTATCTTTTCCTTCTGAAGTTATAACTAAAGCAGATTATTGGAGTATGTTTTACAAGAAAATACTATTTCAGTCTTTCCCATTTAATTCAGTGTTGCTTGCCATTTCTTTGTAATTATTTGTGCAATTAAAAAAAAGACATGGATAAAAACATACACTGCCAAAAAAGGTATTTTTTTCCAAGTTGCAACTAAAAAAAAACAACTGTTTTTCTATTTCGAACTTTCATGTTTACTTCAATGTCTTGCTGTTTCTTTGTAATTTTTTTTGTGAAATTCAGTTGCCATTTCTGAATGAATATTTGTATACCTGAGTTTGAACTAAAAAAGTATTTGGGTATGTTTTCACAGAAAACTTACTCATAATTTTCTTTTACTTCACATTGTAATGTCAATATTTTTTACCTGCGCTTTTTTTTTTATTATTTATTATTTTTTGGAAATTTAAATTTTTTTTTTTGTATACCATATTTTTTTCAGTGTGCAACTTTAAAAAAAAGACACAAAAAGACCAAAAAGATTTACGAATAAATGCCTTTTTTTAATTCAATGTGGTTCTTGCCATTTTTTTTTTATTATTTGTGAAATTCAATAGCAATTACAGAGTGAAAATTGTTTCAAAATAAAAGTTCACAAAATATTTTCAGTGTATGCATCCCAACAACATGGCGTTCAGAAAGACCAATCTATTTTGGAAAACAAACAAACAAAAACATTTACAAGATATTTTGCAGAATGTTCTGGTTAAATGAAGTGAAGAAGTTCTTAGAGGCAGGGTGCCTCAAATCTTGCCCTGGAGGGCCAATGCTCTGCAGAGTTTAGCTCCAACCCTGATCAAACTCTCCTGCTTGTAACTTTCTAGTAATCCTGAAGACCCTGATGATTTTGTTCAGGTGTGTTTGATTAGGGTTAGAGCTAAACTCTGCAGGAAAGTAGATCTCGTGGGCCAGATTTGAGGATCCCTGGTCTAGAGTTTACAAACAAATCAATAAATAAATGCCAAAAAAGACTACTAAAGTAATTTCTTCACCCTGAAGTTATAACTAAAGCAGATCATTGGTCTATGTTTTACAGAATTCAAAAGCAATTACTGATTGAAAATTGTTTAAAAATAAAAGTTTACATTAAAAAAAAAAAGTTTCCAAAAACAATGACTTCAACAATGCAATTATTTGCAAAAAAATAAAATGAATGAATGAATGAATGAATGCAACATTTTTGGCATACTATCCTTTTAAGAAAGTAAAAAGGGTCAATTTGTCAATTCCTGCTGTATCAGCACAAATTGCATTGTTTAGTACAATCCGTAATTTATGTCCAACCAAAGCTCATACAGTCATTCCATCAATAACATTTGTCCTGATCAAATGTCGATCTGCATGAGTCAGGACGGCCTTTCTGAAGGAGGCAGCCTCGTGTTTGATGCTTCAGATGTTGTGGGTCTAATCGCTGTGGTGTTTAATTTAACAAAGCGACAGAAAAGGCTGAGACAACTATGGCGAGGGAGCAGTTGCCTTCCAATGTCACCATCTGTTATTTATACAGTTACCGCCTCCTACGGGAGACAGCAAAAGGCCACATATTGCAGAAAAAAAACATAAATCTATCACTTCAACTCATTATCTTTTTAATCAGCTGACCCAGGCTCCCCTCTCAGGGGAACGACACAGCCGGGGTACGTTTAGGACGGACCCATAACTCACCAACCACTCCCTCATCCAAAGAAAAAAAGACCACAGACCGTTACAGTGAATATAATATGAGGTGCACTGGAGGAATGATATAGGAAAACAATCTGCAAGTCTGGACTGATAATGCAGTTACTGTACGTCCATCTATGTCCAAAGAGGTTATAGAGGTATATTATTTTCTCTATTAATCCTACTTCCATTTTTTTACAGACTCTAAAGTTTTAATTTTTAATTTGAGCCTCTACAAAATGGTTGAGATCTCCATTAATAGTTAAAAAGCATTTTTCATAACTCTGCATCGACTCAACTGAAATAAAATGATTGTTCCCCCTAATAAACATCACCACTGAAGGGTTTAAAATAAGTTCAACATTTAACCATTATGTGGTATTTACTGAGAAATAAGACTTCTGATTGCACAAATGTACAAAAAAAAAAAATCTTATACAGTATATAGATTAATAATTGTTTTTCAAAATATAACAAAAAACAGTAATACTATGAAATATTACTCCAATTAAAATAACTGTTTTCTATTGTAATAACTGTAAAATGTAATTTATTCCCGTGATGGCAAAGCTGTCTTCACAGTCTTCAATGTCAGGCTTTTTTTTTGGTGGAAATCTTAAAACATTTAGTCATTTTTAGGATTCTTTGATTAATAGATTTTATTGTATTATATTTAAAAAATCCTGTGGTGGCAAAGCTGAATTTTCAGCAGTCATTAGTAGAAACAGTTTTTATATTTTTTCCTATTTTTGTAGTAACCATGATACTTCCCCACAGAATTCTTTCGGTGCGTAGTAGTTCAACAGAGCAGCATTATTAACCATAATTTTTTTTATTTATATGTTTTAAATGTCTTTACTGTCAATTTTGATCAATTTGATGCATCTTTGCTGAATAAAAGTGTTCATTTCTTTCAAAGACTTCTTACTGACTCCAAACCGCAGTATATACTATCATCAAAATATTTAAGAAATATAAACCATGTGTTTGAAAAAAAATATATATATATTATTTTTCAAAGAAATATTTAAATCCCCATTAATAAAAATATATATTTTTTTTATGAATATGCTAGCCTTAAAATTATCTATAAAGTTGGTGTGCTCCAAAACAATGACAAAAATTTGCATTCAGAAGATATAAGCATTAAAAACGTACAGATTCTCACTCCAATATGGATCAACAATTTCGATGACATCATTCTGCACTTCAGCTTCTCATCAAACTTTCTGTCCAATCAAATGCCATTTAGAATCCGACTGTCCCCCGCCCCCTCCACTATAAATAGCTGCTGAAGCTGCGGCTGAAATCAGTCACTTGTTCACTGGTTAAATTTTCTGTGTGGTGAATGGCACATAGTGCACAATGTAGGCGATAGGGAGTGATTCAGACAGTGTAAATATGCTTTCCATTGGGGCGAAATAAGTCACAATTTCGTTTCAAGGCACTTCAGTGGATCTTTAACATCAATGCAAAATGTCATGTGTACAGTTACACTCTAAAAAATGCTGGGTTGTTTCAACCCAACTTTGGGTCACATATGGACTAAGCCAGCCATTTGGTTAAATTTGTACATTACATTTTTAACCCAAAAGTTAGGTTTGTCCATATTTGACCCAAAGTTGGTCTACATTAAAAGAGATCTAAACTGTTTGAGCGTGTTTTCAAAAATATTTTACTCACTCACAAAACTTTTTTGTCATGTGTTGTTGATTTGCTCTGTTCTGCAAGCCCTACAAACTATTGCGTCAGAAAATCTGCATAAATATTTCACAAAAACAATTCCACATGATACGAGCAATTTCACTGCTGATTACAGTCTGAAATTACGCTGGAGAAAACGGCAGAGCTTCACAAACTACAATCATAACTAGTCTATTTCTGATGATTTCAGCACATAATTGTTAAAACAAAAATCAGAGTTGAGTACAAAAAGTTTATTTTGAATCAAAATATGCTGGAGCAAATGTTTGAGATGGTTGAACTATAATATATAACGACTAGCTTGAGAATTAAGACACATGGAGTAATTGTAATTCAGTCCTGTTTGATCTCATCTATCTTCCTCTCCAACGAGACGGTTCTTACATCAGCTTGTGTATGTCACATTCAATCCCATCTTCAGACGGGGCTCGGTGCCTGATCTCCAATCAGCCAAAGTGTGTTCCTCACAACCTGTTCCTGTACACTCACCTGCCAAGTCTTCCACAGTGCCAGCAGTTTCTGGACATCTTCACGCTCGGTTTCTCTAGCTGGCTTTGCCCTGCGCACACAAAAGAGAAGAACAGTCACGTTACAATTACAAACCACTTAGATTCTGTCGCTTTCTCCGGCTCCAAATGCTCAAAAAGGGAACCGCGGAAAGACAAAGCTTTTGTTTGCAAACCTATTAGAAGCCAACCTGTTTTCTACTGACTAACTTCAAGTGGTTCCAAATAATAGATGTGCTTAATATAAACATCAATGGGAGAAATCCCCACTTGGACTCGTTCATAATGACCGGCTAGAATAGTTCACAGTTTCCTGAGCAGAGGAGATGACTCAGACGCCACCACTGCTAAACGAGCAGAAGCATTTCTGTTTGATCCTTATGTGGTTTTGGTAAGTGGATTTGGTAAGTGTGTGTTTTTTTCTGTATAGTTTGCAAAGAGATATTTTGGGAAACAGAATATGCTGACCTGATGGTTAACTCTCATTTACAAATAAATCTATCTATCTATCTATCTATCTATCTATCGATCTATATACTACCAATCACCTTCAATTCGTGAAAAGTTTGTGCTTGCCAAAAAAAAAAAAAAAAAAAAAAAAAAAAATGCTATTTGGTATTGTCATTGACACCAAATATGTCACACCAGTTTAAAAATTAATTTTCCCATTTTATTTTATTTTTATTTGTGTGCCCTTTTTGGAGCTCCTGAATAAAGACAAGCATTTTAATTATAGTTACATAAGCATAAATATATAATATACTACAGCCATCAATTAAAAAATAATAGAAAATACGTTTTATTTGATTTTTTTTATATTTTATTTGAAAGAAAAAATATTGATATTGGTGCAGAACTGCAGACATACATTTACCAATAAAATACATTTTACTAAATATGTTACTCAGTTTTTGACTCATTTTCACTAACTCTAACCAATTAACTGACTCATATTTTACTAACTACTACATTGGAAATTCACCATACATATGATACAAGCACAAAACAATGTTTTAGAATTTTTTTTCAGTCCATGAAAAGCACCTTAAAAGTATGATTAAAAGGAGCAAAAAAAAACAACTTAATAGTAAGATTTGGAATTTGCAGTCAGTCTCTGCTCAACTTTAATTCTTAAGCATTTATTTCACATGCTAATTAAAAATAAAAAAATGTCACATACCACATTTTGTTACCAAAATGCTAATATCAATTCAAAATACCAAATGCTGATATTTCTCACGTGTCTCACAAACAAACATGTCACACCAGTTTAAAAATTCAGATTCTCTTGAGCTTTTGTGCCTTTGATATGTTTGTCCAAAATTTTATGACCGAATTTTATTTTCAGGCGAACTATGGCTTCTATTCAAGCTGGTAGTTTCCATCACTTTAAAATGGCCAGAAACCATAATTTTCATCAAATGTAATCACTCAAAATGAATTACTGTAGTTTTAGACCCAGCAGCAGTGCATGGTCAAACAAACTCAAACTGGCTGCATATCAATATGATCAATATAATTATTATATTTAACATTCTTAGATCAATATAAATTCCAGGCAGTCGAGCGTGAGCATGAATCTGACCCCACACACATTCACAACTGCTATGACTATAATTATGCAAACAAATATAAAGGAAACTAAACATAATGCATACACTTCTCCAAATATATGTGGGCTTTTTTCTGTCTAAATTGCAGTACAATATGTTCTCATCTGCACTAATGCTCCGCTCTTCCTGTCCCAGAAAATGAGGAGGCGTGTCATGAGCTACACTAGATGCTTTTCAGGAAGTCTTATATAATACAGAGAGAGACTAATAATATGGAGAGAAAGAGACGCGTGATACACAAATGCGCACAAGCATTACAAGGCCTTGAGTTACACTGACTGAATCTCTCATGAGCGGTCTTCAGAGAGCGGTTCCTCATATTAATCAAACCAAAAGACAACCGTTCATTGAACATCTAATGCAAATTAAACATAAAACCAGCAGGGACTTTTTCAAACCGGCAAGCTTTGATCTGATTGGATGGTATGATATCATATCTATGATCCAGGGTGCATTGGATTTTAGAAGTCTGACTGGAAATAAAGTTCTTTTTACAAGGTACCAGCAACTAAAATGAGATTTGAGATAATATTTCAGACTCTAAACTCTAAATGTTTCAATCAAACTATCTCTTTCTCTCTAAATAGGTGAGAGCTGCAAAACAGATCTGATTTTAGTCAGTTAGAGACTTCGATTTCATGCCTTTTTCCAATAACTGTCCAGATCCTCTAAGCAAACTGATGTGATACCATAAGCATGCATATAAACAAAGCTGCTTGAATCTGTTTTTATGGGTAACTCTTGTTGGTTGCGTTTGTTTGATCGACTCCAGACTTCAAATGTTCTTGCAGCTTTGATACTAAAAAAGTGAGTCCATAGTCAAGCCCCTTAATGCTTAGACTCATCATTGCTATCATGAGTGCCACAGTCCAATCAGCAATCCCGCTCTCCCTTGACAGTGTTCTAGATCGACTTTTTACTTTTCCCACCTCATGTGAAGTAGACACATTTCATCCAGGCAGGAGGAAAATATATGATAGCTATAATTAGTATAGCTGACATACATATTCAAACGTGCATACATTAGACAAGGATGTTGCGGACAAAATTGAAACACCCAAAAAGCCATATGATCAATTAAAAGGCAATACACACACACACACACACATATATATATATATAGATATACACAACTAAAAAAGTAACATTAAAGTTAATATATTTAAGGGAAAATGCGGACAGTTGGATGACAAATATAATAAAAATATAAAGAACGTTATATAATTCTATTACACTGTTAATATATTTTTGTAATAGCAAAAGATATTTTTTACAGTATAGTATATATTGTATTAGATATTTTTAGATGGATATAAATATAATACATTAAATATATTTAGATAATTTATGTTTATAGTAGTATATTTTATATATGCTCGTGATTTAAATAATATAGTTGGTTGCAGCATAACACAGCAATTTAAAATGGGCTCCACCGATCTATTTTGAATAAATAATCGTTGTATCAGGCTACAGTGCAAATTCTATCAGCTGCAGTATGGCGCTCCCCCACGTATCAATATAACGTAAAAATAAACTAAAAAGAGCTGCTGCTGATTATGGGACTAAGTTGTCTTACGCGTTTCTGATTGATTTTTGACGTTCTAATACTGTTCAAAGACACACCAAGGCTAAAGATAAACACAGGGTGTTATGTCTAAAAATGAAAGTAAATAGTTGAGAGAGGAACATGTGCAGCTCTTAAAGGAAAAACAGTAGCTACCTAAACATGCTGCCCGACTGGCATTAAAGGGATAGTTCACCCAAAAAAATTTAATTTCTGTCATTATTTACTCACTCACATTTTGTCCTATATATATATAATAGATTATATATAATTATATATATATTATATTATAATACAAACAGACATACCATACACATACATACATACAGGATATGTGTGTGGGTTGAGTATACATACATACTTAATTCGTACTTTATATCTTTTTTTAGTTTTAGTCAAATAATATTCATAAAAAGATCATAAAAGTACGACCTTCAGTGGAGCTCAGGATTAAATATATTTAAATCTATATAGTTTCATTTTTCACTAATACTATTTTAGTTTACAATTTTAATGTAGAGATATAAACATTAAATATAGTAATTAATCTCTTTTTGTGTTTTTTTTATAAATTACTGTAAATATTCATAAACTGTATGACCTACATGAGTGGATCTCAGGGGGAAAAAATTTAAATACATAAATGCATATTTTAAACTGGGAAGGAGCTTTGAGTTCTTAAAGCTACAGTAGCCCATTTTCAAGTGCACAGAACTTTATCTGAAAAGATCAGATGAAATGGCCCCTTTAACACCAACTCTGAATAAAAGACACATATCTGATCCATGTTAACGGAATCAAACAAATATACAACGGAGTTCTGAAGCACAGTATCCCACAATCCACCTTCCCTGCCCACACATCCTTTGCCTGCTACCGGCAGCATCAACCCAGACCCGACAATTTATAAATATGTTTCCCATCATGCTCCCGAGGCTGGTTTTGACGCACTCCACTTTGGAGCCCTTTTATCTTTAAACTGCTGCTGTGAGTAGATCAAAACACCAACAGCGATTTTGAGAGTGCAAATGCAGCAGCACATGTCTCTTGCACTATGGTCAACTTGTTTGATCACCTCTGTTGTCTTGTTTTCCTTCTCTTTCTTTCGCTCTTTGTTGTTCAGCATAACCTGGACCCGTTCTTTAGTCTCTGAAGTATAACTCAGCTTTGATTCGAACCCGTAGGGTCAGAATGTATCACCCTCAATGAAAAAAAACACAAATGTAGAAGGCCTTTAAATCAATGGCCTGCGGTCACACTGGAAACGAATGCAGAGAAAACACAGGATAGCTGAAACCAGCAGGGTTGTCTGGTCCATTTGTCTTCTTCGAATGGTAAATCTATCTGTGTCTGAACAGGTTCCCACAACGAGGAAAAATAACGATGACCCTACGGGAGACATAATGAGGCATCATGTAAAGGTAGAGAAGAGAAAGCGTGAGATTGAGAGAGAAGTAAGGCCAACCATAAATCATATCTCAGCACAGGCTACCTTGACTTCAATCGAAATATGCTCGTTAATGCGTATTTTTCATAAAATATGCACATTTTATTTTATTTTCACATTTTTATTTCATTTTATTTTATTTATTTATTTTCTTATGCCTTATTTTTGACTCGCAATGATTAAAAGTGACAGTAAAATCATTGATATTGTTACAAATATTCTACTTATAATTTGAAATTCTGTTAATAAATAGTGTTATTTTGAACCATTTAATCATCAAATAATCCTGAAAAAAAAATAAAAATAAAATCCGTTTCCACAAAAATATTAAGCAGAAAACTGTTTTCAGCAATGACAATAAGAAATGTTTCTTGTAATGGTTGCTCAAAGCTTTGCTTCAGTTGTGCGATCACAGGAATTAACTACATTTTAAAATACATATTTAAAAAATAACAAATTCTAATACTTTTTCAACAATATCAATGTTTTTTTTTTACTGTATTTTTGATTAATCTATAGTAAACCCTGGACACAATGTGCACATTTTACTTTCTTAATCTGACATATTTCTGAGTGAAACTGGATGTTCAATGAGAAGAAAAGTTGGGCGGGACTATTTCATCCATCTCTGTGTATTGGATCATAAAAAGTGGGCGTTACTTTCTAGAATGGATACAGATGGTGGTAGGCTGATAAATAAATACATAAATAAATAAATACTGAGGGCTCGGTGATGTCAGCCAAAAAGGAAAGTCATTCAGAGGAGGAGCAAGTTGTTACATTTTGATAAAACATTAAATCATGCAATTATTACACTGATAAGTCTTCCAATAAGACCAGCAATATGTATTAAGTATTTTTTTCTACTGTATTATCCATCAAATTATAGCTAGCTCAAAAACACACACTAGAGCATGAGTGATTAGGAAGAAGTTAAATGTTGGGTACTTTTCCATTGTCTTTCAGCTTTCCTGAGCTAAATTTTTTGTTTGTACATTGGGCTGTAAATGTACTGATACAGCATGGTGATCATTAAATAATATTAAAAAGGAATCACAGGAAAGCACCCCAGACATTTTCAATTTGGTCCAACCACATTCACACTGTGAGGATTTGAGATTCTAATTAATCTATATTCAGATTTATTATATTAAAGGTGCAGTAATTGTAATTAATAGAATATCACACATGCTGTCCTAACTGGTAAATAGAAGTGCTCTGGATTACTAATTACATGTCAGTTTGTGGATCTGCAAGTGTGTGTAGCAAAACATCAGTGCAGGCTGTTGTAATACATAAAGAGCAATTATTTTTATTACACCTTTCAGGTAATATATACATATACGTACATACATGATGTACCATTTATATATATATATTATATATATAGATAATATATATATATATATATATATATATATCTGTACTCATTAGTGAATGCATAAATTATAATCTCAAAATAGCACCAGATAGATGCACACACTGCTACATGTCAACTGAAGGTTAACAACATTAGTGGAAACCAAAGAAAAATCTTGTTCTATACCGATATACAATCAGTTAGGATTAAAACACCTTCCTGGAATCACAAATCACAATCACAAAACTGATTCCAAATCAGCATAAAAAGTGGCTTTTTCCAATGACATATCATCATGTTAATGGCCTTGACAGATGGTGTGTGAATACCCTGATCAATACCATTCCAGACCTCTTAACCTTCAGTAGTGCAAAGCAAGACCTGGAGAAAATGAGGCTATTGATCAGGGCAATAGAGTGGAAAGATGCATACGGCATGCTAGCAACAGGCTAACTGCTGCATGTGCACTTCCACTAACATACTAACTTGAACTCACAACCAGTGTTTATCGAAGCAAACTCTGTAATGAAATTACAAGTGTGTGTTTTATAACCAAACCACCTACAGCAAACGACAAACTTAGCTGACCCAAAAGGGAGGTTAAAGTAATAGTTCACCTAAAAATGAAAATTTTTCTGTGAATTTACTCACCCTCAAGCCATCCAAGATGTAGATGAGTTTGTTTCTTCATCACAACAGGTTTAGAGAAATTTAGCTTTATATCACTTGCTCACCAATGGATCCTCTGCAGTGAATGGGTGCCATCAGAATGAGGCTGATAAACAGCTGATAAAAGCATCACAGTAATCCACAAGTAATCCACACCACTCCGGTCTATCAATTAGCATCTTGTGAAGCAAAAAGCTGTGTGTTTGTAAGAAACAAATCCATCATTAAGATGTTGGTACCACGATTCCAAACCAAAAATACAAGTCCTCTATTAATACTATGCTTTTCCAATGGAAAAAAGTCGTTTTATCTGTATCAGGAGAGAAATTTGCACAGATCAAGCACTGTTTACAAGCAAAAACAGCTCTAAACAAATATGTCTGTGGATTTTAATATAAGAGGACAATAGGGGATGGACTTTTTCACTGGAGGAAACATTATTATGGACTATGAACAGAAGAGACCAAAATTGTGGATTTGTTTCTTACAAACACTTATTTTTGCTTCACAAGATGTTAATTGAAGGACTGGAGTCGTGTAGATTACTTGTGGATTTTTGTGATGTTTTTATCAGCTGTTTGGACTATTATTCTGATGGCACCCATTCACTGCAAAAGATCCATCGGTGAGCAAGTGATGTAAAAACTAATAGGTAGTTTGCAATCACGTGATTCTGATGATGCGCAAAATGCAGCTGGAGGGCAGGAAGTGATTTTTCTCCATAGAAATCACTAGCAGAAACTCCAAATGCCAGTGTTTTGCATTGTTTATGGATGCTCAAATAGGCCAAACCGAGAAACCACAAGGAGCTTCTATCGTGTACAGAAATGTTGTTGTTCATAAGGGGGGAAAAGGCAAGAAATTGACTGAAAAACACAGGAAAAAGTGGCTTGTAAACCTGCGTCTGCGGTCGGGAGGAGCGAAGCAGGATAATGCTCATGTGTGCAAATGATTAATATAAGATATAATAATATATTAATAAAGAAATATATAAATAGATACAGGGTGACACTGTCAGAACTTACTGAATGCTAAACGCCACACATAGACACGATGTAAATAAGATATTGTTTGCAGTTCACGGAATCGTGAGATTGCGATAAATTGAAGCGAGTGACACCTTTTTAGTGATTAACGTTAGATGAAAACACTATTTGCTCACTTTCTAGGCAGGCTATAATTGATTCAGAATTTAAATAAAAGTTGTCTAACAGGACCAACAGCCACATACCCCGTAACTTACATGCAGCATGCATGCATTACAAGTTTCAGGAGTGACATATTCCACATCTCTCATATAAATACGGGATTCACTTTCGGAATAGTTTGTTTACAATCAGGGTTAGTTGCTTAGCTTATATCCATCGCCTTAATGGCAGGCAAATATTACAATTTAGTTTAAAAATCGCTCCTCTTTATAACATTGTGACGGGGGCTGACGAGACGTGAGACGTGGGATCCATATGCAAAGCTTTATTAGACAGAGACGTGATCATAACAGGCATGGGCGAACAATGGCAAACAGGTATATAGGTCACCGATCAGCAGACAGAATCACAGCGGCGAGACGAGAGGAAGAAATCCAGGAAAACAGGCAAGGCAAAACAAGGAAAACACGGAGACTCGGAAAGGGGAACAGGCTAAACAATACTCAACCGAGAAATGTGGTTAGAGTGGGTGTAATATAGTGAGTGAGGTGATTAGAAACAGCTGTCTGCAATGAGTGCAATCAGTGCAGTGTGCAAATCGTGCAATGAATGAAGGGATATGTAGTCCAGGGTGATGTGCAACAGCTTGTGTGGTGTGAGAGTCACAGCAAAAACGAAAGGGGGGGGGGAGAGGAAAAGGGTGACTCTGGTGGTGAATAAGAAGTCCATGGACGGACTTTGTGACAAAATAAGGATCACGTCCAACTGTTGTGATTATCAAACCTTTCTCTTGTAAAATAGTGTGGTGGTTTGAGAGAGAGCATCTCATGATTGTAGGTGCATTGAGTGTGCAGCACATGAAAATGATAAGCGCTTAGGCCAACATCTATATATATATATTATATTATAATATATATAATATAATATTTATATATAATTAATATATATTATATATAAATGCATCATGCCTAAAAACCAAGTAGCCTTTACATTACCGGACTTTCCTGTATACATACGTCTTTCAGTCACTCCTGAAACTTGGCATGTACAGGGTATGGGGGCTGTTGCCTGTTAGCAGCACGTAAAACAAACTTTTATTCAAATTCTGAATTGATTAAAGCCTAGAAAGCGAGCAAATAGCACTTCCATATAATCACTAAAAAAGCTCACTTCAATTTATCACAATCTCACAATGTTCCGTTATAATCAATGAAGCTCTTGAACTGCAACTAATATCTTCTTTACATGTGGGTTAGCAATGCGTGAGAGGTGGCAGCCCAATCTATATCTTTATAAGTATCTTAATATATTATTATATCCTATAATAACCATTTGCACGCACGAGCATTATCCGGCTTTGCTCCTCCCGACCGCAGACACAGGTTTACAAGCCACTTTTTCCTGCGTTTTTCAATCAAATTCTTGACTTTTCCCCACTTATGAACAACACATTTTCGTACACAATAAAAGCTCCTTGTGGTTTCTCGGTTTGGTCAATTTAAGCATCCATAAACAATGCAAAACACTGGCATTTGAAGTTTCTGCTAGTGATTTCTATGGAAAAAATCACTTCCTGCCCTCCAGCTGCATTTCGCGCGTCATCAGTGACGTCATGTGCAAACAACCTATTTCTCCTAATCTGTTGTGATGGAGAAACAAACTGGGATGGCCTGAGGGTGAATAAAAGTTCAGCTAATTTTCCTGACTATTTCTTTAAAGTGTAACTATCTTTCTGTTTACTCTACCTCTAAGACCTCTCCATGATTTACTAGCAAAAGACCTCTGGATCCAGACTTCCTGCTGCGGTGGGAGCTGATCAGGGCCGTAGTCCGAGATTAGCAGCTCCTAGAGCATGTAAGCTTCTGTAACCGCACAATTGACACAGAACAACAAACAATGAAGTGAGTCCCTCCGCACACTCAATCAAGGGATTGCACAAAGTCAGAAAATTGGCATCTCTTGGAATAAGAGAGAATTCAGTGTATGCGCAAAAACCGATGCTGCAACTCGCTTTTCTTAAGAGGATTTGGGATATCAGCTAAAAGCAGAGCGCTCATACAGGTATCTGTAGAGTTGATGGCTGAGTTAAGTCGAGACGTGCTGATGTTGTGCCAAGAAGCAAAATCTACACACTACAATGTAACACGAGTAATGCTGTTTGGCTGAATCAAATGTGTTAAGTGTCAGATAAATGTTTGCGCTTGCAAATCTTACATAAATGCAATGCTAGCTTGATGGTAGATCATTGCAAGCGTTTTAGTAGGTGTTGCTCTTATATATTGATTTGAAACCAATTTATATGCTTTCAGTACTGGAAACTGTGAGGAGAAAGAATGACATTGACAATGTAAAGGTATAGTTCAGCCAAAAATGAAAACTATTCATCGTTTTCTCATTCTCATGTCATTTTAAACCTATATGACTTTCTATCTTCTGTGGAAAAAAAGGCAAAAATATCATAAAAGTAGCATTTGACTCACACACAGTTTTGTTAGTGTTAACTGAAATAATAATAATAATAAAAATGTTTTGTTAATTGAAAGAAAGCTGAAAATGAAATATAAATATTAGATGAAAAAGTAAAAAAAGTGATTGCTTATTCATGATAAAATGATTTCTCAATTATCTAAATAGAAAAAAAAACAGACAGCTAACAATATCTATCGGTATTATTAGTATAGTTATATTTAGGGATGCACGATACCGGTATGGTACGGTATCGGGACGATACGACGTCCTGTATCGTAATCGTTAAAATGCCCCAATACGCTAAAAGCCAATACCACATAAAATGTGTCATAAGAGTTTTTTCCATATTCAGACAAACGAAACAGCTGACAACAGAAACAACAGACAGGAATGGAGTATTGAGATTAAGGAGTATACGAAGTAAATGTATGAATGAATATAATGTTAACATTCAGTATGAACGCCTGTTAGTGATGGTGTGGAGCTGATTAAAGCAAATCACGCTGCGTGGATTTGATCGCGACGCGGGCACGCGCCGCTCGCAAGTTGGTCTAGTGATATACCTTCACAGACATCACTGGAAAGTTGGGTTCGGTCGGATATGCATAACAAGTACAGTAAATCAATGCACAAGTTAATTAGAGGTTGGAGAGGAGAGAGCACCGCGGAGCGAGTGCGCACAGTTCTGTTGTGGTGATCTTTGATGTTCACTCACTTAGAACACGCATCATTTGGATTAAAACTAAGACCTTATAGGAGCATTCACTCTAAAATAATTTATTTTCAATCTTAGGGCATACCGCTTTTCATGCGGAAAGTGATCTAGCCTGTGAACTGCGCTAGGACTGTACTACTTGTCGATCTCTTCTGCATCAGTACAAAAGGTGCAGGCGTTGCGCGTTTTGTCTGTGACGGGAGCGTTCTGCCTTATATGAGTGGCTTGGAATATAACTCGCAGCAGTACAGATGTGAAAAAAAACGCGACTCGATTTCTGGAAAGTATCACAGGTAGGAGAGTATATACACGTGGTTCCTGCAGTAACATAAGCGCATGATCACAGTATAAAGCCCCTGCAAGGAGCAGCTCTAGGCTATAAATAAAGATGAGTACCATAGAGCAAAAAAATTAACAGGAATGTACACAAAAGACTTGTTAAAATACATTTTAGGGCCATAATTAAGTGTTAAAAAAATCCCGAAGGATATACAGTCATACCAACAATGTCAGAGAACAGCCAGGATTTTTTATATTTTGTTAGTGGGGGGTGGACACTATAGTTAATTAGTAAAGTCCGAGGACGCAAAATAAAGTAAACTGTGAGAAATGTTGACCCAAAAATTCTTCATACGGTGAATACCAGTAAAACTGATAAGAAAATGTGGACCAAAAAGGTCGACTGGTTGGGAAAAAATGAAGTCAGGTTGGCGATGAACTGGATGACAGCATTGGCCCAGGAGGACTACCGGCTTTCATTAAGGCTAAGGGTGCCAGACTAAGTATCATAGTTGGTAAATACTGTAAGACTAACAGCTGTCTGAATAATGTTTGGTTGATTGTAATCCATAACATGCCTTTCTATCAAAATTATATAACATTATCAAGATGAATTTGTTCTCACACAGTTTAACTCTTGAGTTCTTGTCATATTTTATTACCATTTTCTAAACTATAGCAAATAAACTGTGATAATGTGAGAAATGTTGAAGGTGTCTGAATAAATTTTGGTTTGACTAACTATTTGATAAATTAAGTTAACCAACTAACATTATACATACTCTTATGGTTTCTGTACCCAATATTTAAAAAATTTACAAATGCAATAAAAATATTGGTATCGGTACTCGGTATCACCAAAAATAAAAGTATCGGCATCGGGGCGGAGGTACTGGAAAAGTGGTATCGGTGCATCCCTAATATATATACACACACAAACACATGTAAATACTGAATACTGAAAATTGAAAAAAGCTAATTCAAATGATTAATACTGAAAATAGAAAAAAGCTAATTCAAATGATTAATAAATACTATAATGATATAAATCTAAACCTGCTCATATGTGCTACATTTAAATTATTTTATATAATGACTTGTGTGAGTGAAAAACAAGTTTAAAAGCTGATTAAATCAAATCTCACTTAAATTTGCATATATGCAAATAAGGTGTGTCAAAACGTGCCATATCAGATTTGATGTCAATGATGCCACATTTAATTGATTCTTGTGCCCCAACCAATAATTATGAATATGTACATATGCATGTTATTTTGCGCATATTCAAATAAGAATCAACCACTACAGAAAAGGGGTCATATTTTCAGTCATCATCAATCTAGATTTCAGTAAGGTCCTGTATGGATTACTGTTATGATGGAGCCTTTTTGTTCATTTTTTGTTCATTTTTTGAGCTTGACAGTTCCTAGTCACCATTCACTTTAACTGTATGGAAAACTGCAGTATGAGACGGAAAAGAACATCACACATGTTTAGAATGACATGAGGGTAAATACATGATGACAGAACCTTCATTTCTGGGTGAACTATCACTTTAAGCAAATTTAGGAATCAGCAAGAGACAACGACATTTATCCGAAGAAGGGTCAGATGAGCTGGAGATGTGCAATGCACCAGTCAGAGTAGCATTTAGCATCAGCAAATCAGGAACAATTGCTCATATGCCTTAAACGAACTTGTCAGCTACTATACAGTGTGATTGATACTAGTAACTCACACCATCCGGCTTATTTGTGACACAGATGAAGATGATCATCATCTCTTGTGGTAATGCTGATGAAAATGACAATAATTATGATGAGAGAAGGTGGGTGGGGTATTGCGCTTCTACCATCCGCAGGAACAAAAAAAACAAAACAAAAAAAGGTAAATACTCCCCTAAATTTTGATGACACATCAGAGAGTGCTATAAATCACTCACTTCCCTTCTTTATTCTGTTTCCTCTAGAACGGTGGAGGGAAAAAGTGCCAGACGATGAGGGGATGAACACAGCACGCTTCAGTGGCCATGACTGCACTCCCTGGGAAGAAAAGCAGTCTGTCAGGACCATTATTCAGGATAAAATGCCCTCTTTTCCTCTGATCTTGGACCAGCTGAACCTATTCTTAAAGAATAGCCCCGGTGATATTGAATGCTACTGTTCACAAAAACTAAATGAATGAAAACAACTTTAATAAAAAACAAAAAAACGAACTTAACCGGGGAAACAAATAACCTAAACTAAAACACATTTTCATGACATGAAAATAATAATGGCCACAAATTAATTTTAGTTTTCGATACATGGTATATTATAAAACTTGCAACTTCCACAACCTGCCTGCATTAAACATAAAAACGGGAAACAGGAAGACTGTTAAAAAGACATACATAGACAATAATCTGAAACTAGAAAATTACAAAAATAAAAGAAAACACCAACAAACAACCACTTAATAAATAAGTAAATAAATAATTTAATGGAGTGGAAACCAAATTTTAAACTAGAAATCTATAAAAATAAAGAAACTAACCAAACGTAAATCTAAAATAAATAAATGGTAAATAAATAAACAAATAAATACATAAATCTAATTGAATGGAAGCTAAAGCACAAATCTAACTAAATAAACAGAATAAGTAAATAAATCAAACTGAATGATCAAATCTAATTGAATGGAAGCTAAAGTACAAAACTAATGGAAAAAAAACAGAATAAAACAAATAAGTAAATAAATCAAATTGAATGAAAACTAAATGAAAAAGTATAAAACTAATGAATGAATGAATGAATCTAAACTGAAAATAAAATATAAATAAACACTAAAAAACAGTGATAGTTTGTTAACTATCGCAGTGTAGACTGTGCAATTATCATACATTTTTTAAAAATACAATAATTTGACTTAAATGTATTATTTATACTTGTTCACTTTAACAATGACTATAGGCAAACTGTCACTTCCATTGTGCCTTAGCAGTCACGACCACTTTTCTACGGAAGATTTCAGAGTCAGTCAAGCTAAGCTTCCAGCATTCTCCCACAGCGAGAGCTTCCACACCGTCCAATCACAAAGCCATCAGAGCAGTAAAGCTTCATGACAACACTGATACCATGACAACGCAAACCATCCCCTCAGCCTGTAAACATAGTCCAAGTTCACTATCATCTGCGCATGAGTTCACAAACAAGCTGCGGGCCGCACTTTGGGTGATAAAAGAACAGCAGCAATTCTTAGATGCTTCCTGATGGAGACAAAACGAGAGGGTCAGTCTATTCAAGTTAAATTTGCTGGGTCCTTCTGCGTTTGCCGGGGAGTTAATCTGATATATGGCCATAGGCTGAATCTATTTGTGTAAGAGCCTCTGCCCTTGGCTCATAGATCAGTCAAGCAGCCCTTGCTTGCTCTGTACCTTCTGTAATGGATGACTGCAGAAAGAAGCAATGCAGGTGCACCTTAAGAAACCCTAAACTTGGGGAAAAAGCCACGGCAGGCAAGTTAGGCCGTCAGGCAGGTTATAAATATTTGCTCAGGTCGTTCTTCTTCCAGTATCAAAGAGCACCTCCAGCCGGGTTGAGGAGAAATGGGATACATGTAATAGTAAAATATGAAATGTGAGAAAGTGTATTCTTAAGGGATAGCTCACACAAAAAATACAACTGTTACCATTTACTTGTCCTTATGTAGTTCTAAACCAGATTATTATTTTTTTTCTTTCTTTTTCTTGAGTGAAATAGAGAAATATACTATAAGCACCACTACTGTACACAAAAGATAATGTAAATATCATTTGTCAGAAGAATATTTTTGTCAACCTCATCATCTCCTTTGCAATAAGTGCAAAGTGTGACTATTCATACTATTATTATTAAATATAACTGGATTGCCTGTATTTATGATTACTACTAGACTATACAATTGGCCTTCTGTGGAGCCAAAAGAATCCATATAAAACAAAAAATATATCTATATATTATATATATATATATATATATATATATATAGAATTCCATATATTGGAAGGAAAGGGGTCCAAAACAACACTGAGATTAAAAAACAAAAGAACAATAAATGAAAAAATAAAAAAGTAAAAAGAATAGAAAAAGAAAACTCTTGTGATCAACTAGATGAAAATGAGCATCATCGAACAATTTCAGGATACATACTATTGACACAAAAAAAAGAAAAAATTAAACTTATTTTTCATTAAATAAAACCGATGTGCCATTTTAGTCATAATAAAACGAAACGACTTAATTAATTACCATGATTTTGTAATATTGAACTAAATTTAAAGAAACATTGGCAAAAGACAAAAACTAATGACTTAAAAAAAAAGAAGAATGCAATGTTTTTTGCCAACACCGACTGCTGTCCTGCTTCAATAATCAAATTTTATATAATTTTTCAATAAATAAGAAGCTACAATGGAGTACCTTTTTGGGTTGGGCAATATATATATATATTATATAATATATATATATATATATATTTTTAATTGTTGTTGAAATAAATCTATGCTCGTACAAAGACGCCAGTTAATTATAAAAATTCCGTAGAAATTGTAATATTGTGAAATATTATTACATTTAAAATATTTGTTTTCGATTTTAATATATTTTAAAAGGTATTTTATTCCTTTGATGGCAAAGCTTAATTTTCAACAGCCATTACTCCAGTTTTAAGTGTCACATGATCCTTCAGAAATCATTCTAAAGACTGCGATTGATTGCTTATATCTAATCAATTCTAATCTAGTTACGTGATAGATTTTTGTTTCATGATTCTTTGATGAATAAAAAAATTGAAAAGAACAGCATTTATTGACCAAAACATTTTTGACATCACAAATCCCGTTTGACATGCAATTGTGCTCATCACAAAAGAAAAAAAAAGTACTGACCCCAAACTTTTGAACATTTGGCCAAATAGTTCATATATTTCCTTCAGCCGCTGAAAATTGTTCTAAAAGAAACCAAAGAATCAAATTTTATGTGTCTTCAATCAGCTCTGATTTTACCACTCACATACTCTGGTCTTAACCACCACAAACACACAAGCAGAGCGATACAAACAGCATTACAAATGACATTTTACAGCCTGCACTGGAATACATTACAAAACCAGCCTTCCCAATCCTGACCTCCAGCACGTGTCTGAGAAAGTAAGATGTGTTGTGTGTGAGCGACTCTAGATGAGAGCGAGAGTAAAGCTGATAGAGATGGAGAGTGATAGTGGTGTTCAGGGAAGAAAGGTGGCGGACGGCTAGTGAAAGAGAGCAGGCCTTTTTGCGGCGGCTTTCAGTGCGAGAGGAGGCCTGTCTGAAGAGGTTATTTATTTTTCATCTAGAAATGGAAAGTGAAGAGTGATGTGGAGAGAGCCTCGCTGGAATTACACTGGAGACAGTGAAGGCGCCGGAGTCTCCCGGGATTATTCACTCCCGCTCTCGGCCGTCTTGATCTCGAGGAGGGAGCTGTTGCTTGATGTCTCTCATCCTAAATAGTTGCACTTTCTCAAAGCCTCCTCAATAGGTGTCCTCCTTCTCATTTCAAACTCAATTATAGCAGCAAGTGAAAGTCTTGGTGCTCCATAATCAATCCACAGTCCCATCAGGCCTCAGGAACATGTGCTCCGTGGGACGGCTCATTAAGGGCCCACTAGTACACTTTGCCTTATTATGGAAAAACCTAGTTCTTGTTGCGTCCCGTGTGGCTCGGTCTCACAGAGCAAAATCTGGTACTTTCCTGGTCGCAATAGCTACTGCTAGTTCTGTTAGCAAACAACTTAGGGTGTTTTCACACCTGTAGATCGATTGCTTTGTTCCGAAACAGGGATTCAAATGATTACAATGTTGCTTTTTATTCTTGGTGCGGTTCGCTTCACACAGCAAAGTTTCTAATTGGACCAAATTTGTTAATACAAGTCAGTAAACTGTTCTCTCATTGGTCAAAGTTCCACGTTTATTTTCTGGGATTCCACTGAGCTGTCACAGCTGTCATCTGTCAGAATGGAACAATAACAGCTTTGCGGGCTTATTGTTGGGTTTTTTGTAGCTGTCGTTAATAATAATTTATCATTTTGAGCAGGAGTCCAGTATTCATCGGGAAAATATTTTTAAAATGCACATACTAGGAAGAAGAGTAATAAGACGGCATTATAAAATAAAGTGCTCTTTGATTTTTGAATGGCAAAGACGTGCTCTCCCACACACATTCACAGGTTCATTTTGAAGTATTAACAAAACAACAAAGCTAATGCTTTTCACGAAACTTATGTAATTACCCATTATACATTGTGATATAGCCTGGTTCGTTGGTCCGTTGGATCGGATTGCTTTCTCACTACAACCGGATCGCTCCAGAGTTCGTTTTCAATCGAGCCGAGACCACCTCGTTCAGGCGATCTCGGACCGATTGTTTTGGCGCGGATCCGAGCGTGATTGCTGTGTTCACATATGCCCAAATGAACCGTGCTAAGGGGGAAAACGCGCCAGGTTCCGAAACAACAGGCCATGTGTGAAAACACCCTAAGTCAAGTAAAATAGTGTTTTTTTCAGATATGAGGTCTTTTATGGCTCAAGAGTTCTTTCCATTTTATTATAATGCATTTCTTTCCCTTTTTTGTTATATGAAGATCATGTCTTCATCTTTTTTTTTGGCGGGGGGTGGGGGGCTTTCAGGTATTTTTTTTTTTCACACTCTGCCAGAGTTTCAATCTCAAAATATGATACTGTTTGCAAAAAAATATTTATTAATTATTGAAATTATTAAAATTACATTCTGATAGTAAAATTAAATTAAATTATAATCCCTGACTAAATTAGTTAAATGTACTGTTCAAACCAATTACATATTTTAAAATCAATAAAATAAGAATGATATAAAAATATAAATGACATGACTGTCCCCTCAGTTTAAAAATCAGGAAAACCAAGAATTGTCCAACATGTGACAATATTTTGGTCATGTTAAAATTTTTTATTTTTTTGATGTAAACACATGCAAAAAAGTGTGAAAATATTTCATTCTTATTCGGGTTCGATATTATGTATTATGTTAGGTAAATAAACGCTAGCTATGAACAAAGTTTAACCTCCAAAAGATAAAACATCTTATCCTGACGACATATACATAATTTGACTATATTAGGTTAAAATTGCATATATTCAGAAAATGAAGATATTATCTGTGATATCTGTAGAATACATTGGCCATTTCAAAGTTTAGGGGAGTAAGTAAAAAAATAAATAAATCAATTCTTAAGCATGGACTCCTTATAATGTAAACATATATATGGATATATTATATAATATACACTCGATATACTGTATATAATTTATTTTTTATAACTTTCCGATTCATTCAAGAAAAAAAAGAAAAATCCACAAATCCCAACAAAAAATAAGCACAAGCAGTTTGAACATTGATAATAATACGAATGTTTTCTTCTTGAAGTCGCAAATCAGCTATTAATATGATTCGAAGGGATCATCTGGTACCTGAAGTCAGAGAAATGCTGAAAAGTCAGCTTTGCGTCACAGGAATAACCTTTTTGCATTCCCCGGGTTTCTCAGCGCGTGAAAGTCTCATATTGGGTTAACTTGAATCGCCTTGATGGTGAGAGTACCTACAAATATATTTTTTGGCATTCCCATTTGGTCACATAGCAAAATAAACTCCATATAGTGTTGTCGTGACTTGCAATAAGGAAAAAATGGGATGACTGATACGCAATCAGAAGAGAGAACGTGTCCATTTACTGTCCTCCCATACCGCTGCTTAGAAACACTCTCGCATTAGGTTAACTGTGTTTTTGTAATTGGATCGCAAGTGATATAGCTACAAGAATATTTATAAATGTCATAATATTAAAAAAAAAATACAAATAGAAAACTTGCAGGGGGGGGGATGTGACGATGCTGATGACTGTTAAACGCGTCATCACAGTCTTGGGAAAAGGGTCCATAAATTATAATTTTAAATATTTCAAATAGAAAACAGTTACTTAAATTGTAAATACATATTTTTGTGCAACATAGTGTATAGAACAACTTTTCAAAAACATTAGACAAAACTCATAAACGTGTTTTTTTTTGAGTTTACGTTTCTCTAGATCCACGGACCAAAAAATGCCAAATTGAAGAACTCCCCAACAAATGGAAAGTTCCCTTGAGCGACGACCCGCCGCTTATCTAGCTTGGGCGTCTTTACTCGCCGCCACTTTGTCATGAGCAAAAATTCAAAGTCCTTTCACAGCAAAATCTCCATCGGGAGGATCTGGAGAGTGGCGGAAAATTAAGTGCAACAATAATCGTGCTGCCCTTACCCAGCACAGAGGACCTTTCCCCTGTCGTAATCAAGCAAGTTCTGATTTAAAGTTAGCAGATAGAATAATTACGGTGACACCGTTGCTGCTTTGTGCATCCTCTATCAAACTCTCCCTGATTCTGGTGTTGGGTCCTTTGCTTTCTTAAGCTCAACGACTCGGTCCCCGTGCACGTAGCCGCCGTAGCCGAGGGACTCGATGGGTAACATGGCCCGTTTGCTCGTTCACAGAGGCTACTGGTCTACAAACCATGAAGCAACAGAGCGCGGCTTGATTTCCTCAATAGAACACGCCACGGTCCACTAATCGCCTCTGCAAGCCAACGGCTGCAGCATCAGCCCTAACAAGGGGGGGGGGCAAAATCCATTTTCAACCGACGTTACTGTCATTTTTCTTCCCCATGCGCCTTTTCACGGAATATCTGGTTCGTATAAGTTCAGCTCCAATCGACAAGACTTGAGGTGATTATGACCGACAGAAAAAGAGAAGAATACAAATAAAAGAAATATTATAATATCAATACAATCATTGACATTATACTTACATGGAAATCTAAGGACGATTGTAATAAATGTATTTTAGGGATGCAACGAAACCATTTTTTCAGAACCGATCCGATCCGATACCAAAAATTCTGAGTATCGGCCAATTCCGATCCGATCCATCGCGTTTTTTTTTTTTTAAATCATTGAGAATTTCTATCCTTCTGTGGGTTGACCTGATCACACTCTGTGAGTGTGAACACAAGCTGCAAATATCGACAACTGCATTTAATGAAAAATAAAATGAACCAAATTATAATCATAATCTATGACAAAAATAATATTATAAACTAGGTTAATGGATAATTCAGCAGCAAAAAAGTTATTCTAGAAAAATAATGAGTGCACAATAATTTTTAATAAAACCAGGCTGATACATTTAGTGAAACAACTTCATTTAGTGGGGAGAAACAAACGTTATTGTATAGAGCTAGCTGGTAAAATGTGTAGTAAAATGCGCTTGTATTGCTGAAATCATTCATTAAAAAACAATATCCTAAATGGTGTGTATATATATAGATTATATATATAGTATAAATATGTACGATACAATTGACAATCATTTCACAATACTAAAGACCTCCCTGAATGATAAACGAACCAAAAATCCACTGAGAATCTCTTTCATTAGCGAAAGTTATCGAAGGCCATGCTCAATCCAGAGTTGCACAAAGTGCTTATGCGCATCTCTTGCTCAGAATGATGCGCTTGAAGCAACACGTGCACATGCAGCGTGCAGCGCACCGCATAAAAAGGGAAGAGATATTGCTGCGTTGTGTATTATATCTGTGCAATATTTTATTGAGCCTTTTCTTTTAACAGTTTTAAATCTCAGTTATTGTGCGCTCTTGAAGAGAGTTTCATCGTTTTGACTGTAGTAATCGAACGCGACGCGCAGTTTGAATGCTGATGGAGGATGACAGACAGCCGCAGCAGAGAAGAGTTTAGGTGAACTTGATTTGAATATTCATCTGTACCTCACATTAAAATATGGAAAAGTTTCAGAACACTTGAAATATAGTGCACAAAAACTTTATGGTTCTTTATAATGTTTTTTTGGCTTTCGTGGGGCGTAATAATAACACAGATTAGTATACACACTATATCGGATTTGGATCGGTCTCGTCTGACCGATACCCGATCCAACAGAAAATGCCAGTATCGGAGCCGATACCGATCCTGAGTATCGGATCGGCTCCGACTTATTATAAATGTTAATATTATTCGTATACTATTAGTGGATTTATTAATATTGTTTATCTTTTATTTTGGAATATGTCAGCTTTCTTTTATTTTTAGTTTGTTTTAGAGTACATTTATGGTGCTTTTTTCTTTTTACTTTTTTTATAGTTTATTAGCTTTTAGTTTTAGTTTTTTAAGGATTTTGGTAATCATTAAAGTGTTAGTTCCCCAAAAATGAAAATTAGGCTGCATTAAACTCACCCTCATGTTGTTCGAACCCCTTCTTCAGCTTCGGACACATTTAAGATATTTTTGTATGAAATATGAAGCTCCTGACCCTCCCATAGACACAAGGGACTACCACTTCAAGGTCCAAAAGTACCAGATGATCGACAAAGGAAGTTCGTGTGACATCCGGGTTCACGTACAGTGACGAAGCTACAAGCTACTTTTTGCACAAGAAAAACCAAACTAACGACTTTTCACATTTTTTTTCGTCTCTACTGTGTCACTTGTCGTCCCCCGACAGTACCAGACGCGAGCGTGTGGCGTGCCCAGCATGACCCAGATCCGGCACCCCGGCCGCCACCGCTCCGCATAATGATACTGTTTCCACATTGATGCAGTAGAGACTAAATGTGGAATCAAGTCATATTTTTGTTTTCTTTCTTGCGCAAAAATAGCTCGAGATTCATAACTTACAGTTGAACCCTTGTTTGTGGGGGGGGTTGGTGGGTGTGTTGTGTGTGTGTTGTGTTTTCAAACTAATAACTCCTTGCCATGCCAACATAGTGCCATAATCCTAAACACACAAACACTTTACAGCTCAAATGATACAAACTTTGGAAAGAATAATATAAATGCGTTTATAAAAATGCCTTCAAAAATAGGCCCCATTCATTTTTTTTAATTAATAGTTTCAATTATTTTCATTTTTTGTTTTGTATTTGGGTTCGCGATTTTTATAAATGTTTTTTATGTACGCATATATAGTTTTATTCATTTTTAGTGTCTATTATAAATTTTTGGAAATGTTTATTAATTAATTAATTAAATGAAATGAAATAAGCTTAGTTTTTTTAATAAAACAATAACTTTTTATTTTATTTCAGTTAACATTTTATTTCAAGCAACAAACCTATAATTATAACCTGCCTCAATTTCTATTTTCTGCATTTTTTTGTAAACAAAACAAGAGACTTGACAAAAATGTTTGTGGTAATCAATATTATGACACAAATGCTGCCAATTGAACTTAATTTGTATTGAACTCGGAATATTACTTTAATCATCTCTCCACCTGCCACCACCATCCTCCTCTGTCCAGTCAGCTGAGGAGGGGAACTGCTGAAGAAGCAGTCCATGGCAATTAGGCCTTAGAGTGCACCTCCCTGCCAAATTAGGTTATATAATAAATGAGACAGAAAGGGCGAGAGAGAGAAACAGGAAAACGCCTGATAGAGAACAGATGAAGTCTAAATTTAAACCCCACTCAACATGAGTCACTGCCCCCAATGCTTCGGGCTAGCCGGGGTCTCGCTGCTGTAGTCTTGAAGTTGTTGCAGTGAATACGCTCTGGCCGACACTCACCATAAGTCACACGATACACCATCTCACCTCAGACCACCTCTAAGAAAGACTGGGAATTCAGAATCGGGAATAGCAGGATTTCATGAATGTTTTATTTTGCCAAAACATGCATTAATGGATCTCAGCTCACGCAACACTTCTGAAAAGGTGCAGAAAAGCCTTCACTAATTAACCGCAGCATTAACTGAAACCTTCATAGGTGTGAGCTAAAAGAGTGTGATTATATAAACAAACCTGCAATAAGACATACGGTACCATGCTCAACACTTGACTTCTCTGAATGTGTTCCATATAGCCCAATATAATCAGTTCAGCTGGAGACAGAGCATGTCTGGCCTCATCAATCAATCAATCAATCAATTAATTAAACTACATTTTTATAAAATGTTTATTTATTTTGAACCAATTATAATAAATAAAATGACATTTTTTTTTGTCACATTTATTTATTGCCCTTAATTTTACACAGATTTTCTGAATATTATTTACTGATTAAAAAAATACTAATTATTTTATTTCCATGATTATTTGTGCATTTCACTGGAAATCTAATTTTACCATTGACAGTCATGTGTGCAAAATAAATAAATAAATAGATTCTAAAACAAATGATTTTATTGCTCAGAAATAATTCATTTATTGCATATTTATGTATTTAAATACACAGTTTACCATTGACAGTAATGATGATGCTAAATCAATCAATCAATCTTAAGAAATTCATTTTTAGACCACTTATTGGATCGATAAAGGTACATGTCATATTGTATGACTAACATAATTTATACAAATTATTTTACTTTCATGATAAAATAATTATTTTCATGATTATTTACGAATTTAAACTGCAATTTAATTTTACCATTGACAGTTAGGTAAGTAAATAAAGTTTTTTTTAAATTAGGATACATATTGGAAAAATAAATTATAACAAATTATTTTATTATCATAAAGAAATAATTAATTTCTTGCTTATTTATGTATTTAAATAAATATCTTAGCATTGACAGTTATGATTATGTACAATCAACCAACCAACCAATCTTAATAAATGCACACATTAAAAAAAAATAATAATAATCTTTACAAATTTGTAGACCTCTAAGCAAGCAAGCAAATAAATAAATACACACATAAATACATATATACATAAAACTAAACTAAACTGGAAAAAAAAAAAACTTCATCAACCAACAAGAAATTCATGGCTTTTCAACAACTTCTGTTGGCCTATTGGACCAGTAAAGGTAAATGCCATATTATGACTACACTTGTTTTAAGGAGGTCTTATGATTTACTAGTAAGTTCTACCTTAAGAACAAATGGTGCATCCAAATTAAGTACAGACTTAGTTACAAACCAACTAGCAGCTAAGCCCCTAAACGCATCAAAAATTCATTCTTAGTGTTAGAGACTTGTTCAAATCCCAACACTATGTTTGAGCAATACAAGAAGTGATGCTTGCCTTAGCAAACACCACTAATAAATAAATATTGCAACGTCAAAGTCCTGCTGGTTGATTTTAATTAAACGAGAAAGTTAAGTGAAATTATATCTGATTCAGGCAGGTTATAAGCTAAACGTGCAAACGCACAAACATAGGATTCAGCTTCACTTTCAAAACAGACACTCCTGCCATTGTATCACCTGTGCGGTCAGCAACTCAGCAGAACCGATCTCGAATTGGATTTTAATAGATTTTGTGTCCGTTTCCCAGCACTGCAGCTTTTTCAATCTCTCTCGTATTTCCCTTCAACCCCTCTATCTCCATCTCGCACAGGTTTGGACTCTCTACGATGCTTTAGACATTTTATATAAGACAATAACACACTTCAGCCTAGAAAGCTCTCGCTTTTACATAACTGTTTTAATAATGGAGCAGACACTCTTGTGCTTTGCCTCTCCAATCGCCCTGTCAGTCCTGTGTGTGACATCGAAACAATAATAAGCAGGTTTGAGGGGTTATTTTTAGAAATCAGGGGAAGTGGGAGAGCAGATAAAAACGCAAATGAGTCAGAGATGCACGCTGCCTCTCCACATGGCTGTATTCAAGAATGGCATGGCCTAAATCCCTGTTACAGTCTTATCGAAAGTTTACGTTCAAATCTCGCACAGGCTAATGAAACGGAAAGGCAGATCTAATGGAGTGTTCTGATCTTCACGTGCAAATGAACCATCTAAAACAGAATATCGCTCTTTAAATTTTGCTCTTGAAATGCAAGTAATCCTCAGCATCAGAGAAGCTAATCTGAGTACTTTTTGTCAGCTAATTAGACAGCACTGCAATTCAGGGCAAGAAAACCTCACATGTTTGAAAGAATAAAATAGCTAGACAAGTTGTAGGCCTACATGCTTGGAATCTGGAGTCTCTATCCTGCCTGAAGCCTTAACAGAAACATACGCTACACAAGAAAGCTAACGCAAATGCTAACAACAACACATTGGAAGTGCGTGTGAAGAGATTCAGTTGCTCATTTTTGTTTAGAACAGGCGGCGCACAAAGTTATCGGTACATTTCCCATGAAGTGGAATCACAGTGTTATCCATAATGCAGTTTTTCATGAGCCATAACAAATCGAACTAGCATACTGATTAGTTTGTTGACATGATGGAAAACAATGCTAAGTGCTAGAGATGGGCGATTTTGCAAAAAAATAAAATCTTGATTTTTCCAGAATGTTTGACCGATTCCCGATTTTGTACGATTTTTAACTAGTCAACTTCAAAATGTAACTTCTACATGATTCAAGTTACTTTTTCTTTATTAACCCTCTAAAGAAAATTCTATTCCAAGTGCAGCACACATGGAGTTGTCAACATGATGTAAATGTTAAACAAATCACTTATATCTTTGTCATAAAATATCTTTGCAGAAAAGATGCAAAAACTACAACTACATATTGTACAAACTTGTCTTATACCGATTTGTGTTCCAGAAATAATACGAGAAAAATTATGTTAGAAAAATCGTCTAAATGTCAAGTCATTCAAATTCAAAATGACTGAAGTAAGACTCACCAGAGTAAGACTTTTATTAAACTATACCTTGTTTCTTTAAAAATAACAGCATCTTTTCACCTGTCCCCTATTATGCAAACAGAAATTAATTAGAACAGACACGGTCATTTCTTACAGGTTTTTTATTCGATTGCACTGCTTTTCCATTGTCATTCTAAAAACACTGCACTCAAGTTAAAAGAAGTTCACTCCCATCTTCTTGCATGTTTTACCAATTCCACTGCCCGCATCGCATCTTTGTCAACACAAAAGCACATTCTGTTAGTGATCTAATCGTTTGATTTAACCGGTTCTTCTTAGTGAACCGGTTGAACCAGTTCACCAAATTTGACTGAATCGTTTGAAACGGTTCGCGTCTCCAGTAAACATTAATCCACAAATTACTTAAGTTATCCACTTTTTTAACATGGCTGACACTCCCTCTGAGTCGAAATAAACCAATATCCCAGAGTAATTAATTTACTTATACAGTACACTGACTGAACTGCTGTGAAGAGAGAACTGAAGATGAACACGAGCAGAGCAGCATGTGTGCAGCGAGCCGGATAACGAACGTACACGCACACTGCTGGAGCTGTTCTCGTTCTCGAGTCAAGAACCGGTTGCATCGGTTTTCGGATCACCAGTACACTGAACCGAGAACCGCTTCTTTCGGACACGTCCAATTTGAGAACCAATGAGCTGATGATACTGCGCATGCTTGTTCGCGTTAGCTACCGAACAGATGGCCTACTATACTGACACCGCACGTCCTGAACCGAACTGGTTCTTTGACACTGATTATGTGTGGGGGGGGGGGGGCCCTTTAAAGGTTTTTATGAGCGCGGATAAACCGAAGACTTGAACGAAGGGCAATCTTAAGACTTAAATCCTCGTATGAGCATCACTGCCTAGTTATTACTGTATTTGGGTGCTTAGTTGCAAAACTTAATTGTAAACTTTTCAGATCATGATTATGATGTTTTAACTGACTTTAAAGTTGTGATTTATGTTAGTTATGATTACTGACGTTATATATTTGAATGTGTATTTTCATCCAGGCCCGGGACGATAGATTTGATATCATTACGTCATTGCAAATGACGTCATTACGTTAGGGCGTAAAAGAACCGATGAACTGGTTTATTGAACCGGTTCATTGAAACGAAATGTCCGAAAGAACCGGTTTGTGGAAAAGAACAGGACTTCCCATCACTACATTCTGTGTGAACGACACCTAGCGCAAAATTTATGGTCCTTCACAGAGCGCATCACACGTGAGCGGTTAATCACATGCGCCGACATGCGGTTGGATCGTTCTTTTCTCTTTACTGTTATCACCGGCATATTGTCAAAGTGTCAAATTATAACATTTGGTAATATTTCTATTCAAAATTGCGATTCCTCGATTCCTAAAAAATTTAATCGTGGCAAAACAATAAATTCGAATTAATCGATAAAATCGGGGAAATCGCCCAGCACTACTAAGTGCTAATAAAAAAATGCAGCTAACTATAACACTCTCAGAAAAAAAAGGTACATAGCTGTCACTGGGGTGGTACGATAGGATAAAGATACATCTTTTTATCTTATTTACATCTAAATGGTATATATTAGTACTTTAGAAGTATATATTAGCATCTAAAGTGTACATAATAGCACTTTCAGCGTTTATACCTTAAAGTGACACCCAGTGATAGCTTTGTACTTTTTACCCTTTTAATCGTGCCTAGTTAGGATAGCAAAATTAAGTGGCCTATCAACTTTTTAAAAAAGTAGGTAAATGGCTTCCATATATTTTGTTGTTAATGTAAAAAATGAGAATTCAATCAAATGCCCCAGCATTTTGGCACTTCAGAAGCAAGTGTAAAGACAACATATGCATTTTAGAAGCTAGCATAATGACAACTAATTTGGTCACAAATTTTCATGTTCAAAATCCAGTCATTTTAATTGGATTGGGAGTTTTGCATGTGAGCGAAGAATTTTCCTTTCATCCAGGAACAAAAAAAATCCACAAAAAATATATGTAACAGAACACTACAACCTACACTAGGTTTACTTGTAGCAAAGATAAACAGGATTTGTATAATATAAATATATATTTTATATTCAATAGTTGTTTATATTAACATAACTAAAAGTTATTATTTTAATTTAAAATTATTACTTTAAGATGATAAATACCATAGATTATACAAAAAAACACACGAACAAAAATCAACAACATAAACAAACAACATAAAATTTTTTTATCTATTTTTTATATTTTTATATTACAATTTATTTTTATTAACTCCTTTCCTGCCAAACACCGAAATATTCTTTATTCATGAAACAACGCTTGCCCGCCAAAGACGTAATTTTCCGGGTTTCCACGTTCTCACTGTTATATGCTCGGGGTCACTATTACGCATCTCCTGAACGAGTCTAGAATCACTCGATCAAAAACACAAACCAGGAAGACGCAGAAACAAGCGATCTAATATGAATGCATGTGAAAAATAATGCGATCATCAACAATAAACAGCATATAAATGAAAACTGCCTAATGTTACCGAGAGAAATGTCGATCCAGCAAAGGACGGTGCAAGCTTTGGGGAGTACTGATGGAAGCCATCTACTGCATCTTGCCTCTGATCCTCGTACTGAATATGGTCCAGATGTAGTATTTGATAAAAATGTGATTTTCTCAGCTTTTTGCTCAAAATGTTTATTTTTTTTTATGAAACCTACCTACATTCAAGTGTTGATAAAAAAAAAGAATGCTTTAAGCTAGAATAAAACTTTTTTTTTGTTTAAAAGTAGAGGCTCTGTTCTTTTTTTTTTGATGTATTGCATGTTCAGATATTCAGAAAACAAAATATTCTGGGGGCCATGAAATTTTAGTGAAAATCATAAAAAAATGCTTGCGGGGAAAGAGTTAATATAAATAACCATTTATTAATATTAAAATAGTTCTGTCATGACAACTCTCAGAGACTTTACTATGGAAGTGTACATAACTTGCTTCTGCCAATACATCCACAGACATGCTTCTGTTAGCATGTAGGAAATACTACTGCTGCACATGTAACGTGAATAACTTGTAGAGAATATACAGGTGGAGCTGGGGAAGGTGGAGCGTGTCTGAAGCGCGCTGCAACTGCTACAGCAAGCACTAGCTGAGTATTTGAATGTTGAGCAGCAAGTTAATTGGCTGTTGATATGAAAATAACCAATCAGCTGTGCCAAGCGAATAATAATGTCATTATATCAGATTGAGTAAGAGCCTATCGGCCTGTACCATCATGACAGAACTTTGGATTTATTCATTTTAATTGATTGTAAGTCATTAATATGAATGCATTTTATATGTTTAATTTTTAAAGCAGGTTGGGTTGCCATTTGATTACCAATGGAATCTGAAATCTCAGTTTGAAGCAAAACCACTTGAGATCCTCTGAACTGTACATATACAACACAGCAGTTTTGTAGACTTCTGGCGTGCCTGTGCTAGCCTTTATAAAGAAATGAATACATAAGCGAGGGAAAAACCAGACTATACATTTGTGTTATTTTCAAGGTGGCACTGCCACTCATGAACTGTTTTTAATGTGATGCCACCATGTACTATTTCTGGCCTGAGAGGGTGCACTGATCCATGACTCCTCTCCTCTATCAAGCAGCCTGTTTGAAAACTAAAAGCGCAGCGCATCCATTTCACAAATAAAACCTCAGCGTCTGCCTTCCCAAACATCGATACCCACCTTTCGTCTTATAAGCGTTCGTTTGCTGGTGTCTCCATCTGTTGAAGCTGCGGTCCTCTGAGACAAACGCCACCTTTTCCACAACACAAGAGATGCCTGCAGGAGCTGCGGCCAGCGAGCGAGACATCCATCAACGCCGGGCCAATTCCCCATATGCATGCGTATGAATTACAGTATACATGCTGCCTCCCTGCTTGGCAGCTCTGCGGGAGGCATGAGGACGGAGGAGAGAGATAGAGAGTGCTTATCTTAATGAAAATGGTGGAACACTGCCCTGATTATAGCTGCACCGAGTGGCCTGAGAAAGGCAGAGGGAAGAGGAAGGAGACGGGATGATTGCACAGGAGGCTCTCGGTCATCCTGTCAGTGGTTTTGTGGAGGGGGTGCTAAAGAGGAAGGAATGAATCGTTGTTTTGAGTCAAATCTTTTGAATGAATCAGCATAAGGTGTTCATGATTCAGACTGAATCAGTCAAGTCAATAACCCCAGGCCTGGTTTGCACTCTGCTTTAGTGGGAGTTTTGGGACAGTTAAAGAATAATGAACAGAAAAAGTAATCTTGTACATATATTTGTATGCCTGGCAAACTTGAACATTACAATATTTTGATGGGAAAAAAAGCAGAATTTGCAACAGGTGATGTTTTGTCAAAAGTGTAAAAATGGCTAATTATAGTAAAACATAATATAAATACACTACCGTTCAGCAGTCTGAAGATATATATATAATGGCACAGAAGAATCTGAATTTTTATTAAAGGGTTAGTGCACAAAAAAAAAAAAGAAAATTCTGTCATTAATTACTCACCCTGATGTCGTTCCAAACCCGTAAGACCTTCGTTCATCTTTGGAACACAAATGATAGTCTCTGATTAAATCCGAGAGCTTTCCGACCCTCCATAGACAGCAAGGGTCCGTACACGGTCAGGTACCATAAACGATAAGGACAGAACTGTAAATGTCAATGGTCCCTTCGTGGGCAACCGTAATCTTATGAAGCTACGAGAATACTTTTTTGTTCGGGCAAATGAAAACATAAGGACTTTATTCAACAGTTCTTCTCATCCTCATCCCATCTGCAGCGCGAGCCGTCCTTACGGAGACAGTATCACGACGCAAGCGCGCGCTTCCGGTTCATTGAAACAACGCCAGACGCTGGTGCTGCTGCTTCACATACACTCACAGTGCGGTCGCATGTGCAGAGCGTGTTTGTGTTTTCCAAGATGAACGAGGTCTTACAGGTTTTGACAGCAGAGGTCGTAATCACTGACAGGAATTTTCATTTTGGGGTGAACTATCCAGGGTTTGAATTAGCACCCGCCAACCCGCCCCTGCGGGTAAAAACAGCGCGCTGGACACTGTCAATCCTAGCCCATTTGGCTGGTTACTTTTCGGAAATTAAAATGTTCACTCATTCAATTTCTTGGGGAAGTTCAGCAGGTCAATCTGCGCATGTTTAGAGCGCAAATACTAACTTGTGAGACATCATGACATTATCGAGTATATTGCAAAAGCTAAACAAAACACACCTACAGAGGCGTGCATACGCGACGTGATGAAGTCTGGTTAGACCAACACAGGATAGTGCGCGTGCGCTTTTATGATTCAGTCTATTAATATGCATTAACAATGATCACATACTTCAAGATAAGGAGGCAGAAAATTTATATATTTATATCATTTCATATAGTTAATCAATATCACAGGAAGAGTGCGGTTTCCTTCAAAAATCAGCATGATTACAAATGTGATATTGATTTTATAAAATAAACAAGAAGTTAATAAATAAAAACAATCCGGTAAATATCTAGAGACTTACTTTTTAGACACCATAGTATTGGCTGTTTTTTTTTTTTTTTTTTTTGCGGTTATTGGTCTGTGCTATCGCCAACAAAAAACGGCCAAAACAGCCACATCACTGTTGCGTCTCTTCGGAGCACATGACGTTTGTTTTTTTGTTTCTGAATGAATCAACCGTTTAAACGATTCGGTTCAACCGCAATGACTCACTTAACAGTTGACACTTGGCTGCACCTACTGGCGGGTTTTTCAGTTCACATTTACAGTATTTTTCATTTTTTAAATAGTTAAATATCAGTATTCAACATTCCTGTTTTAGAATATCAAAACAATTATTTCTGCATTTGTAACTGCAGGTTAAAGCATTTCATGTCCCTCTGAGATGCATTAACGTGTAAATACATCTAAATGACACTTCATATGCAACTTCTGCAAAGATTAATTTTATTGATACTGATTTAATTTGTTTAGTAACAGCCTAAATGTATTATTATTATAATTGACTGATTAAATGTAAGAATTTGACTCAAAAGATGATGTACACTTTTAGAAAAAATGGCTTTATAAAGGTAAGAATGCCCAAAAAAGTAAAAAAAATCTATTTAAAAGTATTGGAAAAGATTAATTTCTATCACTGCTGAACTGACCACACAGAATATGAAATATATCAAAAACTTTAGGAGTCCGCTGCCCCGGGTATCCTTAATATATCAGCGACGATAACACACTCAGCAAAATATTTCTAATTAGCATTATCAACAAAATCCCAGAAAATATTGAGATATAATTTTTGTCAATATCGCACACCCCTATACTGGACAAATGGCTTTGCCACGGTCCGCTTTGTCCCACCCCCATGTAGACAGCCTCAAGCTGTTGGTTTATTTCAGTTTTTTTTTTTTGGCTAGTAGAAATTATGAATGGCCGGTAATTTAAAAATTTAGTAGCCAAATTGGCTGGTGAGTAAAAAAGTTAATTTCAATCCCTGGAACTATCCCTTTAAGTGCTGTTCTATAATAAATGCTGAACGTTCTATTAATAAATAAATCCTGAAAAAAGTATCAAGGTTCCACGAAAATATAGTCTTCAACATTGATAAGAAGAAGAAATTCGAGCACAAAATCAGCATATTAGAATGATTTCTGAAGGATCACGGTTTGGGATGACACTGAAGACTGGAGTAATGATACTGAAAATTCAGCTTTGCATTACAGGAATAAATTACATTTAAAATGTTTCAAATATATCCAATCAGACAGACAGACAAACATACACACATACATTCATTCAAATAATATTTCACAACATTACAGTTTTATTGTATTTTTCATCAAATAAATGCAGCCTTTGTGAGGCACAAAATTGTATAGTAAAATGTAGTGAAAAATCTAAATATTTGTAGAAAATAATAATAAACAAATAAATAAATAAATACAGTACATACATAAATCCTTGTTGCTGAGGATCTGACAGGCAGGTCAAAAAAAAAAAAAAGGAACTTTAGTAGCCAAATAGCAGGAATGTTAAATAATATTTCACATTCAAGCTCACTGCAGGGGGAAATTATCAGTAAATAATTATTTCAATTTCTGTCTATTTGTCACATATTTTCGCTTCGGAAGTCAATATGTGGACTACTTTTATGATACTTTTAGGCCTATACTCTTATGGTGTTTTTGGGTCCTTTTTGAAGCTTCACAGATCTAATTTTCAACTAATGTAAAGAGCAGCCAGCACTGTCTTCAAAATATCTCCTTCAATGTTCAATGGAAGAAAGTACGTTTAGAAAAACATGAAGGTGAGTAAATAATGACCGAATTTTCATTTTTAGGTGAAGTAATTCTTAAAAGCCTACCATTTTGATTTCAACAATTTATTGTAGTTTCTTCCATAAAGAAAAAATAAAGGAAAACACTGCACAACACAGGGTTAAAAAGACAGCGCACAGCTGCGAGGAGATTCTTCGTTGTTGGGCTGGAGTCCTAGAGGACTGATTAGCCCAAAAGATCTTTATATAGACAGCGAAGGAGGGCGGTGCAGGGAGAGCGAGAGAGAGAGAGAGATGGAGGGGGCAGGGAGGGGTCTTCATTTCGGTCCACAGAGACACTTTACCTCACTGCATCCGAGGAGCGAGCGAGCATTTAGCAATCTGTCTCGTAATTAATCATGCGCCCTAATCAGTCATGGCTGCCGGATCTGTGCGTGATAGATTTTCCACCCGAGTCCCTCGTCAGTGTCTCTGGAAGAAAAAAAAAAATGCTCGGAAACTCGCTGCCATCCTCGCTCAATCGCCCTCTTCTTTTCTATGTTATTATGTCTAACAGTTGGGAATCTGATCCTGGATACTATCTTCGCGACGCTGGTCTAATCCGATTCAAAGCAGGGAGATTAAAAGCTGCGATATGTTTACCGCTGTTTTAAAGTGATGTTGCAGTGTAAAAAATGTATTACGTATCTATACGGGGGAAAGAGATGATGTGAACGAGATCTAGTCTCTGGGGGCCGTATTGGGAATCTGGTGTGATTTAGTCCTGTTGAGATTATATAGGTACTTATCAGATCCTACACAGTAAAGTATAAAGTTCACTACTGTATGAATCCGATTAGCTATCCTGAACAGGGATAAGCACAAGGACTGCACTTGACAGTGCACCCCTAAAAAAGCGACTTTCTATATTATATGCAGAGCACAAAAAATATATTTCTAAGAATGATACAGCTGTTTTTGTCCATTGAATGAAAATCAGTGGGGCCCAAAACTTTAAAGCTACAGAAACAATATGTGAAGTTAATTCATACAACTAAGCTGAAATATTTCAGTTGTATTTTCTAACACGATCACTTTGTATGATGAACAAGTCAATATTTAAGCCTATATTTACTTTCAAATTAATTGAAATACTCTCAAATCAAATCTAAATAAAAAAACAGACAATTCCTCCTGACTTATAATATTTCATGCAAAAAAGGAAAAGACACTTTGCACACACAACACACACACATACCATACATCTATATAATATATATATATATATATATATACATGAATAATAGATCAAATATGAGAAAAATGTGTACAAACTATACTCATATTTCTACATAATACTGGCAGAAGGCCAAATGTGAGTCAAGAAAAGGCAAAAGAGTCATATGAAAACTGCAAACTGCATCAAAAAAGGTTTAAAAATAACCAATTTTACCACATGCCATATTTAAAACACAGTGCACATGCCACAATATGCAAAAATGACAGCCAAAGGTGTCTATGTGCATTAGCATAGAATATTGCTAATCTTGAAAATCAGCATTAGTAACCACTGAAGCAATCTGAGTTTATCTGCACAAAAACAAGGAGCATCTCAATTAGCACAACATTAAGCTTGAACAGATGATATTAAATCAAGAAACAACATCATTTCTGTAGCTGAGTTAAAAAACATCAACAGAAGCACTTAACAATATTTCACTGCAAAAAGGAAGACTGAAGATATTCTGCACCGAGATGAATCAAATGATTTGGGGAATCACTTCAAATGAACCATCTGAATGAATCCGATTCCCAACACTAACTGTATTAGAAAAAAAAAAAAAAAAAAAAAAACGTACGCATCGTTGTTCACTTTACACAGCCTCTTGCTAAAAAAATGTGCTTGTTACTGGAAAAGCTACATTTTTATGAAAGAAACTAAATGACTTGACAGTGGCCAATTGGTGACCCGCCTCATAGAATTAGTGCTCTGCATCTATCCCATCCTAAGTGCACACACACAGCAGTGAACACACACACACAGCCCAGTGGGCAGCCATTTATGCTGCGGCGCCCGGGGAGCAGTTGGGGGTTCGGTGCCTTGCTCAAGGGCACCTCAGTTGTGGTATTGAAGGTGGGAGAGAGCGCTGTACATTCACTCCCCCCACCCACAATCCCTGCCAATAAGAGACTTGAACCCGCAACCTTTGGGTTACGAGTCCGACTCTCTAACCATTACGCCACGACTTCCCCCATGAATGTTACATGAATGTAACAAAGCTACTGTTACACTACTAAAAAATGTAGGTAAGTTCACTACTTTTAGTTATTACTCCATCACTTTTTAAGTGAGTGTATGTCTGCCTGTCTGTACACGTCTAAATATTTGTATTTAAATGTTTTTGTCAGTCAATATGCTCCTTCCCTCTCATCTCTTCCCTCTCACCTCTTCATCCTCATCCTCAGTGCCTGAGGGACAGTGTGGAGGAACTGAGCGAAACGTGACTTTAAATGAACAGGAACTGTGTGAGGAGCAAAAGGACCGCCCCACTGAGAGAAGAGTGATGTGCAGACTGAGAGAAAAACAGCTTTGTACAGGCAATTACATGACATCCAACACAAGACACGGAGATTAGACACCAGAATACAGCACTGAAGGGGGTAAAAACAGAATAAAAATAGACAATGTAAGTAGGAGAATGTTATAACAGAAAATAGACGGAAAGAAAGAAAGAGACAGGAACCACAAACGAGAACTAGAATGTTAGGAATGCATACTAATGACATGCTGTTTTTGTAGGAAAGTAGTATGAAGTATGCAGATTTCTGTATGAGTGCATATAAATCCAAAAGACCTACTACATTTGACAAACTGTGTAGATACTATATCCCACAATGCAACACACACAACTTCCATTTAGAGAGTAATGTACAAACCGCAAGCAAAATCATCCGATTGGCATATTAATTCCATGAATGAATAGATAGATAGATAGATAGATATAGATGATAGAGAGATAATAAAAATAAAAAAAAACAACTATTTTATAAATTAACCTTACCTTTATGAATATGCCATAGTACAAAATGTAATAAAAAATAACATATAAATACAATTTATATCAAAGTACATGAAATGAATACAAATATCAAGTACCTTAAATTAAAATAAAAAAGATATAAATCATAGTTCCTAATAAATAAGTACATATTTTTAATTTTACATACTATACCGACAAATATGCAAAAATGAAGGAATGTAAATAATAAACAACACACCTAATAAAAAACCTTAGAAATATTATACATAACAAATAACAAACAAACACGTAAGGAAATTTTTTTTTATTAGTACTTTTAATACTCACTGTACATAAGAAATAAATATTAAAACACATACACAACAACTAATAAATATTTATAAAAAATACAAAAATTGAAATTAATAAACTAAACATAACATATAATGAATAATGAGGAACGAACGAACTAATTAATGATTTTTTTCCCCAAGATGGAATCCTGAAATCCATTCAAAAATGTATGTTTGACAACAGTGTTGCCTACTAATATATACAGGTGCATCTCAAGAAATTAGAGACATGTTTAGTGAATTGTTGGCCTTCAGGAAAGTATGTTAATTTACTGTACATACTCAATACTTGGTAGGGGCTCCTTATGCTTTAATTACTGCCTCAATTCAGCTTGGCATGGAGGTGATCAGTTTGTGGCACTGCTGAGGTTTGTATGGAAGCCCAGGTTTCTTTGACATTGGCCTTCAGCTCATCTGCATTTTTTGTTTCTCATTTTCCTCTTGACACTACCCCATAGATTCTCTATTGGGTTCAAGTCTGGTGAGTTTGCTGGCCAGCCAAGCAATTAAACAACAACCATGGTCTTACCAACTTTTGGTGCTTTTAGGCATCTGTGGTCGGTGCCAAAATCCTGCTGGCAACTGAAAATCAACATCATCATCTTCAAAAAGCTGGTACATCATAAGGACATCCGAAGTTCTCAAATTTCTTTGGTAAATGGTCATGACGTTGGTTTCATTTGAAAACACAGTGGACCAACACCAGCAGATGACATTGCGCCACAAATCATCACAGACTGTGGAAAATTTACACTGGACTTCAAGCATCTTGGGCTTCTCCACCCTTCCTCCAGACTTTTGGTTTCCAAATGAAATACAAAACTTTTGCTCTCATCTGAAAAGAGGACTTTGGGACCACTGGGCAACAGTCCAGTTCTACTCCTTAGCCCAGGTAAGACGCCTCTGACGTTGTCCGTGGTACAGAAGTGGCTTAACAAGAGGAATACGACATCTGTAGCTAAATTCCTTGACACGTCTTTGTGTGGTGGCTCTTGATGCCTTGACACCCAGCCTCAGTCCATTCTTTGTGAAGTTCACTCAAATTCTTTGAATTGTTTTGCTTGACAATCCTCATAAGGCTGCGGTTCTCTCCGTTGGTTGTGCATCTTTTTCTTCTACACCTTTTCCTTCCACTCAACTTTCTGTTAATGTGCTTGGATACAGCACTCTGTGAACAACAAGCTTCTTTAGCAATTAACTTTTGTGGCTTACCCACCTTGTGGAGGGTGTCAATGACTGTTCCTTCTGGCAACTGTCAGATCAGCAGTCTTCCTCATGATTTTGTAGCCTAGTGAACCAAACTGAGATACAATTTTGAAGGCTCATGAAACCTTTGCAGGTGTTTTGAGTTTGATTAGCTGATTGGCATGTCACCAAATTCTAATTAGTTGAGATAGTGAATTGGTGGGTTTTTGTAAATGTGTGCCAAAATCATCAGAATTAAAAGAACCAAAGACTTAAACTACTTCAGTCTGTGTACATTGAATTGATTTAATACACGAGTTTCACAATTTGAGTTGAATTACTGAAATAAATGAATGAACTTTTCCACGACATTCTAATTTATTGAGATGCCACCTGTAAAACATGAACGGTAACTCTGTTTAGTGTACGGTTTCCCATATATCGACTCACATACTACACATATGGCTCTATAATCAATTCGTCAACATCCCATTCCATAGTTAGTCAGGAAGAAACTGTAAGCAAAAAGCAATTGAAAGAGAAAAAGCAAAAAGCTGCCACGGTTCTGAAGTCTGGCGTCGAGGAAAGAACCGGGATCCTTTTCTTGGCCTGGTCTGAGGCGGCCCAGCATGGAGTGTTTGCCTGAGTCTAGCAGAGACCCTGAGGTGAGTGTTACCCCGCTCGGCCTCTCAGACCTGCAGTGCTCCTCCACAGGGAGGTCTTTGAATAGACAGCCTGCCGTTTTCCTCAGCACAAGGGGGTCTTTGATAATGGCACTACGGAAGCCTATAGGGGCCCAAAGGACAAACAGAAGCACATGCCAATTATGCTCGTTCATTGACTACAAATGAGACGGGTCAGACTACACTCTGTGCTGGAGTATTCAGACTCGTGAAAAAGAGAAAAAGGAAAAAACGCACTCCCCAAAGGTGGAAGGCCACGCATGAGAGAAGCTAAACATGCTGTTTCCGTAATAGTGTTTCCTGAAAAACTTCATGCACCTTTTGAGAACGAATGATGAAAACAGCACCAGAGAGCCTTGGGGATGTACAACGTTGTAGCGTTATTGATGCGGAGAAAGACTGCGAGGCTTAGCATCAGATAAAGAACGCTGCTGCGTGCCTTACTGAGCAAGGTTCACTGTGTGGTCTTATTATGGGCGTACAAGTGTTTTGTGTGTGTGTTTGTTGGAGATAGACCCACCACAGTTCTGTCAACTCAGCGCCGCTGAGGGCAAAGGGCTGTATGGTTTTGGCTTTAACCTCAACCTCCAGGAAAACAACACAACTTTTCCAGCTGACGCGGCAGGCCCTGCCGTTATGCCACTGTAAATCGATATTCGATAGAGCTGCATGAGTACTGTATGCATTACAATTTGATTGATGAATATTTAAGAGACTTAGATGAGCAAGGTTCACCAACATCAACTTTCAGAATCAATAATCTGCGCGTTGGTGCATTTGTTTCCCAGCATGCATTATAGCTTCTAGTTTTGTGATTTGTTTGCACCTAGTGTTAATCTTGACAGCAAAATTTCTCAAAAATGTTCAGTACAAGATTTTGTAGTAAACAATGACAAAGAGAACCAAGAAAAGTCTGCATCATGACAATAATGAAACTATTTTCATTAAAACGTGGTGTTGATAAAAAAATATGATGAGAAAAAAGAACGCTGCATAATAGTAACAATGCATTAATGAAGTTTTCTGAAGAAAAATCTAGCAATATTATATAACTTGCATCTGCAAAGAATGGCTAAAGTAAAATCGAATTAAGTTATGTGTGTAAATAATGTTGTGAATAATCCGCAACACACAAACACATCTGAAAACAGAAAATGAATAACTAAAGCATAACAATTTTAAATATTTTATTATAATAATACATGCATTACATGCAAAATTAATATAATTAATGTGAATATTTCGTTTGTTTTTGCATTTAAACATTTTTCTCGTGAACAATGTTATTTTAAAATGTGAAAAAATGGATTAATCAGTCAATTAATTAGAGTACATACGAATAATTCATTGATATATATGAAAGTTACATTTTACATTTTTCATCAAAAAACTATCACTAAAATAAATAAATAAGCAGGTTTCTAATAAAATGATGCTAAAATGTGTTTAGGTTTCTACTAAAATTGTTAAAATCATAATTTTATGCAAAATATAGACATTAGATATAGAGAGATATAGATAAATATATGAATATGACTAATATGACTAATGAATATGACATTAAAAATATTACCATATTGGCCCGAATATAAGACGACCCTGATTATAAGTCCACCCCCCTTTTTCCAGATATACCTTTTGGTATATTTTAAAAACCAAATCTTGTTTTTTCTCAGTAAAAAACATTTTTTGTCTTCAATTATTTTCATATTGTATATTTTTCCTATTTTAGTTTTTGTTTTGAAAGTATGGTTAAAACTGGTAAAATGTACCAACAATCACATTTAAAAAATATACACTTTTTGATATACCATAAAAAAAAAAACAAGTAGCCCATCTGAATTAGGAGATTTAGGCTATCCATCTAATAGTAGCCTACCAAAATCTTATTAACAGTAGAAGTTAAATCTTACTGCAGTCTTCAAATCTGGGTACTGTCTTACGTTTTACAATCACAAAGGGAGTTTGGTCCCATCAGGCTAATGTGACAGTCACGACTCATGCAGCTGTAAGGTTTTCTTTTTCTTTAGTTTTTACTCGCGATCTTTAAAACACGCATTACATTACGTATTTCATGGCACACTCGTTTTACGCGTATTTGGCGCCACCTATTGTTGTGGGCGTATTATTGACATGTCAAAGTCTAGACCCTGAATATAAGACGATCGCATTTTTTCAGATGTATTTCCAAGAAAAAAACATCGTCTTATATTCGGGTCAATACGGTAATACTAATACACAATTCCAAGTTTGTTAGACAACATACAAGATTAAGGAGCAAGCTAGCAAAAAAAACCCCCAAAAAAACAAACATACAAAACATGACTAAAACAAAAAAAACACATTGAAATGTATCACTGCACATAGGTTTATACCAAAATGAAGGCTTAAACTGTTAAAGTTTTTACATTTACACAACCCCAGGCTCGCAATTGGCTGTGACTACCTTGAAAACCGTTTGCGTACTGTCAAATTCAGCACTCTTGCTCGTGTGCTGCTGCTTAATTTCTGAAATGTTGACCATTCTGATATGTAGAAAACAGTATCCGGTAGATGTTTAGCTTGCTAAGTGAATACAACCCCTACAGCTGAATGTCCTGCACTGTGGGGGCAGCTGGGAAGATTTTCAGCTCAGAATAAATGACAGAGGTCGCCTCTGGAGGGTTCGGTCATCAGCACACAAGGGGGAAAAGAAGAGCAAGAGCGACTTTGGGGGAGGAAACACTTGTCCCTACAGCAATCAATTACGGTCCATTTGCATTTCCGACACTTATAGGTAGCACTTCACACTATTAGAGTCATTGATACAACTTATACGGCTCATTTGCAGATTGATAGCTGCCATTTCTTAACCGTGCATAATGAACGTCTCATCAAAAGGGGCTAAAGTCACTGTGCCGGATCTGACGGCGAAGTACCGGCCCACTTTCCGTCTTCATCAAGACTTCATTTGCTCACCAAGTCACAGCCCCCAGACAACTTCTCCCGCCTGCTTAAATGCACCATTTGCTTCTCTTGGAGATATAACAGTTTAGGTTAGTCACCAAATTGGGAAAGCGGAAGCAAGTGAGCAAACCGGGATTACAGCACAGCAGAGGCGAAGTGGGTGAGCATGTGTGTTAAAAACAGCTCTGGGATCAGTGAGCCACATGTTAGCGCTCTGTTTGAATATGTTTTGCTTAATGGTTTGGGTGGTAGTTTGCGCAGAGGACCATTCATTTAGCACTTAGCCTAGCTTCAGACAGGTGCTAAGTCCTTTTTTTCCATTTTCAGTATGCGGCCGTTATGAATAATTGATCAGTAGTCTTAACTGGGTTTGCTTTAGGAACCAGATTTTACATTGGGCATCAAGTGCCCTTATAAATGGGCATAATTCACCCAAAAATAATAACATGTCATGTTGTTCCAAACCTGTAAATTTGTCTTCTGTGCAGCACAAACGAAGATATTTGGCAGAATGTTTCAGCTGTTTCTGTCCATATAAAAAAAGTCAGTGGAGTCCAAAACAACACTGATTGGACCTCACTGACTTCAACAGTACAGACAGACAGACAAATAAAAAAATAAAAAAATAAAAGATTAAAGAAATAATATATATTAATATTTAATATAATTAATATAAATGTCTGGATATTTGGTTTAATTAATTTTTAAATGTGAAATAAATGTTTGAAAAAAAATAGTGACTAAATTTAACATTTACATTTTTGCATTTAGCAGATGCTTTTATCCCAAGCAACTTACAAATGAGAACAAAGCATTTGTCAAAAGAGGCCCAACACTAGTCATAACATCAATGCCAGTTTATTTTCGGGCCAACTAGATTGAAAGAACAAATATATAGTATGCCAGTATTTTATGTTCAAATGTGGTAACCTTTTTGGTTGTGGACAAAAAAAAAAAAAAAAAAGAATGTTTAAAAGTGTTTTTGTTCATAAATGAAAGTTCAAGGGTCCAAAAACCTGAATTGGCACCTATGCTTCCACTTGGTGAAATGAAAAAAAAGGAATAAAAAAAAGTAATACGGTTTTGGAACTGACATTAGATGTGCGTAGTGATGATGAAGTATCACATTAAATCAAAGCAGCCTTGAGCAAAGGAAAACACTATATAAATAATAAATAACTACTTTTTCAAAACAAACCATTTTATTTTTTGCACTGTACGATCTGCAGGCCTTTTTTGGAGGGTCGCAAACCCCTGTAAAATATTTATTTTACTTGTAGTATCACTTTCAAATGAAGTATTAGCTAATTCTAAGAACACCCTGTTCATTCCGTCTCTCCTGACCCAGGAAAAATCCGTCCATAAATAGATATCTCTATTCTTATTAATATTTCATCTCAAAATAACTGTCACTCATAGCTCATTATAGTCTATGGTTATGGCCTACATTCAGGACGAGTACAAGATCTGGCACTGATCATAGACTGCACTCACATCAGAATCAAATTGGGGTCATTTGCCTATAAAGAACATGCATCTAGGAACCGCTCTTTATGCAAAAATGGCTCCTTAGCCTCTGTCTTCCCATCTGCACATTAATTTTATCATACTGTACAATCGCAGAGACTGATACAATCAGAATCAATGAGGCGTTAAGCCAAGTGCACACTGAAGACAGAAGCTAGTCGCTCTTTCGTGTTTTAATTCTGCGGAACAAAAGAAGCCAGACACGGACACTCTTTTAGCACAGATGCTATGACATATTTCGAACTTTAAAATCTGGCTAACCAGCTTTCAGGATTGCCGCCATTTCCAATAAGCAAAAGAGCTGCAATGAGCCAAAGAAACTGTGAGAGGAATGAATGCAAATGGAGGGCAAGGTTGTGGGAAGTGGAACCAACAACAAATACAACACCAAAATGCTAGCTAGCTACTAACCCACATCCCAACAAGCACTGATATATATACAGGGATTGAAATTAACTTTTTTACTCACCAGCCAATTTGGCTACTAAATTTTTAAGTTACCGGCCATTCATAACTTCTACTAGCCAAAAAAAAAAAAAAAGACAGAAATACACCAACAGTTTGAGGCCGTCTACACTGGGCGTGACAAAGCGACCGTTGCAAATCATTTTGTGTCGGTACTAAGGGTGTGCGATATTGACAAAAAATAATATCTCAATATTTTCTGGGATTTTATCGATGGAACGATAATTAGACGATATTTTGCTGTGTGTGTTATTGTGCTGGTATCTTAAGGATACCGTGGACAGCTGACTTCTAAAGTTTTTGATATTCTTCATATTCTGTGTGGTCAGTTCATAGTGATAGAAATTAATCTTTTCCAATAAGTTTAGATTGATTTTTACCTTTTATGGGCATTTTTACCTTTTTATAAAGCCATTTTTTCTAAAAGTTTTCATTATCTTTTGAGTCAAATTCTTACCTTTAATCAGTCAATTATAACAATACAAAACTCACATTTAGGCTGACTAACAAGGAATCAGTATCAACTTAAAAATTCCTCTTTGGCCGAAGTTTGAATATAAAGTGGCATTTTAGATGTATTTACACACTGTTTAATGCAGCTCAGAGGGACATGGAACACTTTAACCTGCAGTTACAAATGCATAAATAATGTTTTGATGTTTTAAACATGAAATGTTGAATACTGATATTTGAAATTATTTAAAAAATGAAAGATACTTTGAATGTGAAATTAAAACTGCCAGTAGGTGTCAGTAAGTCACTGTTAATAAGTGAGTTATTGCGAATGAACCGAATCATTTAAATGGATGGTTTTGCTCAGAGACGCAAAACAGCGCTGTGCTTGGAATGTTTTCAGCCAATATGGTGTCTAAAACATAAGTCTCCTGATATTAACTTATTGTTTATTGAACTTTTGTATAAAATCAATATCACATTTGTAACCATGCTGATTTTTTTTTTTTTTTAAACGGCACTCTTCGTGTGATATTGGTTAACTATATGAATTGATATAAATATTTAAATTTTCCAACCCCCTTATCTTGAATTATGTGATCATACGTAATGCATATTAACAGACTGAATCATGCAATGGAAGAATGCACTCTAAATGCGCACAGCAAAAAGTTAGTCTAACCAGACTACATCACGTCGTGTATGCGTGCACTTTGTAACTTAGGTGTGTTTTGTTAGGTTTTTGCAATATACTCGATAATGTCATGGTCTCACGAGTTCAGTTTTTGCCTTAAACCTGCGCAGATTTGGCTTGCATGAACTTCCACAAGAAATTAATGAGTGAACATAATTTGCGAAAAGTACCCGCCAACTGGCTAGTGTTTGACGGCGTTACCCCGCCACCGCCCTGTTGAAAAACCAGCATATGCCTGGTAGGTATGTTTGACCGGGAGCTGGTTTAAGATGGTCCTTTGCTGGTTTAAACTGGTCCTTTGCTGGTTTATGCTGGTCCTTTGCTGGTTTAAGCTGGTCCCTTGCTGGTTTATGCTGGTCCTTTTGCTGGTCTATGCTGGTCATGTGCTGGCAAGAGTGTTTTCACCTTCAGGAACTCTTTAACCAAGAAAATTAACCATGGTTTTACTACAAATAAAGCTAAAAAACAATCATGGTTTACGCTAGTTTAACAATGGTATTTGTAGTAAAACTGTGGTTTTACCAAAGGTAATCAATATGCCAAAAATTTTTGTAAGGGTAGCTTTTTTTCTGCATAAGTAATACATCTACTTTAGGAATTTTTGTCAGCTGAACCCCTTTGACATAAAATATTCATCCCTTGAGAAGTTAATCTTTCAATAATTTAACAACACGTTCACATGTTGACAGTTCTGTCATGTTGGTTAATGCTTTTTTTAAAACTGTTTTAACCCTCAAGCTTTAAATTTGTGAGAAAAAATGTCTGTGTTTAGTTGACAACAGATTTATAAACGCCTGTCGTTACAAATCAAGTGAAATGCTGAAAACTTATATCCACAAATATGTAGAAAATTATGCAAATGAGACAAACCGAGCCTCTCCGAGTCACTAAAAAACATTGGATATTGAGCTGCACACGTGCAAATTAAAACATTGCCATTACACTGCACTAAATCACAGCCTATTAGTTATCAATATAATTTATATAGCTGAAATAATGCTAAAATGCCCAGCTAGTGCACATTTATAATGTTTCTGGTGCACTAGGCTTTAGTCTAAATTGAATCCACAAACCAGAACATTAATTTTCATATGACTGATATCCGTCACATCATGCCAAACAATTGTGTACCCCTGAGGTGAAAGGTCTGGCGCGCAACACGGGACACTCTCCAACATATGCTAACACCCCGCCATCATCCGCCCAGACTTCCACCCCCTTCAAACACCTTCATACAGTACAGCCCAGATAGTAGCTACAGTATGATGGTGGAGAGTGGTAGAAAATGGAAAAGAACCGCTGTGGGACAGAGAGATGTGACAAGAAGAAATCATGGGACATGATCGAAAACAAAAGGATGCAGAGTAACGATAAAGAGGGAAACGTGATGAGCGATGACAGACCAAACCAGGCGAGAGGGAGGAGAAGTGAGAGAGGAAGTGTGAAAGACAGAAAGGGAGAGAGAGTGTCAAGGTGAGAAGGAAAGCGAATTGGACACAGTGGAGTGTGTCCATAGTTGTAACACATCATATCTCACTCTACATCTCAACAGTTTCTTCAGACCCAGGGGTACTGAGCCAAAGAGGTGTGGGGGGCTTCGGTATGGAAAGAGAGAGAGCGAGAGAGATATTGGACCCTCATACCATGCAGTGGCCAACTGTTCCTGTACAAGTGAATGGGTGGTTACAGGCTTCAGATTAGTGAAGGAAAGGATTCTGAATAACAGGGGGCAGAATTCATGCAAGCTGCCTAGAATTTTAAAGGAATAGTTCACTCAAACATGTAAATTTGCTAAAAACTTACATTCCTTCAGGCCATTCAAGATGTAGATGAGTTTGTTTCTTCATCAAAACAGATTTGGAGAAATTAGCATTACATCACTTGCTTGCTAATGTATCCTCTGCAGTGAATGGGTGCCGTCAGAATGAGAGTCCAAACAGCTGATAAAACATCACAATTTATTTATTAGTGAGCAAGTGATGTAATGCTAAATTTCTCCAAATCTGTTCTGATGAAGAAACAAATTCATCTACATCTTGGATGGTCTGAGGGTGAGTAAATGAGCAGCAAATTTTCATTTCATAATTGGTAGTAAATTGCATCAAAATGGATCAGTATTTTTGTGTGAGGATATGCTCACTAAATGCAACATAAAAGCCAAAAATATCAATACGTTTTGAACACTGGAAATATTTATACTAATATAAAAAAAGATAAAATATATTATAGCTTTTTGGCTAATAGTTCAGATTTATGGCCTAGATGTGGAACACGTCTGGCCTTTCTCTACCTTTTAAATAAACCACACTGATGAATTGTGCAAAATGACAGTTTGTTTCTGTTCAAGTCTCTGACTTTCTAAGTCTCTAATGACATTTAGGAATAAACTAGATCATGTGACAAAAAATGAATAATGACCGGTCTTCATGTGTTCATGCACACACTCGCACTTCACCAAAAAACCATCGCACATCTCTTACGCCACAACCACCAGAAGAACAAGACTCCAGAGAAGGAGAAATTTGATTAGATTAAATTAGACAGCTATCTATTAAACTGGCACAAATAGGAGATCCAGTGCTATTATAAAAGACCTGTCTTATGTATGCTAGCCCGCTAACGCTATCATTACATCATAATCTAGCATATACACATCTCACTGTTTTTTTAGATCAATTTTATGCTTTGCTTACAAGTTTATCTGAAGCATACTAATCAGTCAGGAGAGCAGATTTTGGCAACAGACTCTGTTTTCCCTTTCAAATTTCTACTTGGAAACTTTTGCCTATTAGCATTCATACATGAGCACCTAATGCAGCATGCAGCAGATGATGTATGCTAGGCTAATGTTAACGTCTGAATATCCAAACGCGCTTCGCTGTGCTTACGAGTGATGAAGCACTGTGGCTAAGGGGCTAGCTGTTGTTCTAACTATAAAACGCAAAGGGAATCGTCCTTTCCGAGTCTAAATGACACCAGCTGTGCTTTAATGGACCTGAATGGACACATCTCATGTGCGGTGGGATGCTGTTATTGCCTGGAGCTCTGTTTCTGGCTGGATGGATGCCTTTATCTTTAAGCCCATATAAAAACATCGGGGGGAGATAGTAATCGTATTGCGGCATCAGGAGGATAGCCTGAAAGTTTAAGTCAATGTAATTCAATCAAAATGCCATGAACCTTCCGTACTGTATGCTGTACCTCAAAGTGGTGAGGAAATGGAATAAACCCTTTCACAAAAGACTAGCGGTCAACCAATATAGTTTTTGACAATGGCGATACGACTATCCAACTTATTTTGCAACACGGGCGATAGGTATTTTCTGTGGATTGATGAGATTTCCAAATCATAAGATGCGCAAGTTAAATAAGTAGAAGAAAAACAAAGTGCAGTAGACAAATTCATTATTAGGGTGTTTATTAAAATACCAAATAATACCAGTTTGCAATATCAAGAAACATAACTGACTGATTTTGTACGGTTAAAATGAAAGAAATGTGAAAAATTTAAAATTAAGTAAAAAAGTTGAGCTCAACAATTACATTTCCCCCTTTTACTGTGTAAAATAATTCTTGAATAAGAAATTTGTTTATTAACTAACCAAGCAGAAATGGTTATTAGCCGGCGTGATTTTTCACAAATAATGGTCAGTACTACAAAAGTAACCGGTGTGTGCTTAGAAAAACACACATCCACTAACTTTTGCTCAAAGTCTAGGGGCAAACCAGGATTTTTGGAGACCTGATGTGCACTCACTTGACTCAGCAGCCAAATTGTTAGAAAATAACTGTGGTTGTCAGAGCATGAGTCCTGAGTTGCCTTCTCACTGCTTACGTTTGTGTTTACCACCGAAACTATTCTCTGAACTCAACCAAACAAACTGCGCATAAACATACTGCAGGTTATCTGGACAAGTTTTAGGTGAGTTTCATACCCTGTTCATATTGACTGTGACTGACAGTGATTTTAGGTTGCTAAATCAGTGTACTGTTGGTCGCTAGTGGGCGTTCTGGTCACTGACAGTCCTGACATTTTTGCTGGGCTGCATAACCGACTATTTCAGCTATTGAAATATTATATATAACGTACATAAAATGTATATTTGTATCTGCCTGTCTATCCAACTGTCCATCTATCAGTTAATGTTTGTTTGTTTCTCGCAATTTATCTATCCATCTTTCAACCTGTCTATCCAATTCATGTATTTATTCATGCCTATCAATCTTTCCATCTGTCTGTTCATCTATCTCTTTTTCCATCCATTCATCCAACTCTATCGATCGACAGACAGACAGACAGATAGACAGACAGACAGACAGATAGATAGATAGATAGATAGATAGACAGACAGACAGATAGATAGATAGATAGATAGATAGATAGATAGATAGATTGACAGACAGACAGACATATATACAAATTGGATAGACGGACTGAAAGATGGATACAAATTTTCCATTTTTGCGTTCGTCTGCAGATGGTCCCTTTTCCTTCATCATACACAGGGAATGATCATACGACAGATAGATGGTCTATCTATCTATCTATCTATCTATCTATCTAAGACTAGATTGATACATAAGAATAGATGACTTAAGATATCAATTGATAGATATATAGATGATAGATAGATAGATAGATAAGATAGATAGATAGATAGATACATGTCCATCTACAGTTAATCTGTTTGTTTGTTTCTCTCAATTTATCTATCCATCTTTCAACCTGTCTATCCAATTCTTTATCTATTCATGTCTATCAATCTTTCCATATGTCTGTCCATCTATCTATTTATCTAACAATCCATCCATTCATCCAACTCAGATAGATAGATAGATAGATGGATGGATAGACGGTCTATCTATCTATCAAACTGTCTATCCAATTTGTATACCTATGTAGCAATCATAGATAGATAGATAGATAGACCGTCTATCTATCCATCCATCTAAATCTTCTCACTGTCTTCCGATCCATCGGCCAATTCAATTTGTATCCTCATTTCGTTCATCTACCATTTGTATATACGTCTGTCTGTCTATCTAGTGACGTGACATGAGGCCAAGTATGGTGACCCATACTCAGAATTAGTGCTCTGCATTTAACCCATCCAAAATGCACACACACAGCAGTGCACACACACACCGTGAACTCACACCCGGAGCAGTGGGCAGTCATTTATGCTGCGGCGCCCGGGGAGCAGTTGGGGGTTTGGTGCCTTGCTCAAGGGCACCTCAGTCGTGGTATTGAAGGTGGGAGAGAGCGCTGTACATTCACTCACCCCACCTTTAATCCCTGCCGGTACGAGACTCGAACCCGCAACCTTTGGGTTACGAGTCCGACTCTCTAACCATTAGGCCATGACTTCCCCTAAAAAAAAAATAAGGGGAGAGCGCGAACGCAGTCCCCACGAGCAGAAATTGTGCAGTTGAGATTCTTGCATGTGGAGAATTCATAGAGGTCAGAGCGCCGGAGTGCAATGGCTTGATCATGGAGTCACCCCTGCCAGGTAAGTATCTATGTATCTAGTAAGTATCTAAGTATCTAGTATCTATGTAGGTAGATAGGCATTACTGGATATACAAACTGGATAGATTGAAAGAGGGATAAAAATATTAATTGACAGATGGGTGGATAGATTTATCCATCTTTCAAACTGTCTATCCAATGTGTATAATATCTCTATCGATGTATATCTGTCAATTTATCAATCTGTCTGTCTGTTACCCATATATATCGATCTCTTTACACATGTAATGTCTATAAACTTTCAAATAAGGTTTTGTCAAGTCAACACTCATAAGTTTAGCAAGTTAAAAAGTACAGTAATATAAACTCAACTTCCTTACATCCCAATTTAAATTGCAATTCGGCATCCCGTTTGGTGCAGCAGCACAGATTCAGGAACTCTATTGGAAATCAAAAGCCATTCTCACTTCAGTTCTGAATGGTTTCAGGTCACTTTGTCGTTTGAAATCTCTCTGTCAGTGTGAACGTCCTTTAACACTGGTACAGGTTCAGGAAGAGACACTTAAGGCAGTCTATTAAGAATCCTCAATCGATCGATTCCACAGCCACACCTTGAAGAGCGACAACAACCAGCGTGTTTACGGCTCTCATGCAGAATGATGCACTCACGATTAAAGTGTATCAAAACCAAGACAGGCTAGGCAGTGTCCGTAAGAGCCTCTCTATATGTAAATAACCAAAGCCGGCTTCGCACATGAAACCAAAAAAAAAAACCCTCATCTTATTTAGCGGCGGAAGGCTGCACAGGCTGATCCAGTCATTACTTGAGCCAGAGAGCTTTTCTGCACAAGGCCTTTGTGAGAGGAAATTGCGTTAATGAACTCTGATAAGAACAATCAACTCCAGCGGCTCTTATTTTATTCTGTTCTCTCAAATAACCTATTAAATGTAGATTCTCATAGGCTTCATCATCAACAACTCCCTCTCTCTCTCTCCTATGACAGGAGGACAACTGAACCTCACCTCAGTTAAACAGGAGCTTTAGTACCAGAGGAACCAGGTGAGCGGCAATCCGTCACCTCCTCTGCTGCTAGCTTTAACCTTTCAATTTAGCAGCAAAATTAATACGGCCAGTTCCGCACAGCCTTGAACAGATGCCTCACAGGTGCAACCCAGATAGGCAGACCATCCCGGGTGCAGTTTTCACACACACATACACGGACACACCTGTAGGCCACATTATTGGTCCACAGGTACGGCTCGTCTCTGCCCAGCTGCAGGCCTCCGCAGAGGTCAACTGACGTCAGCCCGGCCTGACTCCAGTTACACTCATTTTCTGTTAGCTGAGCTTAGATTTGGGTTGGGTGGGGGAGTTTACCCCTCATTATTGAGTCATGAGGCCTTCTTTAGCTGCATGTGTTTTTTAAGGATATGCTGCCTTTGCCACAGATCTGAGGACAGAGGCTGACTGGACCAAGGGGTTGTAAACTTTATAATGCCATGGATCGCAAAACATGATTATCACCTTTCAATATTAAATATTAGAGCAGATTAAAATTTTAGTGTGTAAAGATCCACTTATAGTGTGAAAAATACAAATATCATAAATATGTGTAAAATTGTTTTTGTCTGGAAAATATTTACTATTGATTACGTTAGGTGTATGAACCTAAAGAAAAATATTAAAATATACACTACTTGTCAATAAAACATAATTATGATTAATTTCATGATTTCTGACCAGTCTTAAGAATAAAATCATAATGTCAAATTCTGTATTTTTTTATTGCATCATTATTTTTATAGCAGTATTTTTCTCTAAACTTTTCCACATTTGCTTGTGTTTACTTGGATTATTTATTTTGTAATATTTTGTGTGTGTATTACTATTAGTATTCTTAGTCCCTATTTTATTTCTACATATCTATCTACTTTTGCTAATATTCTATATTTTATTCTCTGTATCTGTCCATCTATATATGTAATATTCTTATACAATAATGTTTCATATACAATATGTGTATGTGTATGTATATACAGATTATATATATATATTATATAGATATATATATATATATATAAAATCAAATAAATAAACCCCCCGCCACGCATATAAATGTTCAGAATTCTTAGCCCCATAATAAATATGAAGCATTGTTTCTCTCCTTTTTGATATTTCATTCAACAATTCCCAAAATTTAACCTTTAATTGACTAAAACAAATCACATAATGAAATAAAACAAATTCCTCAAATATGCACGGGCCAACACTTATTACCCCCTAGAAATGATGAATAAAATATCTATGAAGTATATTCCCATTCAAAATATATACATACACACACAGAGTTCTGGCATGAAACTCTAGATTGCGCAGTCCGATAGGTCTAACTCAATCTGACTCAATGACATCATTATTACACAGCACAGCTGATTGGTTCTCTCCAGTATCAGTAGCCAATGAGCTCGCTGCACAGCATTCAAATATATGACTAGTGCTTGCCGTAACAGTTGCAGCTTGCTTCAGAAACCCTCAACCTTCCCCAGCTCCACCTGTATAGATCTATGCTATATGGGGTTATTTCATGTATGCTATATGGGGGTTATTTGGGTTATTTCATGTATGTTATATTTGTAGCAGCAGTATTTCTTACATGCTCACCGCAGCATGTTGTGGATGTATTGGCAGTAACAAGTCTCTGTACTTGCTCTGCCGCAGATCTATTCCGCCAAGACCAAATAACATTGTCAAGTACATCACACAGCCATCCCTCATAGAGTTGCGTTCATGAAATATATAAATATATATATGTAGCGTCTGCGTAGGATCATGCATGATAGTTGGACCGTTTATGGCTTAAAAGACCCTTTTAGCCTTTTGACATTTGCATATAAATTACAGTTCTGGTCAGAGATGTTACTCGTATAGGGGTTGTAAATTGCCAAATGGTTCTTCGCTGTCAAAGAAGATTAGAACCAGCCCCCGCGAGAATCCTGGAATCTGAGTTCAAAATCATTCCACTTAGAGCTGTGAATGGCCAAACGAGCACACACACACACACCCAAACTAACACACACACACACAAAAAAACATTTCGTTATTTTGTAACTATACTTAATCAGTTAAATTTTATCTGGTATATGCTGTGTTGTGGTACATTCTATTGTGGATTAGATGAGTTACCACTCGTTGTTTGTATTAGTTAAAGCCATAAAACACTGTTATTCAGGTGTATGTATGTATCTTTGGTTTAATCTATTCCAAATGGTTGCTTCTTGGTATCAATGTTACCTGTTTTTCATTCCCCGGACAATGACGTACAGTATGTGATTGTGAAACGCATCATATGACTAGCACGATATTTTGGGTTAAAACTACGGCTGTTCCAGACCGGCCATAAAGCATGCAAATGAGCCATAAACAAGAGACAAAGAAAGTTTCTCCCGCTCAGAATTCATGCCTCTTATTGGCCAGTCCATACAGAATAGGAACTCTCAAAAGTGATTAGCCCGAAATAACTACGTCAGAAAACTTCTTCTTCGTTTGAGACAACACCTTTCAGGACTCTCAAGACCTTCCTCTTGAGTTTTCTTTTCCGGCAGTTTTTACTTTCCAGTAACGTTAGTCGCTGTGGACTTCTCCCTCAGAAGAACCAGAAGTAAAAACTTCAAGCTGACTCCTCACGAACTCATCAAAAAGACCTCCGTTATCTACCGCATCAGGACTCTTCTTCAGCGATCGAAAAACCAATGCAAGTCCCCGTTGAAATTATTCCAGATGCTTGTATTTAAATCTCACAGTCCCTTTAAGGTGATTTTTGATTCTTTTATGATTTTCAAAGGTTGTGGTTAAGTTATGTGAAATACTGCCATTCTTTTCCTATTCTCTATCTTTTCCTTACTTTGTTTCATTCTGTGTATATATGTTTTAGTTAGTTATATGTTAGATATAGTTTAATTTATTAAATTCCTTATATTCACAACGGATTGTCTCTTTTTGCTGTTCACAGTTCGAAGTCAATGAATGTTTTAACCTTTGCTACATTTTGCTAAATTACTGCTATAGCACTGCACAAAGAAGGACAATTTATTGCTTCCGTGGCCAGGAAAATAAAATTCCTTGAATGGATTAATGATTATATTGTCTGCTCGGTGGAAGGACAGATCAAATAATTGTAATATTGAATCTGCTACAGTTAATTCTCGTAGGCGTACACATATAATCAATAATATGTTAAAAATACATTCATGAATCATACCTTATGAATCGTCCATAACTGTATTCCCCTTTTTAAGCTAATAAATAATAATAAACGTTACATGTTTTGGTGGAGAATGCGGGCACATTCAAACTTGGTTTGTGAGCAAACAGTATCAATTTTATTTGTGTGTTTTTTTTTTCTTCTTCCTATATTATGCGCGTTTAGAGTGAGGCGAGTCGCAGCGTGAACTCACTCTTTTGGATTGGATGGTTAAGCCACCTCCAGTGCTGTATTTTAACAGCCTCTATCTGTCTAACATTTAGTCACTGTGAAATATTAAAGTAAACTGCAGTTTATAATATTAAAATTGTTCTCTAAAGATGAAGAAATCTCTTTGCAGTACATTTTAATGTTATCAAAATCGCCTGTTGGAACGAAGAAAGCTTCCTGCATTGAGATAAATATAGATTTGAGCGATGCTCCTCTTATCATGTTTTAAAGGCCTTATTTTGATAGTATCTCTAGATTAAAGTCATTGCGAAGTTCCAATTTCTTTTAACTAGACGATCTAACTCCTTTAGGTTTAACCGTTAGAGTAGCTATCTAATGTGTCACCTAATGCAAATTTGATCATAAAAACACTGCGAGTCAGTAGACTGATTGAAATGTAAATGGGAGTTTTTGAAACATTGATCAAGTGAAATTGTATAACAACAGCGAAGAAACCCTGTTGCTTATAATTTTTACTGTGTACAGGCAGCGAAGAAATCTTGCCACACATCATTGTGCAGTTAAGTTGCAAAAACTGTAAGAATCTGTTGGGATTTGACTCAGTGTTCTTGTGATAACTGCAGTAAAACTCCGTTTGAAAAGGAGAATAGTCTCTAAAAATTTTCAGTTCAAGCACAGTACCTTAAACTAACGAATACATAATCATCACCAACACACTTCATAATATAACGATGGTACATCTCGTGAACTCTTTCTGCCTTCCTGTTTTCAGCGCACTGACTCCCCTTTGTGGGCATTTCTCTGCTAGGTCGACTTTGTTACTCTAATTTGTTTGATTTTAATTTTCCATTGGTCATACTTGTACCTGCCTTTCATTTTTTTATTTGATTTACTCATTTATTTTTATTTCTTGTTTTGTATTAGTCTTCATATCCAGTACTAATTTTGTTTTACTTTATTATCTTTTATGACTTTTATAATTTTGTTTAGTTTGTTTTATTTTGGTTCCTTTTTATTTTTTTTATTTTATTTTTTTATTTATTTTATTTAGTTATTATTATTATTTTTTTTTATCAGGGTTCTCTCTCACTCTCTCTCACTTTTCCACTCACTTATTTAAATTTAGTTTAAACAGTGTTTGAATTCAAGTTTAAAGTAAATTTCTGTATTCTAGCCTTTTTTGTTCACCTACAGGTAACACTCCCTCTAGTGCTTAGTTGGTGAAGTGACAGTTGCCTCCACGGCGGTCACAAGGTGCCACGGGATCCAAACTGAATCACCTCAAATCATCACTTAGCCTAGATATAGAATACTAACACATCCAGTTGTCATAACCCCTAACAGCAGTAAAAGTCTTAAATCTGCTCTCTCCTCTATCTCTCCCTGTGTTTTGATTTGTTGGTTTGTTTGTTTTAAATTTTGTTCTGTTTTGTTTGCCTAGAGACCACCTTTGAGAAATCTCAAAGAAAGCTGCGTAATAGATTGACGACCCAAGCTGCCAAAGTCTTTAGAACAACCGATCACACACTCTGTCATCCCAACAATCAGAGTTGACGAATCCGTACTCCGGCCCCCCCCAAACATAACAAATTACAACACACCTCTGCCATATTTGCCGACCGAGATAACCGTGTCTTCGTCTACCTCACACGCGTCTACAAACTGTTTTGTTTTTTTCCCTTCATCAGACCGGGCATAGACATTAATGCTATAATCGCAGCCTGTTAACGCCTAAAATACTTGCATGGCCTTTTTCCGTGCTGTTCCCCTCTCTCTCTCCCTCTCTCTCTCTTCCTCTCTCTCTCTCCCTCTCTCTCTCTCTCACCNCTTCTTCACAAGAACCAGAAGTAAAACTTCCAGCTCACTCCTAACAAACTCATCAAAGACCTCCATTGTCTACCGCATCAGGACACTTGTTTCAGCAATGAAGCCAATGCAAGTAACCGTTTATAATTATTTAGATGCATGTTTAAGTTTGAGTCCCTTTTTAAGGTGATTTTTGATTCTCTGATGTTTTTCAAAGGTTGTGGTTAAGTGATGTGTAATACTGCCATTCTTTTCTATTCTCTTCCTTTTCCTTACTTTGTTTCATTCTGTACATATATGTGTTTTACTTAGTTATATGTTAGATATAGTTTAATTTATTAAATCCCTTATATTCACAACGGATAGTCTCTGTTTGCTGCTCACAGTTCGAAGTCAATGAATGTTTGAACCCTCGCTACATTTTGCTAAGAGTTACTGCTAGCACTGTACAAAGAAGGACATTTTATTGTTCCGTGGCCAGAAAATAACTATTCCTTGAATTGATAAATGATTATAATGTCTGCTCGGTGGACGGACAGATCAAATAATTGTAATAGTGATTCTGCTACAGTTAATTCGAAGATATAATCTAAATATTATTAAACACAACCAGTTATAATTAGTCATAAATATTCCCCTTTTTAGAGCTAATAAATAATAAAAACCCTTACAATATATATATATATATATATATATATATTAAATATAATATATATATACACAGTATATATATATATATTATATATATATATATCAAATTTTGCCCATATTATCCAGTTGTGTTGTGGATTAACAGTGGTCTTCCGCAACGTCAAGATGGCCGTTTTATGATGTTGGCCAGATTATTCCAGAAGACTGATGCGGTGAGGTGGAGCTCTGATTGATTAGGGCATCGACTGGAGAAATGTGCTGCGCTCATCCCATAGGAGGGGTTGTGGACGAGGGACCACTCGAGAAAAACACACACGCTCACACTTCAAGACACTCAGGTCAAAGAGAAGGAGATTAATGAAAGGTCAATGTGAGTGTGTGCAAAACGGGCTGGGCTGAAACGTTCATGCTGCAAAAACGTATAGAACAACATAAATGAGTCTTCCTAAAGGTATACTTCACCCAAATATGAAAATTAACCATTCGTTCCAAACTTTCTAATTTCTTACTTTCTTCTGTGGAAGACTGATTTTCATGCAACACACAAAAAAAAACATTATAAAAGTAGTCTATAGGTCTCACTCTTCTGCCGCCATATGATTGCTTAGTGAATCATTTAAGTGGAAACTCACTGAAAATATTAGGACAATGTTTATGGTGGTTTAGCATTTATTTTGAAGCTTGAAGGTTTTAGTACATGTAAGCCCATGTAGTGATGTCTTATTGGTGAATGAATCATTCTTTTGAGTCCAATCTTTTCAATGAATCATTCGATGCATTTAAATAATTCATTCACAAATCACACTGATCTGGTTCAGTTTTGGTCTGTTCCTCATACAAAGCTATTGTCTAACTTCAGACGACATGGGATATAGTCAACTTTAATGTTAAATAAGCATTCGTTTTAAAGTTTTAGTCATTGTTCATTGAAAAGAACGACCAGCCTCAGCTTCAAAATCTCTCTATTTGTGTTCCACAGAAGCTAAAATACAGTCATACAGTGAAAAGTGAAGTCTTTAAAATCTCTTTAAAAATGACCGCATCATAGATTTCAACATCTACCGGTGAACGTCTAAAACCCAGCTTAACTCAAGATCCTAAAGAGAGTGTTTCACAAGACGTCAAATGATTGTTTAAAAGCTCCGAGATGTATTATTGTGTTATATATTGTCATACACTCTCTCTGAAGCAAGGTCGACCGGCCCATTTGCTCACACCAGTGCCGTGAATACAAAACACGCAGCATTTGCTGACGGCTGAATTCTGACATAGAAAAAAACACTTGCTTTAAGACAGAAAAAAAGACAAAAACATCAATTCAATGTCATCCTCGCCACAACTCCAGCCCATCAATCAATACGCACTACCTACATAACCTCTCGTACACGGCCTTGTAGTTTGACTCTCGGGAAAGAAATCTCTATGCTGTGACATGGAAGATTTAGACAATGGGGAGTGAGGTTGCACGCCAATCCGGGTTCTCTCACCGTTTAATCTGCCTTTCACACTAAACCAAATCCCCCTGGGAGAAATTGTACCTCAGCACGCAAAAAAAAATTGACAAACTGGTTGCTTTATTGATAGCAGTCTCCAGCAGTTTAAGAAATTAATACTAATTCACACCCAAGCTGGGTTTTACACAAGCTAATCTGCCTGATTTCAAAGTGTTTGTTATGTATAGAATGGGGTGCGAATTGCAGAACTGACGGATAAAGCTTGGGAATCACATAGTATTGGAAAAATTCCGTACACATTGGGGACCGGCAAATTCAAATTCAAGAACTGGCTTCCTTTCAATTTGGTCACAAAACAAAGGAAGTTGATTTGAATTCTGAACTGGAATGCCAGGAAGATGCATTTACTGAAGTATAATGCAAAGAAATCAAACACTGATAATGCATTCTGGGAAATTAAGTGCCATTCCACCCTGGAAAACAAAAGTTAATATGCTAAATATGATGCTATGGTTCAAATATTGGAGGTCTTGATTGGAGATAATTGATAATTAAAGATTTCCGCAGTGACACAAATTGAAAAAAGTAAAGGATAATTAAATAAAAGTGGCACTTATAATGCTAAAAATTCAGCTTTGCCATCACAGATACATTTACATTTTAAATATTTTAAAATGGATAACAGATCTTTTTAATTTAAAAAATATTTCAAAATATTACTATATTCACTGTATTTTTCATCAAGAAAAGTAGGCATAAAATCTTACCAACCCTAAACTTTTGAACGGTAGTGTATATAAACTATCTATCTATCTATCTATCTATCTATCTATCTATCTATCTATCTGTTCCTATAATTGTTCAAACTTCAATTTTAAAATAGAAAAACAGTTTTTCCCCAAAGCTGTTATTTTTCTTTTTTTTTTCTAGTTAAAAATACAGTTATATGGACTTATTTAAATTCCAACTGCATTCAAATTCAATTCAGATTTAGGAATCTAAACTGCATTTTCAATTCAGTTACGAATGGTGCACAATCCTAGTACACATAATGTATGTTACATCTCTAGAGCTTTATGTATTAATTAATTTATTGCTGCTTATTAAGTTCATATTCCTACAAAGGAGATTCTCGATGGAAAAGGACAAAGAGAGACGTGATTTACTATATCTTAAGGAAGTGGCTTTATTTTAACCGTGATTAATCCCTGTTCATGCCCACAGAAGCTCACTTTGTAGAAGCCACCCAAGAGACTCATGGGATATTACCACTATCACACTCCAACAGTAAAATAAACAAGCCCTGAGTTGCGTGCGCTTCCAGAAATCTATCAGTACGCCCCATAAATACTACTGATACTGTATGAAACCCAGATTTCTTTTCGGGCTTGAAAAACAATGTCGTTCATCAATTACCAGACATCGAAGACAACATAACCGTTTTAATAAATCTCAAAAATCTCGTCCGAAGGCAATTCCACAAATCATTTACGATGCAAATCTCAATCTTATTGCTGGACAATAAATGTATTGACATTTGCATTTTATGACCGAACTGAAAAAAAAAAACCCTCGATAAATGGACGTTCTGTCTTTCCTATGCTGGGCTGAGCGAGTAGAAAAGTTTGGAAGATGTACAGAGTGAGGAATGGAGCGTCTCCGCAGAAACGTGAATCACGCTGCATCATTCACCAACAAACAAATGTCATCTCTCCACCCAACCCGGCAGCTTCATCATGCTAAAGCTCCTGACAGCAAAGGAACATAAAATGAGCAGTCCAATTCGTCTCCCCAAGGCAACATCACTCCATCATTCCTCTACTTCTTTTTCCCCCCTTCCATCGAGTGCCTGGAAAAGAGTGAAGATAAAACAATCCTTCGTTCACCTCAGGGAATAGGGGCAGGTGCTTGAAGGTGCGAATGCGATGAAGGCTTTGTTTCTATTCTGTTGTTAACAAGACAAATGCCGGTGCTGTTTATGGCAACTTACTCTTCTTACTTCCTGTGTCATTATTTGGTTTGACACTCTGGATCCAGAATACTCTAAATATAGTTCTGCGTGTTTTCTTATTTAACTTTCATTTGCAACCTCATTTCTCATATTCAAGAACAGATTCGTGCACATAACAGCATTTTTTAAATACATTTTAAATAGATAGTTCAGCCACAAATTAAAATCCTGTCATCATTTACTCAACTTCATGTTGTTACTCAATTTCATGTTCATACAAGCCTGTATGACTTTTGTTCTGGGAAACTAGAAAAATAAATACATTATTATTATTTTTTTTTTTGCATTGCAAGGAACGTGTATGGGGTCCAAACAGTGTATGGCCAAAAAACTGAAACATTTTCCAAAATATACAACAGTTCAAAAGTATAAGGTTGGTAAGATGTTTTTTTATTTTTTATTTCTGATTTTGAAACAAGTCTCTTATGCTCACTAAAGATGCACTTATTGAATTAAAAATACAGTAAAATGCAGTAACATTGTGAAATATTATTCCAATTGAAAATAGCTGCTTTCTATTTAACTACCATATATTGACATTTGATATTCCTGTATGCAAACCTGAATTAGTCCTGCATTGCAGAATCATATATACTATTTATATATATATATATATATAAATATAGATAGAGAGAGAGATAGAGAGAGATAAAAATTATATATATATATATCTATATATATCTATATATATATACAAATTCGTGTATAATGGAAAAATTCAGTGTATAACGTGTTTTCATGGAAACCATTTTTTTTTCAGAATTCTTTGATGAATATAAAACAAAAATTTGAAATAGCAAAGACATTGTTACAAAAGATTTCTGTCACTGCTGATCATTTGCAAAGCATCCTTGTTACATAAAAGATTGTCTTCGTATGCGTGTTTTTTTCATTATGATGTATTTTCTTTTGCATTCCACAGAATAAACAGTTATACTGGTTTGGAATTAAATAATGGTTTGTCTATTGTGACAAAATATTTTTATTTTTTTTGGTGAACTACCCTTTAAATGTCTACAAACCTCCTGTATACATAACCTCTATAACATCTCAGCAAAGGGGTCTTGTGCTAACGCAGGCCTCTAAGCTTCGGATCGGGCGTCCGGCCAACAGGAAGCTCTCCCAAAGGGTGACGGAGAGTGGGCAGCCATGCACTGACTACTTCGAAGGGACAAAATGGAGTTCGTCAGACAGATGGATATAATTCAGTCATTACACACACATGGCCTCAGATTCATCCACTCGGCTTTCAGAACAATACAATTACCATGTTGTACTTCACCTTGTGACCTCAAAACATCAAGCAGAGCAAGAGCGTCACGTTCTTGATCTTAAAAAGGAAAGGAAAGATGAAAGGAAAGTCTAGATTGTTTATTCTGAATAAAATCAACGGAGATTTGGTTTAGAAGAAATCTGATTTAAAAATGTTCCATGCACTATGAGCTAGTGTCTTCAAAACAAGTAAGCACAGATTACAGTCAAAGATTGCCCGACTTCTGCTTTAAAGGTCAACCTGGTCAGCTTCTTCAGATCACACATTCACAAAGCATAAGCTGTTGGCTGCAGCCTCATTTATCACTTCCTTTTCAAACCAATAGACATCAACTGGGAATGCAAAACATCCCAAATTTATCTGAATTAAGATGGTTTCCCAGATTGCTCTAGTCATCACAAATTAAAAAGTAGAAGACTGACTTCTCTGCCAATGCTTTATTGACTTGTTACACATGATAATGAAGTCAAAAAGAAAACCGCTGGTACCTGTGATACAAGCCACAGACAATCGTTTTCCTCGAGTAGAGAGGACAGTTAATTATGACTGACAGTTATGACCTCAGAATATGCGGCATGGCTAATCTAGACACGTTTGTTCAAGTCTATCCTCGTATTGCCTTGATGCAGATCCTCCAATGCAATCCAGTCTTTAATATAGTTGTCTTGGACTATATGGTTGACTGTAAAAATAATACTTTTCCACCTCTAATGCTGGATGTTCATGAGGCAGAGGAGCATAAGGCAGTGGGAAGTTTTGCTGCTGTTTTCTGGCAGGGATTTCAGGACCGCGGACAGCTGACCGCGGAGCAGGGCCAAACTCTGTCAGCCTTGGATCATATAATGTCTATACTATGGCCTGTTCATTAAACCCCACAGACGTTGCTGTAAATGAATACACATATACAAGCTGAAAAGTGAACAGTATTTATAGGAATTCATTTATTCCTAATTAATAGCAGCCTTAGTAAACAGATTATATATATTATATAGATATATATATATATATATATATATATATATATAAAATATATGTGTTTGTGTGTATGTGGTACAGAAAAAAATAATTAAAATATTTTAAGCAATATTTTTTATGTATATAGAACGAAGCATTTAAGGGTCTGACCAATCAAACAAGCAAAGAAGCAACAGCCTGCATCTCTGCCTCCAGCACTACAACCCTAATTCTAACCAAATCTAAACTGATAACCATCTGAATAACTGCTAATTTTTATTCTCGCATAATAATTTGTATAAAACTATGACGAATCGAATCATGCCTACAAATGGATGTGTCATGTCACATTGCGACCGAATGAATGAAAGAATGAATGAAAGAAAGATTCGACCGCAAAGATGGAACACTGTGCAGTTGTCCATAGCGCACACATTTATCAAACACGCACGCATGAGCGCCACGCGCGCACACACACACACACACACACACACACACACGAGAGAGATAAAAGACAGTGGAAAAAAGCTCACAGCCGGCGAGAGGACGCTTCAGTGGATATGTGTATGAATATATTTTAAACTACTGTTCGAATTACACAAGTGACTGTATTGTGACCTTTTTAATGACTATTTTAAGTGCCCTTAGATGTTAAGGACGCAATATCCACTATGATTTTAATGGTAACCAGATGTCAAAAAGACGTCAAAGTGTCCAGTGATGCAAATATCAAACCACGAATGACTTACTTTCTCAATCTGTGAGGTTCAAATCGCAGACGTTCCGTTCGCTTCCAGAGCACGAAAATCCATCCGCAATTCTCAAGCAATGAAGCGCGATGCGAATGAAATGTTCTTCAGCGTGTACTCTGCAAGCTATCCAAGAGCAGTTTTGCATTCACTAGCTTCTATGAGAAGAAATTCGCTCCTGTATATCCACTCGGTCTTCCCGTCAATGCCATCATATGGACGAGTGGCTCTAGAACAGATATCTCGATGCTTTCTTGCCCCGCATCATCAAATTCCGGTGTATACCAAGTCTTTTTCCTGCTTATAAATCAATTAATTCGTCGTCTCCCTGGTTTTGCGTGTCATTCTTGGCGTTCAACAACACAGATCTGGGGTTTCACATTTAGCCAATACGCATCTAGATGGGGTTTATCCCTGAGATGGACCATTCCCTGCATTTCCTTCTTCATCCCAATCTTCAACAGACCATAAACGCAGACCGCTGATGTTCTTATTCCACAGTCGTGGTTTAAAACGGAACTTTTCTTCCTCCTTTACGCACCCGAACTGATTAGATTTCTACTCACAGCCCAGTGCGGATTTCAAGATGCTTATTTCCTTGAAATGTGATTATGTCCTACGGAATGCCTTGAGAGAGGAGCCTCGTGCGTTGGCAAACGCAAATATTCGTATATCACATCCTATACAAGACCACCAGGATCACTTGAAAAGGTGGAAAAAAGGAAGAAAATCCTCCAAGTGTCTTTTTGTTTTCAAGGAAAGTGGACGAAAATGCGCCAAAATGTCCCAAATCCCTTTTTTAGTTAAATGACAGATACATACACTAATCACAGTCGTAGTTGCTTTTCAAACGCGTATAAACTTGTCATAGACGAGGTATTTATCAAAAGCTACATCCCACCAGATACTACTCAATACAGTTCAACTCAACTCCGGCAAAAAGCAATCCAGTGACGCGACGAAAATCCACGCGAATGATGCTGCGCTCCGCGCCAAGCCGAAGAATTACGCAGCGCAAGAGAGCTACAAGTGAGTCACCCCGAGAGCAGGAACATCTAAAGAGGTGAGACCCGTCGAATACGTCGAGATCTCGTAAGTGAATGAAGTTCTAGTGTGAAGTATCTAGTGTGGTACCCAATGACGCGCGGCTCTCTGTGGGTATCGCTGGTGACACCAAGAATCTTCTAACACGTATTGATGTAGCCCTCAGCCTAAAATCTCACTCTTCTGACTGTCCTCACTGGCGTCTTCTTGGATGCGTAAAAGTAAATGGCCCAATAATATTTTTCCATCTTAACAATGATTGGTCGAGTGCAATAACCCTGAACGCTATAGATTATATGACGCGCCTTCGGACAGGTCTGTAGCGCCTGTTTGACGCACACATGTGCGTGTGTGATTGTGTATAGCCTGTGTACTAAGTGTGAGGGTTTGATGCTGCTTCTTCCCGTCTAGTGCAGAAGGGACACGACTGCCATCTACCGGCGCTCCGTCCCCTGTCTAAACGCTGAACTCAGCCTTACGACCACCTGGAGCCTTTCAAAAAAAAAAAAAAACCTTGAAGCAAGCATGTAATTTTCAAACCACAGATCATAAGCACGTTCTAGTGACCTGCATACGCCTCCGATGGTTATGAAGTCTGTAATATATGCTATACGTTCAGGGGGACTGTGGTAAAACACACAGACCTCGGGTCGCATACATTTCTACAGTAAAGAGGCAGTTCAGAGATGGATGAGACTGCACTGTAAAGAAAGAAAGACAAATAAAAAATGATGAAATTAAATAAAATAAGTGAATGCCTTCATATCTGAAGTAAAATCAAAGTGTATCCAAAGTGACAACCTGTATTTTTGACCACTTCAAATAGTGTCAAGCTCTCATAACTCATAAAACAAAAAGAAAGTAATTACTGAAATTGTTGTGACAAGTTAAATGGATGGAAACAAAGATGTTGTTATAATGACAAAGGAAAAAATATATATTTAAAAAGCTGAGAATAGAAAATATACATGACATAACACTGTAATAACTCTCTCTCTCTCACATATATATCTATAGATATATAGATATACACACACACACACACACCTACACCCACACACATTATATCATATAGATATATATATCTAGTATATATATATATTATATAATATATAATGTCTAATAATATTATAATATAAATAATTAGTGCGTCAAAAAGATTACTCGCGATTATCGCATCAAAATAAGTTTTTGTTGTACATTATATTATATGATATAGATATATAATAATATATATATATATCTAGTATCTATATATATATATATATATAGCTGTTAGGATCATAAGATGTAATGAGTGATTCATCCAAACTGTCAACGCTATAACTCTTTAGATGAGAGAATTTATTATTTATTTATATTAGTATTAATTATTCTTATTCTTATCATTATAATTTACTCTTTTTTTTTTATTGTTATTTTTTTTCAGAAAATGAATGGGAAAAATATTTCTGGGAGAAGAAGAAGAAGAAGAAGAATAAGAAGAAGAAGAAGAAGAAGAAAAAACATGCCACTCTTCTGTGGTGCTCTGTTGCTATATGGCAATCATTCTAAAAGCATTTTTTATTGACCAGAATTTGGATACCAATTCTGATCACGATGAGCCTTGAATATTTTGGTCCTTTTTCCTTTCCCCAAAAGACCGAACGTCAAATTTAATGGCACATATCCTCTTTAGAAGCAGAGGCCTCAAAGTGAATACACTACAACCATATTTTTGGATAAGAAATGCTTCATCCACAAATGAAAACTTGCTGAAAATGTACTCACCCCCAGGCCATCCAAGATTAGATGATGTGTGTTTTTTTCAACTCATCACTTGCTCACCAATGGATCCTCTGCAGTGAATGGGTGCCGTCAGAATGAGAGTCCAAACAGCTGATAAAAACATCACACTAATCCACAAGTAAAACACACCACTCCAGTCCATCAGTTAACAACTTGTGAAGCAAAAAGCTGCGTGTTTATAAGAAACAAATCCACCATTAAGACATTTTAAACTTCAAACTGTTGCTTCTGGCCAATAGGAGTCAAAGTCCTAAAAACCCTTCCCTCTGTTGTCCTCTCACATCAAAATCCATAGACATATTTGTTTAAATCTGTTTTGGACTGTTTTCACTTTTAAACGGTGCTTGATCTATGCGTATTTCTCTCCTAATTCAGACAAAACGACTTTTTCTCTGGATAAAGGAATATTATGGATAAAGGACTCATATTTAGCTGGAAGTAACGGTTTGAAATTGAAACATCTTATTGATGGGATTTGTTTTTTTACAAACATGCAGCTTTTTGCTTCACAAGTCATTAATTGATGGACTGGAGTTTGTGTGGATTATTATTGTGATGTTTTTATCAGCTGTTTGGACTCTCATTCTGACGGCACCCATTCACTGCAGAGGATCTACTGGTGAGCAAGTGATGTAATGCTAAATTTCTCCAAATCTGTTCTGATGAAAAAAACAAACTCATCTACATCTTGGATGACCTTATTTCAGGTCAATTTTCAGCAATGTTGGGTGAACTGTTCCTTTTAAGCCTATTTTCAAACAGTGTTCTTCTCTTTGACTGAGTAAATCCTGATTTGCATGTCAAAAAAGACTGACTTCCAAACTTTTGAGTGAAATTTCACGAACCGTTTTCTCATTCCTTTAGCGGAATATGCTTGTCAGCATCTCGTCACATCCTCGCGCTTCACGGGCATCTCGTCATTTATCTGTCCGCACGCCCGTCCACCTGCCCATCAAGCGCAGCCAAATCAGCTAAATATGGGTGAAGATCAGCTCCTCCTCTCCTGCTGTCTGATTGAGTCATCCTAATTGTTTGACTTTAAAGGGCAGGTGTGCTTCTGTGACTGACAGTCCAGTCTTCAGCACAGTCTATTCACACACAAGCTCCAAACAAAACAAACGCATATGACCCTTAAACATAGGGCCTACTTAACAACAGCTTTCTCAAATGCATCTCTGAAACATAAATACATTATCTGACAGCTCCGGGTTGACTTATATGCCCACATCATCGTGATGGCGAGGTAGCCTTGTTATGACAGCCTTATCTAATGGTCCAGATTTAAAGCTTTCATTTTACAGCCCTCTGACGATTCTCCTGCGACCACTACGTTTCACTTAGGATGTTATTTGCTTTGTGGGCACCATCTGAATGACCATAACATCTATCTTAATGCAACCATTCATTTCTCTACAGGGACACCAGAGGAAGAGGTGATTGATGGAACATTTCTATAGCGAAGTGCTTTCAATTTACTCCCAAGCAGGTTGAGCTCAAAAGAGAAGACGCTGAATTAAATTAAAGCACAGCATTACCTTGCACTGGCTGTAATGTGGACTGTCAATGCTCGTCCTTTATGTACACGTTAACGCAAAACCTTGGTTATGCTGCATCATGTAACCACATAAAACAAAGGTATGAACATTTTCTGAACAAAACATGAGTGGTTCTGATTGTTTTTTTGTTGCACACATTTTTTTCACACATAGCAAAAGTATTAATATATTCAAAAAAAACATACTTACTTTTCACTGTCTTATATGAAATAATAGCTACTAAACAACTAAAAATGTGGTACTGTATTAAACTCATTCATTTGACTTACAAAATACTACAACATTCACAATGGGCATTTTTACCTACGCATTGTCAGATGAACAACTAGCCCACAAATACAGTATACTGATTCACGTAGCTTGTGTTTGATTCGCTAAAACAAACAGACTACCAGGAAAAAACAGTTTTGTGAATTTAGTATTTTGTCATGTCATTACATTGTTTAGAGCATAAGAAAATTTTTGAAAAATACATTTTGAAAAATGACATTTTTTCCATATGCCCTGATCCTCTGTAGATTTTTTATTTAAAAAAATAAAAAGACATGAAAAGGCAAAATGTGTGTAAAATGGCCATAAACTAGTTTTTCCATTATATACAATGTATCGATAAACTGTATCTAATTTGCATATTAATGTGTTTTTGGGGCAACATAGAATGAACAAATAAGTGCAATAATGGGAGTAATAATTAGCAAGATTTTCATAATAATATGTAATATTTAATAGGAATATTGATATATAATATTTTCTCTATTCATTTGTTGTGTCTCCCAAAATGTGTAATACACATGCTTTAAGTCCTGGTGTCCTCCACAGTGGACATGTATGAAATGATGTCCTGTTTCGTAACAGAAAGTCATATTTTGATTTGGAACCCCATAACATTTTCCTGAGATGTGTATTTATGACAAACAATTTGAAAATGAATCAAGATTTAAATTGTAATTACCAAATATTATCATATTTCCATTAGAGTGTTACACTAGATCACTAAATGAATGTCAGCCATTTTTAAAGACCAAAGAGAGGGAGTGGTCACGGTATAACATCCAATCATTTGGTGTCTCTGAAAAGCCCTGAATGTGCTCTGTACAGGACATCCAGATTGTGAAACTGTGAATTGATTAAAACTGTAACATGTAACATCTCAGAGAAATCTCTAACACCTATGTCCTCGACAATGGACACAAACCTCCATATCTGGTATTCAGGAGTTATGGAATCCTTCCCTCTGGAATCGATCGGAATTACACTGTTCATGCTGTATGTGTTTGATTCACTTATAAGAATTGATTCATAAAAGTAATTTGTTCAGGAACACAATCTAATTATTAAAATAAAATAAATAGATATTAAACAATTGCTTCTAAACATATAAATATGTTGTAAGGTATTAAATTAGCCAATTTAACATTTATGTAAAATACTATAAAACTCACAATATTTTTAATTACACATTGTCAAATGAATAACTAGTCAACATTTACTTAGCTCATGTTTGGTTCACTAAAAAGAACAGCCTTATAAGAATCATACAATTGTATGTGTTTGATTGACAGTAATATTCAGAATAAGACTCATACGTTCGGGAATCAGACTACACTGGGTGTGCTGTTTGTGTTTGAGTCATTAAAAAACGGATTCATAAGAGTCATTCATTCAGGAATTGGACTACACTGATCGTGCTGTTTGTGTTTGAGTCATTAAAAACTGATTCATAAGGGTCATTCATTCAGGAATTGGACTACACTGATCGTGCTGTTTGTGTTTGAGTCATTAAAAAACTGATTCATAAGGGTCATTCATTCAGGAATTGGACTACACTGATCGTGCTGTTTGTGTTTGAGTCATTAAAAAATGGATTCATAAGGGTCATTCATTCAGGAATTGGACTACACTGATCGTGCTGTCTTTGTTTGAGTCATTAAAAAACTGATTCATAAGGGTCATTCATTCAGGAATTGGACTACACTGATCGTGCTATTTGTGTTTGAGTCATTAAAAAACGGATTCATAAGAGTCATTAATTCAGGAATTGGACTACACTGATCGTGCTGTTTGTGTTTGTACCGCAAAAACGAGTGTATAACTGATGTACACTCAATGGCTAGAGAATACCTATAATGCACTGTGAGAGTCGCACGCCAAATGAATTCCCACGTCTGACCAGAAGATGCCGCTTGCAGCTGAATCATCCATCCATTCATTTTACAAAACGCTCATCCACGGCGTACAAGCGTAATACAATAGAGGTATAAATTTATTGTAAATTGATTAGTTAAATGGGGGGGGGGGTTTGGGGGGGGGGGGGGGGGGGGAGGGGGGGGGGGGGGGGGGGGGGGGTTGTTAACTAAGGTTAATACATAATTTCCATGACAGATTTCAAGATAAATCCTCCTTTAGAGCTGACAGTTTGCCAGTTTCAAATGTTTATTAAACAGCAAGCACAAACTATGCAAAAGCGGCAGTCTTTTCTGTCCATTCAGTGTTCACTCACTCTCGTTTCATCAATTCCGTCAAGGGAAACGAATTAGTGAACTAATGTAGGGAATAGTGAATGAGGGTATAGGGGGTGATTTCAGATACAGCCATGCTGTTTGAGTTTGATTCATTAAGAAGAACTGGTCCAAAGATTAATCTGTTCGGGAATAGGACTACACTGGTTGCGCTGTTTGTATTTGATTCACTAAAAAGAACTGGTGCATAAGAGTCATTTGCTTGGGAATCAGACTACACTGGTCATGCTGTTTGTGTTTGATTTACAGTAATATTCAGAATAAGACTCATACGTTCGGGAATCAGACTACACTGGGTGTGCTGTTTGTGTTTGAGTCATTAAAAATAACTGATTCATAAGAGTCATTAGCTCAGGAATCGGACTACACTGATCGTGCTGTTTGTGTTTGAATCACTAAAAAGAACTGGTCCATAAGGGTAATTCGTTTGGGAATTGGACTGCAATGGTCATGCTGTTTGTGTCTGATTCACTGAAAAGAACTGGTTCATAAGAGAGACTTGTTCAAGAATCAGACTTGTGGAGTTGCGGGCTTCTGAAAAACAGTTGCTTGAGAGTCAATGTTCAGTAGTGGTGTTGCTAAATAGCAACGCAGGAAACATCTGTTTTGCGTGTTAATGGAACTAAATATCATTAATCCTTTTTATGAAAATAAGGCAAATAACCTTTGTAAAATATAAAAATATAATACATAAACATTGATAATTTCGTTCTCTCGAGACTGCTGTCATTTACCTCTGTCTATTTGTATCCTTCTTTTGAAAAGACACAGAAATGCAGTGCTTTGTCTTTTTGCAGTCTATGGTTCTACTTTTTAAATTAATCTTTTCTCAGATTTCAACCCTAGTTAATAAGGGTTTGTTCAAATCCCTAGGCCTAAGCAATATACTGTAGTAATACTGATGCTTGATTCAAAAAACACAGCTAATGATCTAGAAGATGACAACAGGCGACAATGACCGCAAAAACAACTCATCGGTGGGTTTATGCGAAGAGGAAACCTCAAAATAAAACACACCCGAGACCTCCAGCAAAGCCGCCTGCAAAAAACTTTCTATTTGAGCTGGCTAATGTTGCTGCGTCCTTCAGGAAAAGACCAAAGAGTACCGTCGACTCTCCATGTGAGAGAATAAATCTTTGTCGCCCTTCAGTCCTTATGTCCTTTCTATCTTCTGGGACTGTCCGACTAAGAGACTACACTCCAAAACAATCACTATACAATCACTATACAGCATAACATATCGAGCACAGGGTACGAGGTCAATATCACAGACCCTGCAGGACACCTCATTGTTATTGCCTGACCGATGAAACATCTGCTTGCGTTTTACATGCAGCAGACTAATCTTTGTACAAACAGAAAACACAGATACGGTCTAACAGAGTTTGAGGAGGAGAGCAGCTGTGGTTTTTCTGTCCTGGAGTGAAAATGCTGCTAGCAGCTGAATTAAACATGTGAGGGAAGTGGGATAATGCAATATCCGTGCTGCATGCGTCAAGGCGGACATATTTCCTTTATACGGCAAACACCACTGATACCAGGTCTCTGTCATTGCCTTACTCGGGGTTGTAAGAACACATTATCACTTGCCAAAGCAGACAGCTTACTTGGGGCCAAAAAACTGGATTATATGGAATCTGCATTGAGAGAATTACATAGAACTTGAATGCTCTCGTCCCTTGCATCCACCTTTTTCTTCCCGTAAAAATGGGTGCGGCCATATGCAATTTCTATGGGTTTAGCTTCCGGTCTCATCCGCGTCCAGCTATTTTTAGCTGTACAAAATCTCTCCCTTTGCTGCTTGAGACTGACAATTGGTGTGTCTACCCATATTAATTTAATATATTATCTTAATTATGAACACATAGGTTTGTAGTGCAAACAGTTTTACTGGATATTAGGTGGATATTTATTAAATATATCTAAATTCTAGCTTTCATCTGTTACATGATATCGGTTCATAAATGTTTCAGGTCGGTGCACAAAAAAAAAAAAGCTATCTACCTCTTGTCCTGTGTGTGTGTGTTTAGGGTTATGTGTGAAAAATTACCAATCCCGCAAAACAATTTGTATTAATGTTGGACTGAACCACTTGTATCCACTAATGCACGTCTGTTATTGACATGCAATAACGGTATAAAACCAAATAACTATAATACAACACCAAAATAAAAACAGATTACTTCTAAACACCAGTAAAAAAAAAAAAAAAAAAAAAAAATTATATATATATCTATATCATATATATATATACATATATAAAATGTATTAAAACACAACTTATATTATTAATTTAATATGCAAATAATATTAAATACATATGTCTTACTTATATTACTACTTTAATATTAAAGGTCATTTAAATATAATAAATTAGATCTAGTTTTATCACCCTTTCTCAACATGGTATCCTTCACACAACCACAGTTTGAGAACCACTGCTGTATATCCATCTTAACACACTGAATCCATTCTGCAGAAAAAAATCTGTGCTAAAAAAATACATAAAAAGTCTGCTTGTGCCTGTTCATTAGTACCAGCAAGGATTTTTTGATCATAGTATTCAAGATTCACTGCCATCACAGCTGTGAAACGACACATTACTGATCACAGTTACTAATCTCTCCAAAAAGCCTGACTCACAAAAGCATGTGTCACAAATAAAAAATCACCAATTTCCCTAATTAAGATGAGGCTTCTCGCACCTCTCACCCCTTCTGTGTGATTTTGGGTTTGGCACAGTCAATAGGCTTCCTGGAAACGAGGGAGAAAAACGGAACGATAAGAACACCTCAGTGGTATCCATGATATTTGCACCAATTCAGCAAATTTCACACACTTGCTAATTAGAAGCATCGATGTGTTTGCCATCCTGTTTAATCTCCACTTTGATCCAGTCTAATCTCTCATCGTACTCATTATCCAAGGGTTCTTCTGGCCCGATCTGGGTCTGCGATCGAAGAGCACACTTTTGATTTTGAGCACGGTCTGTCAGCGAAATTAATTTCTTTATTACGGCCCTTCATTAGGGTACATTTGAATAATTAGCAGGCTCCGCCTCTTGTGGGTTTTTTCTGTTCTAGACTGGGGCCACTGGGTGTGAAGAGACTGACGAGGACATTATTGAGAGCTTTCACCCCAAAATAGATCATCCCAAAATTAAAATTCTGTTATTATTGGAATATACGTAGCACACAATCCATATGGACCACCTTCATTGTGTTTCTTTTGGTCAGTTTTAGAGCTAGACAGTCATCAAAACCATCCTTGTAAGGAAGAGAGATCTATAAATGGAATAGGTACATTCTTGAAAATTAAGGTTCTGAAAGGTTTTCATAGTGATGTCATAGAAGAACCATTTTAGGTTCCCACAAAAAAACGTTCTTAAAATAATAATTTTTCCCCTTTTACAGTCAATTATGGTTTCATGAAGAACCTTTCAAATTGATAGAACCTTTTAATTGAAAAAATAAAATAAAATTCTTTATAGTGGAAAAAGGTTTTTCAGACTATTAAAATATCCTTCACACTAATTAAGAAAAAATAAAACTTTTTGTATGGGGTTCTTTGGGGAATATTGAAGTACTCACTGTTTAAATAGCAATAGGGTATCAAAGAAGTGGACATTTCCAGTCAGTGTGAAACATTCCAAAATTTTTAAAAACTTCAGGATTTTTTTGGGATTGATTAGTAGTATTGTTTTTTTTTTTTTCTGAAAGTCCAGAAATGTTCACCAGAAACACTTTGCAAACCTAATGTAACATTATTATTATTATTATTATTATTATTATTTTATATTATTATTATTTTCGAAAGAGTGACATACGTTTAATAATCTTTTTACTTTACAATTTCGAGAAAAAAAAATATTATATATATATAATTACATAACAGCTAACACCCTAAGTGACTTAAACTTACAAAAACAACTTTGCAGCTTAAATAATATACAGTACAACAAGAAACAGAACATTTAATGTAAGTGCTTTTTATTAAAATTCTAAGCTTCACAATTCTGCTTTTAAAACCGCCAGAAATTCACTTAATTTAGTCTCGTTATAAATGCCTCACAATAACCTTGATTTTATTATAGCTATTTATTAAATTAAATGTTTTATATTTATTTTTATTTTCGGGCTGGGCAATTTAATGTGTTATTATCACGTTAATGCTTCATTAACAACATACGCATTATAGGCAAGCAAGTGGCTGCTGCGTGCATGGTTTTGGCATGGCAGAATACGAGCAGCGCTCTCTTTATTATCACTAAAAAGCTGAAATCTCAGTTCATCGCGATCTCATAAAGCTCTGTTATAACATAATGAACATATGCACAATAAATTTTTCACAATGTCTACACTTCGTGTGTTAAAATGAGAGGATTCGCGGCACTCAAAATTTTCAGCACTGCACAATAACTTTTGAGCTGTGAGTGGATTCTAACTTAAACACCTCTGATTGGCCTTTGTGTTCCTAAAATCAACAGATACAGGTATGTCTGTGATTGGCTCAGTGCTCAAGGCTGCAAACACGTGTTTTAAATAGAAACTCTGCCTATGCTTGCGCCTGTTAATTTTTTACTTTATATTAGTTGTTGTTGTTGTTTTTGTGCAATAGATGAATAACAATATATTTGTTATAGATATTTTATGTTTGGATATTTCTATTTTGCGGGAGTCCCGCAAATAATTTTACTCTCCCGCATCCCGCACACACACGAGTCTCTACCCGCCCGCACCCGCACTCACCCATCAAGTGTTGTCCCGCGCCGCACTCTGTTGCGTTGGGTCCCACAGGAGTAAAGGTCGCTACTCGGAAGGTGTCTGTTATAATGTTATGATCGAGGCTCTGTACTCTGAGCATAACTTGTTTTTCTATGACAAACTATAAAATATTTTATATAAAAACGTTAATTCCCTGGCAGTGGCAAATAGCTTTGGTTTTTATATTTAATTTGATTACATTAATGTTTAAGTTTAGATTTACAAGAAATATTTTAACTGCTACTATGTAAAAGGAATACTGCTGTAAAAAGCACCTTATTTTTTTTTAAGTGTTTGCAAACCAAATGTTATTGCGCTTTTGTTCATATAGCAGTACTTTTAAAATAAAAATGCGCAATACACCACTTTTGAATTCATTATTGAACTGTGTGCATAACAATGTGATTAATCGCAAGAACAACAATCTGTGATTAATCACAATTAAAATTTTAATAGTTGCCCAAACTATTTTTTTATATAACAACACACACAAAATAACAAATATATAAATCATTGACAACATAGTTAATGATTATTATATTTTGTTTTTGTCCAAATCAGTTCCCATATTTCTACAATATTGTTGACTATGAACTTAATTATTTTCCTAACTTTAATTCCCTTTAAAGGTTTTTGGGGTAGGTATTTTTAAAAAAACAATCAGCCGAGTACCAAAACAAACTTGTAGCCAATCAGCAGTAGGGGCGTGTCTACTCATGATGTGGAGGAGAGAGCGCTCCGTGCACAGGACGGACATTAGCCGAGCCGAGAGACAGAAAGATAGAGATGGCTGATAAAAACAAAAGAGGAAAACATCTGCGGAACAAAGAATGCTTAAGGCAATAAGGCAAGAAGTAGAACCCGTGTAAATATCAGATCAGCTTTCCATCGCTGGAGAGAACTCAAGGAGCAGAAGGCATGCGATCAGACGCCCGAGGTTGCTTTGTTTCTTCTCGATAGTGAGTAACACGTGTCAACCCAGACATGACAGTTGTCCACGCCACGGCCGCAATACTAAATCTGTGACAAAGCGACCGTTGCAAATCATTTTAGCTTTGTGTCAGTATGTCATAAACAAAACGATGCATCAGTTTACTGTTGGGGATTTGTCGTGCCGCACCACATCCAGTGTAGACAGCATCAATGATTATAATGAGTTCTATAGTATTGTCGCGCCGCGCCGCTCGCGTCTGGTGTAGACACGGTGTAACATTGGTTTTGCTTTGTTTCACAGAACTAATCGTTGTCTGGGTTGCGTACGAATAAGTGGGGTGGAGCTATCAAAATAGGGGCGAAACCCTTTTGGGTAGGGCGTGTTTGTTTTGGTGATTTCAAACATCAACATTGGCTACCAGAAATCGCACTTGACCCCCCCTTTAAGATTCCTCAAATAAATCGCTATGGTCACTTTCAGCTCAAACACCCATTAAAACAGCACACTATGTCATATTGGCGAGGGAGCTCGCTTCAGCATTAAAGGTTCTCTCCTGCTGGGCGATGACATTCTAAGTTGCATCTTAATTAGTGTTATGAACCTGCACAGTAGTACACACAGCAGATAAATGCAAAGCCAACACAACATGCCTCTTTGAATATTGTCATTGCTAAGGATCTTGAGGATGAAGGAGGGCTTTATTTCTACTTTAGTTTGGAGTAGGGGCGTAAAGCCAGTCGTTTTCTGCCAAGGAAAAACACATAATGCACTAAAAGAGCTTCCAGGCGTATTTTAAACTACCTAATGGTTGCATATCACTGTTTAACTACTGCCTGATTATGGAATAAATAACTGCAAATACAGGCACACTGTGCATTTCAAAGGCTGGCAAATGGAAACATGGAAAGAAAAACAATTAAATGTTTCCCACTCTTGCAAATTTAGAAGTGTCTTTTCAAAACGCTAAAGATGAATAGAAATCAAACATTCAGTTTAAATGTCGTAAATATCAATGGCTTTAGATTGGACCAAAAATAAATGACAGACAGACAGACAGACAGAATATATACAGACAGATAGCTACAGTAATTAATAGAGAAATATTAGATATAGATAATAGATAGATAAATAGATAGAAGATAGATAGATAGATAGATATTCAGCACATTAGCTCAGAGGTGACAAATAAAGCGAGTGCCAAATTTGATGTAACCTCTGAATTAAACCTCAACAATTATGTGTTAATGGAGAAAAACAGCATTAAAAATCATTCATATTTTAAGAATCGAGCAGATACTTTTGCATTTCAATTATGCCTGCGGACGAGCATTTACTCAAACTGTAAAGCATCCAAATTGAACTGGACTTGACTATTAACTCGACCTTAAATCCGTATTTTAATCTGGGAGCTGATTTTGACATAGTGTATTGATATATTGTGTAAACTGCAACTGATGCAGCCAGCAATTTGTTATCTACACACGCAAGCCGTATCTTGAGGGAGGAAGCCGACTGAGGTCAAAAACGTGTCATTTTTTAATGTTTAAGGTTTGTGGCATTACAGGAAACAGCAGGGTGTGGGAGGTGAAAGAACATGATGAAAGGGTCAAAGGTCACGATAAATGATTGAACATTTATTATGGTTCTTCCATTATGTTTTATTTGGAAAGACACCTACAAAACACGGAGCATGACCCCTGACCGCCCCCATGATCTCAAATACCATCAAGTCTATTTTTTTCTGTGTTTGGGTTACAAAGGTTGTGGTTTCCAGCAGGTGTAGGCCATTCTCAGAAGAATGTAATGTCATCTTATCCTCTTTTATTTGAGTCATGGCTAGAAATGTTCTCATTTGCGCCACTGTAGTCAATTTAATCTGCATCACATGGTCTTTTAAGGCTGTATGTAATTATGACATAGATATGAAGTCATATCTATGAAACAAAATTGTGAACGCAAGGTACGGATGAAGTACAGATTTTAATAAAATAGACCAAGATGAACAATAATTGCAGTCTTGGACAATTCAATTCATTCATTCTTCAGTGGATGATATCTAAGGGTTATTTTTCCTGGTAAAACACTTTGGTGATAGAGAAAAAAACAAGCTTCTGTCTAATGCTCATGTTGTCTGGGGTTAGTCATAATAGCTATTCATCTGCAGACAGTAATTACACCTTGTAGATTTTTATTTTTCTAAAAGCATGTATTTTACTGATCAATAAAGTTAGTTTTAGTCTATTTGGAAAACAAGGGTTTATTGTGTGTGTAATCGCATGGATTATATGAAAAATACATAATAATCATATAGAAATAACGAATTAACAGAACAATTACATAAATAATTTTACATAAATACCTTGATAAGTTTTGTCATGAATGTTGTTAAATTAATAATAATAATAATAATACATACTATTATTATTATTATTATCATTCAAACACACGCACACATATACACCAGCAATTATTTGTTTATATATATATAATATAATATCTATATATAGATATATACGTAATATATACACACCACACGTGCTGTCTTTATTAATATATGAATTTTGGTTTATAAAATATTATTAATATATATTCATATTTAATACCATTATAATTATTAATATAACTATTAATTTATTTAAAATAATGATTTTAATTTGATTTAAAAGGTTAGTTCCAAAAAGAAACTTAGCCTATACTTTACTCACCCTCAAGGCAGCCTAGGTGTATATGACTTTCTTCTTTCAGACTAATCCAACCGGAGTTATATTAAAAATTGTCCTGGCTCTTCCAAACTTTATAACGGCAGTGAGTGGGTGTTTTTTTTCAACAGTCCAAAAGTAGTCAAATAAAACGCATCCATCCATATTAAAACGTGCCTCACACGGCTCCGGGGGGGTGAACAAAGGCATTCTGTAGCGAATCGATGAGTTTTTGTAAAAAAATATATCTATATTTATAACAATATAAACAGTTGTGTGTAACTTCCGCTAAATGTCGTACGAAAGACTGCCTTTCAGGCGGATGTCACCGGACGCAGGCGCAGAATATGCAAGTGTGAGTCTCGCGAAAACAAACGTTTGTTTACACGAACAAAGGAAGCAAAGTTTCCTTACTTGACCAAAGGAAAACCAGTCTCCTCTTGGATTATATCAAAATCCTCCAAACAATTTTTTCTTTTTTTGTGCTGCTAATTGACTTGGTCTTATTGACTTAGGAGTCCTCTTCACTACTCCTAACATTTCACAGATTTAGGAGCTAGTTTTAGTGTTAAAATGCTTTGTGAAATACTCTTAGAACTAAAATTTTGGAGTCCTAAATTTAGGACTGACACGCCAATTATTTTTATGATTTTCTCCTAAATCGGCAAGCTATGAGCTACTTTTAGCCTTAAGATGTTTTGTGAATACAGCCCAGAAATGGCCTCATTGGTTTTCAGCGTGAATGCTGAAGAACACGCATCTAAAATGAGAAAGACCTTTGCGATTGACTGTACAAATAAATTTGACAAGAAATCTGAGGCATATACAGACTGCTGAAAGCTACAGAAAAGAGAAGCAAATGGATCCCTGCAATTCAAAGAAACAAATGGACTCCAGGTAGTGAAACACTGATTTGTAGTTATCATTTTATGTTAATATGTTGAATTTTGCAGTAAAATCATACCCTATATATCGCATTGTTATATATATAGTATTTACACCTCATTAATTAAATGATCACCCGGATTTTGACCAACCTATTTTTGTATTAACTTGTATTTACAAAATGTGTTCACAGGCAGATTTGCTTTATGTATTTCCTCGTCATCAAAATCAGGCACACGTCAGGAAACACGATTCCAGGCTGCATGACGATATCCATGGACCAATGGATCTTTGGTAAGTTGTAAGGAACACTAGATCGCGTCAAGCAACCTTTAGTTTAACCTGGTTATCGTTTGTTTTACTGGCGTTTTCACAGCTTCCCTATTAAATCCAGTCATGCAGCAGACTCGTTTGCCACTCAGTCGGGCTGAGGAGGCGTGTTCTGGCGGGAAAGTGATGTCAATGCATACCCTCTATAGACATGTGTCATCAGCTGCTTACTACTTTACGAGGGCCAGATCTAAATCTTCATTAAACTTCATGAAATCATTTTACAAAATTAGCATTAAAATATGACAACAGTATCACTGATGTTTCTGTCACGAATCCGGTCCATGAACTTTCCATTTCATTGACTCCTCGGCACCAACCTGTTGCACATTCACCCGGACTAATTTCCCCATCAGCTTGCCTGATTGCACTCAGCACGAATGCACACACCTGTTTTACTGATTGCACCCGCTGTTTCATATCACTTCCCTCACTATTAACACTCCCATGCTGATCCCTTCCTCTGTCCCGATAGTTTTCAGTGTTTATCACTCTCCTAGAGATAGCTAACTTACGGAGCCCTTGTCATTGCCTTAGCCCTAGTCATTTGCCTTAGCCTTAGCCCTAGTCATTTGCCTTAGCCTTAGCCCTAGTCATTTGCCTTAGCCTTAGCCCTAGTCATTTGCCTTAGCCTTAGCCTTAGCCTTAGCCTTAGCCTTAGCCTTCTCGGTTTCTGATCTTCGCCTGGTTCCCTGGATTCACCCCTTTTGTCTTGCCCCTTTTGATTCTGTCTGCCGATCGTCGACCTGCGCTAGCCCTAGGACTTTTCTTGTGTTTTTGCCCACCATATACCTGTTTGCCCTCATCTGTCCCATGCCTGCTGTATGACCACGTCTCTGTCTTCTCCAAATAAAGCCTTGCAGATGGATCCGCACGTCTCACGTCTCGTCAGCCCTGTAACAGAATACTCGGCCCAGCAAGGATCCAGCAGCTTTCTCAATGGACTCTGGCCTGGTATGGACCCAGTCACCGAGCTACTACATCTTCGACAGGGAGGTCGTTCAATTGAGGAGTATGTTCACCGGTTCTGTGAACTATCTTACCAGGTACCCCTATATGATGAAATTTTATTTAAAGACTTGTTCCGCTTTGGACTTGATGAACCCACAAAATCTTGGATGCCAAAAAGTAACATTAACTGTAGCTTAGAGGACTTTATAGACTGTGCCTTGCTGACTGCTGGTTCAGCATTCACGGTGGGTGTCGCAGAGGAGGGAAGCGACACCATGTCTGTGACTGAAGTGATGGCTGTATCAAAGCATGCTCACAAGATGGCGGCGACAGAGGAGCCTGATCACAAAATGGCGGACACAACAGCGCTCCGTCAAGTCACAGCTGATCTTCACGAGTCAGGTCAAGTTACAGTTCATTTCCATGAGTCTAGTCAAGTCACAGCTGATGGTTATGATTCTAGTCAAGTCACAGTTGATAGTTATGATTCTAGTCAAGTCACAGCTGATAGTTAGGAGTCTAGTCAAGTCACAGTTGATCATCACGAGTCTAGTCAAGCCACAGTTGATCATCATGGGGCAAATCAAGTCACTAGTTCATTATCATGAGTCTAGTCTAGTCACAGCTGATATTCATGAGTCTAGTCAGGTCACAGTTGATCGTCATGAGTCAAGTCAAGTTACAATATATTATCATGAGCCAGGTCTAGTCACAGCTGTTCTTCCTGAGTTCAGTCCAGTCACCACTGATATTCACGAGTCTAGTCAAGTCACAGTTCCTTTGCACGAGTCTAGTCAAATCACAGTTGATCGTCATGGGGCAGATCAAGTCACAGTTTATGATCATGAGTCTAGTCAAGTTACAATTGATCGTCATGAGTCAAGTCACGTTACAATTCGTTATCATGGGTCAAGTCTAGTCACAGCTGATCTTCACGAGTCAGGTCAAGTCACAGTTCCTTTGCATGAGTCTAGTCAGGTCACAGTTGATCATCACGAGTCAAATCAAGTCACAGTTTATGATCACGGGTCTAGTCAAGTCACAGTTGATCGTCTTGAGTCGAGTCAAGTTACACGTCATTATCATGAGTCAAATCTAGTCACCGCTGATCTTCCTGTGTCAAGTCAAGTCACAGCTGATCTTCATGAGTCAAGTCAAGTCACAGCTGATCTTCATGAGTCAAGTCAAGTCACAGCTGAATCTTCATGAACCAAGTCAAGTCACAACAGATCTTCATGAGTCAAGTCTAGTCACAACTGATCTTCATGAGTCAGGTCAAGTCACAGTTGATCATCACGAGTCAAATCAAGTCACAGTTTATGATCACGGGTCTAGTCAAGTCACAGCTGATCTTCATGAGTCCAGTACAGTCTCAGCTGTTCGTCCAGAGCCTCGTCACGTCTCAGCTGTTCGTCCAGAGCCACGTCACGTCACAGCTGACCTTCTAGAGTCTCGCCACGTCTCAGCTATTCATACCAGAGCCTCGTCACATCACAGCTGATCATCCAGAGTCATGCCGCATCACAGCTGATCATCCAGAGTCATGTCACGTCCTGTCTGTTGCATCCAGATTGTCGGGGTCGGTCCGCCGGTATCCCAGTCTGGTGTCCAGTGTGAGGGATGCACCGCTGGTGTCTGCACGCGCAGCTGGTATCCCCAAACCCACTCACTTTACCCCTCCTGTTCCTGAACTCATTCCCCTGTATGCAGCACTTCCCATATGGGGGGTTGCTTTATGGTGTATCTGGGCCGCGTACTCCACCGCCGATTTGCTAGAGGCAGCGGCACCGGCTACAACATCTCCAGAGGTGGCGACTTACGTTGCAGAACCTCCTGAGGTAGCGGTGTCCACTGCCGTGCTCCTAGAGGCCACGGTGTCCACTGAAGTCTCTTTAGAGGTGGTGGCGCAGGCTGCAGAACCTCCCGAGACGAGGTTTTGAGGCAAACTGTCACTTGCCTCAGTTCCTTGCGTGGTGTTGGCGCCCAGCACAACTTCTCTGCCTGTTCTGTTCCTGCCAAGGAGGCCGCCGAGGAACTCTCTGCCTGTCCTGTTCTGGCAAAGGAGGCCGTCTATGAACTCTCTGCCTGTCCTGTTCCGGCCAAGGAGGCCGTCTATGAACTCTCTGCCTGTCCTGTTCCGGCCAAGGAGGCCGTCTATGAACTTCCTGCCTGTCCTGTTCCGGCCAAGGAGGCCGTCTATGAACTTCCTGCCTGTCCTGTTCCGGCCAAGGAGGCCGTCTATGAACTCTCTGTCTGTTCCGTTCCGGCCAAGGAGGCCGTCTCTGAACTTCCTGCCTGTCCCGTTCCGGCCAAGGAGGCCGTCTCTGAACTTCCTGCCTGTCCCGTTCCGGCCAAGGAGGCCGTCTCTGAACTTTCTGCCTGTCCTGTTCCGGCCAAGGAGGCCGTCTATGAACTTCCTGCCTGTCCTGTTCCGGCCAAGGAGGCCGTCTATGAACTTCCTGCCTGTCCTGTTCCGGCCAAGGAGGCCGTCTATGAACTCTCTGCCTGTCTTGTAATGGCCAAGGAGGCTGTTTATGAACTCTCTGCCTGTCCTGTTTCCGGCCATGAGCCGCCTAGCCTCTTTTGTCCGTCCTGTCACAGCTATAGAGGCCGTTTGCGAGCTCCCTGCTCGTCCTGTCACAGCTATAGAGGCCGTCGGGGAGTCCTCATCCTGTCCTGTCCTGGCTATGGAGGCCGTTTGTGAATTCTTTGTGTGCTTTGTGTCTGCCAGGGAGGTTGCCCCTGAATGCTCAGTCTTGTCTATCAACCCCAATGTTCTGTCTCTGTTGTCTGTCTCTGCTCTCTCGCTGTGTTACAGTCTCTGCCATGGTGTCCCTCCGCTCCGCCGTGGGGGTCCTCTGCTCCGCCGTGGTGGTCTACTGTCTGGCTCTGGTGGTCCTCTGCTCCGCCGTGGTGGTCTACTGTCTGGTTCTGGTGGTCCTCTGCTCCGCCGTGGTGGTCTACTCTGCCCCAACTTGGTGGTTACTGTCGGCTCCGGTGGTCTTCTCTGCTTCCGCCGTGGGGACTCGGTCCCGTTTGCCTCTGCGGTGGTGGTCCTCCCGCTCCGCCGGCTCTGCATCAGTCCCTGGTCCTTCCCTGTCCTTGGACCTGGCCCCTCCGTGCCCTCCCCTGTTCAGCGCCTCCACTCCCCCCCCTCGCGGAAATCGTAGGGGTTTGGATCGTCTGGAAGCCGCTCCTTGGGGGGGCTCTGTCACGAATCTGGTCCATGAACTTTCCATTTCATTGACTCTCTCGCACCACACACTGTTGCACATCACCCCGGACTACATTTCCCATCATGCATTGCACTGATTGCACTCAGCACGAATCGCACACACCTGTTTACACTGATTGCACCCATCTGTTTCATATCACTCCCTCACTATATAACACTCTCTCTTATCCCTTCCCTCTGCCGAGTAGTGTTTCAGCGTTTATCACTCTCCTAGAGATAGCTAACTTACGGAGCCCTTGTCATTGCCTTAGCCCTAGTCATTAGTCATTAGTCATTAGTCATTAGTCATTAGCCTTAGCCCTAGTCATTGGCCTTAGCCTTAGCCCTAGTCATTAGACTTAGCCTTAGCCCTAGTCATTAGCCCTAGCCCTAGCCTTAGCCTTCTCGGTTTCTGATCTTCGCCTGCTGATTCCCTGGATTCACCCCTTTTGTCTTGCCCCTTTTGATTCTGGCTGCCGATCGTCGACCTGCGCTAGCCCTGGGACTATTCTTGTGTTTTTGCCCTCCATATACCTGTTTGCCGTCTGACCTATGCCTGCTGTATGACCATGTCTCTGTCTTCTAAAATAAAGCTCTGCGAATGGATCCGCAAGTCTCACGTCTCGTCAGCCCCGTACCAGTTGCTTTTAAAGCTCAAATCACAACACAAATCATACTCTCTCTGCTATACTATAATCATCTTCTCCAGTAAAAACACAGATTAAAATACCTCAATATTACAGCGAAAACAAGTCATTCACAGCGAGAACACGGCGTTTTAGCAATTAACTCCCAGCCAAAAGTAATAACTTCCATGTGTATAAAGGCCTCAAGGTAATAGACAAAGCAATCCATCTAGTGAGCAAACCCAAGCCACAGCCCCTGTCCCCATAATGAGCGAATAATACCGCCGTCAATTTGACAACACCAGAAAGGAAATTTAAGGCAGCAAAAGAAGGCGTTTTGGCATACAGGAAAAATGGCCAGGTGGGTGACTAGATGAATTGCTTGTTAAATAAGAAATTCCACAGAGTGATATCATTTTAAAAGGCTCTTAACAACCTTGTGGTATCATCTGTAGAAAACAATATTCGCGGGGCACGCTCCATTCGTGATGGCTCTCTCTGTATGGCGTCATTTCTTTAGCCAAGGTTTCTCGCATCATAAAATAATTGTTTTACTCGTCGCTTTCCCGTGCCATCAAGGACTCTCCTCTCCCCATGTCCTTTTGCAATTAAATTGTGAGTGGGACTGTTATCGATCCAGTCCTATGATTGGGCCATAAAATGTTGTGTACGACTGAATATGAGCATGACCAGAATGACATGACTGCCGCTTGAAGTTTTTGTCACGTGATAGCAAGCGAAAACATACAGTATATTGCAATACAGTGAGCCATCGCAAGGGAAAGCAACTCTTCAAAACCAAAGAAACTGGCAAATTCTTCACGTTAACACCAGCCGGTGTGGCAGAACATACGCAAACACATGCAATCCTGTTTGAAAAATACAGTACAGCAACAATTGCACGAGGGACCGGCATTCATGTGCAAGGGTTGGAAGCACAGAAATAGCTGGAAGGCATATTCTCTATTTGAGTCAGAGTAAGAGGTTCCTTCTCTGCACTATGAGAATATAAATAACAGCGGAGAGGAAATACACAAAGAAACCTGCTGGCAAAAAGGCCCTTGATCTCTATAAATACACAAACTAACGCTAAAAAAATGCTGCTTTTCAATGCTTTTGTTCCATGGAACAGGAAATGTGGTCAGACAGACTGAGAAAAAATACTGTGAAAATGCATTTCCTGGAAGAACGGAGTGAAAAATCGAGCAGGTGGGGAAGAGAGTGGGTGAAACGACCCTGTTGGCCATCAAGCCGTTTTAGCTGCATTTTTGGTCCGGTGTGATTTAAAGCAATGGTTGCGCCAGCTGCCGCCGCTGGACTCTCGAAAACACCAGCGAGTTGTTCATGCCAGGGTTGAGTGGAGACAAATGAGTAAACGATGATGCAGTTAACCTTGATTTGGGTGTAAACACACCAGATTTGGAATATGGAACATTCCCAGAAACACTTGCCTTGTGTGGGGAAATTTTGTCCACAGAAGAACAGTGCTGAGAGGTTGAGTGTGAATTTGACAATTACTTTCACAAGGGTTCGGTCCTCTTCTATATACTGTTAAAAAGAAAGAAGGAAAGAACGAAAAGTTTTCAAAATTAACAAGATTATTGTAGTACTTTTACAAGAAAATAACTATTTTCAGTCTTTCTGGAGCAAGGCAAGTTTATTTATATAGTACATTTCGTACACAATGGTAATTCAATGTGCTTTACATAAAAGTAAAATAATCATAAAAAAATAAATAATCACGAAAATACAAGTCAAGGAATTAAAAAAGCTGAAGTATGATTACTTAGAAAATTGATTAAAATGAATTTAAGATAAAATAGAAATTATCATACGCATACATAAAATCGCAGTGCAATCATTCGGATTGCACATCTCACAGTGATATACTTGTGTAGAATTAACAATTTCTACACTGAAAAAATATGGTGAAGAAAACATTTTTTCACATAATCAGACACTGGCAAGTAAACTTCAATAAAGTCACATTATAAAAAAAATGGCAATTACAGGTAACATTTGATTTAGGACATGATCATATTTTACATCAAAAGGTTTTTTTTTTTTTTGGGGGGGGGGGTACATAAGACATTGGGTGGTGTGGTCATGTGGTTATCTAAAAGTACTAAACCACACAGCAGTAATATCTATACTGGCAGTTTAAGATCAAGTGGAGCATTTCTAATCTAGTTTCAAAAATACCAGTTAGTTGAAATCTATGTTCTTATGCACTTACAAATCTATCTGATCGATGAAACCCAATTGAAATTTACGTCTAATATAAATTTAAATCAGCTGTTAAATGAAAGTGCACAAACAAAAGTGGTTGTAAAGCAATTTTTCACCTTCGAAATTGATAGTATAACATTCACAAATAATTACAAATTAATGGCTATGGCGAAGTAACACACGTACCACGATGAATGTTGAGCTTACGTAACAATTGAAATATATTTTCTATTGGTAATAGCATACTCCAGATAATCTTAAAAATAGCAGCTTCTGGCGGGGCAAAAAATACAATTTAGAAAATGGAAAGAAATAGGGTTTAGTAGAAATTCTTGTGAAAAAAAAAAAAAAAGCAAAACAAAGCAATTATTAAATATTGATATCTATTTTATAATAGATATAATCGTAATGTGACATTTGCCATTATTAAACTCATCAAAATAATTTAAACAATTTCAACTTATTTTTTTAAGATTCAAATTGATATTTTAAGTCAGTTTACTATGATTTAAGTTGAACTGACTTTCAGCAAATTAGATTTTTAAATTCAAGGCAGCAACTCAACTTCATTTTAAATTGAAGTAGGTGGAATTTTTACATTGTACTGAAATAATAAACATTTTAATATGTCAAAAATGCTGGCAGATTCTATGACTAGACCATCATGCAGGCAAAATCATCTTTCTGCCTTTATGGCCATGGGAAAATAGCTGCGCATTATGAAAAAAAAAAACACGTTTTCCCTTTAGTTCTTTCCAGCTAACTTACGGAATAGTTAATTATATAGCATAGTACATTACAAATGGCTACAATTGAGATTATATAGAGTTGAAATGCTGCATTTGTAACTATAATGTTCCAGTCAATCATATGTATGTCACTGCCAAAAAAAAAAAGTAATCAAAATACCAATATGGCAGAATTGAGGTTGTAGTTATACTTCCAAACAACTGTCATTACGTTAAATGGGAATGCTAAGAATATAGGTATATTAGATCTCCTTTTTTCAAACTTGTATTCACACCCAAACAAAAGAACACCATTTTAAGATGTTTGTGCGAGACTGACTAGAAAATCACTGCAGGTTCATCATCTTTAAGTCGTGTACAAAGCCTACTAAATTAGCTGAAATGTCCCCAAAAGCTAAACAATTTGATAGACTCCTTTTTCTGGACACATCTAGTGATTTATGTGCTTTTAATGTACTGAGCAGAAAAGGTACTTGCTGGCATTTTTAGATTGGCAGGAAAGATTAATCTGTGAGCCGAGCGTGAGTCCTCCTTGGGATGTGCGCGCATTAGCATTACGTAATTGAGATTTGTGAACGAACTCCGTCAAAGGAGTCAGAAATCCGGGTTATTTTGGTAGAGACATTGTTTAGCTAATTGATCTATGCCTTTATTCCTGTCTTAAACTACACTGTAGAAGATCAAGCAGCATAATAAGGCTGGTACAACCTTGGTGCTTTTGTGTCGCACTATAATGTGGCTCATCGGGAGTGTTGCTTTCTTGGGAGTGATTCTATCAGAGTGAAATAGAATGAGACTTGGAGACGTTCGATCTCAGCAGAATGAGATCAAGGGGTGGAGACAGGAAGGTGTCTGTGTCAGTGTGTGCAATGAAGTTGCTCTCCGGAATGTGAACGTTTGCTGTTGTGTTCCAGAAAGATGTCAGTGTGACATTGGCTTGCACACATTGCAGAATACAGAATTACAGAGGTTTTCGATTCAAAATACACTTATTTGGTTACATTGTTCCTCTGGTTTCCACTGTGCTGTGGATAAAATAATGGAATTTCACACAAGAAACCTAAATAATGGGTCATTCTATGAAATGGGTGTCTTTGGGGTTTAGAACATTGTGTGGGTATATATATTATCAGATATATATATATATTCGATCTATATATATATATACATACTACATAAACCACATAGACAGATATACTATAAATATATATATGGTGGATAGTAGATTCTATGCTACAATATAACTTTATCAATTAACATTTGTAAGTATCATTTGATTTTTTAAATCATGCCCTTACTAACAAAACACATGGGGTCTCAATAACTTCAATCTTAGTATAACTATTTAATAAATAAATAAATAAAATAAATGCTAATGCTGATATTTACACAAACACAAGCTATTTATTTATTTATTAATTTTTGAATGTCCCTATTAATCATCCCTACCTTTTCCCTTTTCAAGACACTTTATTTTAATAAATTCTGCAATTAAATGGTGCATATTCTTCATTACATAAAAAATAAAATATAACATTATCAAAAAGAAATAAAGAACAAAATACACTTGAGGAGTGATGATTGATTGATAATTACATTTGACTTTTATTAGGATACATCAGCAACCTAATTATACTATAACTGTCAGTGCTCACACATTACATCAGTACAGTAGCTCCCCAGCAGCTTTGCAAACCTTTACTTCCATATTATTTGCCACCATTTTCATGATTCACTATTAACACGATTCGCACTAGAATTCACCTAAAATATGGTTGTTTATGCAAAAGCAGGTAGCATTGTATCTAGGAACACATACACATTTACAGACTTCTTCAACTCCATGCAAACTTAAGCGAGCAGTTGGCTGTAGTACGTAAAGTAGAAACCTAATTTACGCGCTTAATCCTCGTCTACAGTACCTGATGTTGAAGCTCTAGCTGTTGGTTTTCAATAATCCTCCCTGGAGTCCGGAGTGGCGTGCCGAGCCGTATCCTTTTACCCAGCAGGGATCAACACACTTGATCCACTTTACTCTCAATGTGGACCCAGTAGGACACCATCTTACATTAACCTCTTGCAGATGAACGGCTTAAGACTTGAAGATTCCATCTGTCTCTCCTAATGTGCAGAAAACATGCAAAACATCTCTTTCAGTACGTTGCACCTCTAAAACTAAAGAACTTCCCGTCAAACTTTCCATCCTAACAAGCATATATGCAGGGAACATTATTTTCACATAGAGCACAGAAACTTTGATTTATAGCCTTTTGTTGAATTGCAATTGAATCTACATGTTCTTTCATTTATTGTACTTTCCTTTTCTTGCATTTCTCTCAAATTGACATTGGGTCTGTTGCAGTCTGGAAATTGCAGGTTATGTCTATGTTGCCTGCTTGACACAAAGCACAAAATACACTGATAAAAACAAAGTTCACGGGAAGCTTTTAGTACATTTTCTAGCACTCAGGAGGAGAACAACTCGAGAAGAGTTTTCACCTCTTTAAACTGCATTCGCAATTGCAGATTTACCTGTGGTTGCCGGCTTTGTGTTATTTCCTTTCAAGTATTGCTTTGGAACAGTCTCCTTTGTTTTTTCAGCTCCGTTTTTCTTTAAGTACAAGTCTGTAGATCTCAGAGCGATGTGATCATTCTCCAATCCTAGAGGCCTAGCGTACCATCAGCAGGGTCACCATGTTTGCTCTGAAAAAGGTTTTGACTGGTTGTCGTAGTAAGACAATTGTGATGTTTTTTTCTGTTCTAGTTTTGAAGGGATGAGAGAGATAAATAAACCATGAAATTAATCACCAGCGTGTGACACCCCTACAGCAAGTTTCCACACATCCGCCTACTCGATCTGAGGGCTTATGAATACTGAATACCCCCTACATATCACCCACTGTACTACATGGTTCATCACTCCTGGGGGAAGTTGCTGATCTGTGATGGGGTCTCGGGTTGGAATAAATGGGAACATTTTGTACAAAGCTGAACCTTAGACTTTGTTGTATTTTATGTTAAGAAAAGACATACAACAAAAGCGATGAATGCTAACATTTGCCATCCAAAGCAACACAAGAAATTCTCATTATGAACAGATTCATAATAAACAAACATGTTATACGAACAAATATGCTGTTTGTTGAATTGTTGAATATCTGGTACGCAGGCAAACCCAGGTAAACAGCTGTGCTGACATGATATTGTGATATTTTATATAAACGTTCATAAAAAAAGAAGTTAATATTGAGTTACTTACATTTTAGTCATTGTTTTAGTTATTTTGTCTGATTTATTCTCCGCTATTGAAAATATCTCCAAAGGAACAATTGTCAGTAGCCTATCCAAACAACACAATGGCAGCATTCTTAATGAATCAGTGATTTTGAACGGATTGGTTCAGTAAAGAGTTAAATAAATGGCTGTGTCCGAAATCGCCCCCTATACCCTTAAATAGGGCACTATTTTAGGGAACAGCCATTTTTAGTGGTGTCAGAAACCATAGTGGACCTTCTGGAGTGCACTCATTCAGTCCCATAATGCACAGCAATAACGAGTGTACAACCGATGTACACTCAATGGCTAGAGAATCCCCAAAATGCACTGTGTGAGTCGTGCGCCGAATTAATTCCTGCGTCTCGCCAGAAGATGTCGCCCATTCATTTTACAACACGCAGGTACAAATTAATTGTAAATTGATTATTAAATTGTTTAACCAGAGTCTATACATAATTTCCATGACAGAGTTCAAGATAAATCCTTTAATCTTACTACTGGAGCTGCCAGATTTAAAGGGGTCATATAATGCGATTTCATTTTTTCCTTTCTTTTTGGAGTGTTACAAGCTCTTGGTGCTTGAAGAAGATCTGTAAAGTTGCAAAGATAAAGTCTCAAATCCAAAGAGATATTCTTTGTAAAAGTTAAGAGTCAGCCATGCCTAAAACGGCTCGCTCTAACACACCCCCACATGTCTACGTCACGATGTGGGAAGATTTGCATAAAGCCGCCCAAATGTTCACGCAAAGAAAGAAGGCGTAACTTTGATTCTCACTGTAGTTTTGTTGTTGCAGCCGCTGCCATGTCGTTAAGGCGCTGTGTGCTTTGTTGTGAAAGGAAAACTACTTTGTTTGGCCTTCCAAAAGAAGGACAAACTAGAAATCAGTGGTTAGTTGTATTTACAACACTGTTCCAGAACATTTCAAACCAAATATTCAGATGTGTGCAAAGCATTTTACGGAGGACGAGGACTGTTTACTGGGAGAGTATAGCCTCACAATGTCGGTGTCTGTTTCTATAAAGTGGGGCAGTTCCAACTTTTTCAAGGACAGTCTGGCGCTTCTGAATCACAGCCTGTAAGTACGTTTATATTTAAAGAATTTGCCACTGACGATTCAAACGAGAGTTTTGAGCTGTGTAGAGTAGCGCTTGTTGTTTGTCTTTTCTTTGATCACAAATGCAGACATGTTTTTTTTGTTTACGTGGCGCGATGCAACGCAACACGTTAAATAGACAGTATAAGTCATTATAATCCATCATTTTTGTCCCCACTGGATGCAACAAATTGCCTCGTTTATAATGTACCAGGATCGGTAAGGGGCGTCTTCCATTTCCATTGGTCACACGCTGAGGAATTGGGGCCATCACAACGCACAGGATAGCTGCGACAAGTATCAGAGCACACTCGCTTTTTTCAGACTTAGGAGTGAGCTTTGAAAAATCCTACGCGTTCGAGAAAAGGCGGGGCATAGAGGGAAACAATAATGTACATTATGTGGAAAAATAATGTTTTTTTAACCTTAAACAACATAAACACATTTCATTAATCACCAAATACACAAAATTATGTTCTTTTAGCAGCACCATATGACCCCTTTAAAGGACTATTAAACGAAAGCAGAAACGCGCAGTTCTCGAGAGCACTCCAGGGTCCGAATTCACTGTACTCGGTTTACATTCAGTCCTTGTAAAGTGAACTGTATTAGAGGCACCCCCTCCCGACTAACGGCACTCATGTAACCTCAGTGTCATGCGGGGTATAGGGGGCCATTTCGGTTTTGAACAATTCGGAATGAATAAATTATTCAAGGATTCAGTGACTCATTTATAAAGCCGCCATCTACAGGCATAATGATGCAACCTGCAGAAAAATCCCAACAACAATAACACATATGATGTGGAATATTGATCACAAGGCTTTTTTTTTCATTTCTGTTGTGAAGATTGACAGAGGACAGCCCAAACCTCATTATTGAAAGGTAAATAAATAGAAAATACTCTTCTTTTGTTTTCCACAGCAGTCAAAATTCAAAAGGTTTTGAATGACATGAGGTGAATATGAGAACAGAATAGTCATGTATGCTACTATTTCATTAACATGTACTTTTTATTATTGAAAATTGTCTGTATGGGTTTATAAAGATATTCCCAGCACCATTTCATTGTAGTAGTTTCAGTTAAAACAAAAGGTTACGTCAGGCAGAGTAAACTAAATCAAGCAATCCACTACAATTAGCTCTCGCAGTGAGTTTCAGACATGAACAAAGTTTAAATTTCTCTCGGTACGCCATTAAAAACTGCTAATTAGCACAGTAAACACTAAACAAACCACAAATGGGTTTTGTGTCTTTTTGGTTTATGGAGACGCTATAACCAGCTATTTTGTATTTCGGAGTCTTTGGAGATGCAACAAAAGCACCATAATTGATTTTCATAAACCTCTCAAACTCTAACCTCAAAGCGAACAGATTTTGTAGCACAGATTATCTCCCACAATAACTATGGAAAAAGTGAACTCAATCCTCAAAGTGCAAATTTATTTAACAAACCTTGTACTGTTTATGCCACATTTATCAGGTATTATTCGAGAATTTTGGGGGGGGGTTTTTCCCAACAGACCTTTACATTTAAAAACAAAAATGAATACAGTTAATCAGTCTAGCATAAAATATTTTCATTGATTCATTATCTACTTGCTCAGTAGTCTCATTATAACCACAGATTAGTGGTTTTCTTAAAAAAAGGTTTACAGTGTACAGTATTCCTGTGGGTTAAAGTATTTTACCTAAGGCCTGCTGCAGGCAACAGAAATGCAGGGCTTGGACAGTAGTAACCATTAAGTGAACATCACATCTGGCCTGCTGGGCTTTGAACCCACAACCCTGTGTTTGCCAACAAGGAGGTGTTGCCAAAGGCGATACACTTATATGGAACTTACAGTAGAAGTGCTTAAAGAATTATAATTATTAAACAGTTTTTGGTTTTCAAACTCAATTTTAAAGAAACAGTACACCAAAAAATAAGATTTTTTCATCATTCATTCACCCTCATGTCATTCCTAATCTGTTTTTCTTCTGTGGAACGAAGTAATTTTGAAGCAGGAACTGAAGTCTTCAAGCCTCAAAAAGGAAATTGGTTAAGCTTAAACAAAATCCCATTGGTAAACTACATGGTTATATTGTTCTGCCAAACTAGCACTAGCATGGAAATTCTTGCTGGTTTAAGCTGTTACAGAGTTAAAAATATTTGAGAGAAACGGATATTTGAGATCCTACACAGCAAGTTTATAATAGCACCTGGAAAACTGTCGGAGAAATCAAACGAGTGAAGGGATAACAGCGCTGAGCTTGATTAAAATGCCCAGGGTGAACCGTGGCAACCATTGCTCAGAATCTGTCACGATTTAGAAGGTGTGAAGGATGTGCGAGGTGTACTCTGAGGAGTCATAGCTGGCCTGTATAACACTCAGATAACCTACCGGAGAGGGATCGGTCATGGGCCATGAGTCCTTATCAAACCTAGCATAAATATCAGGCTTGAGTTTCCTAAAAGCCTCTTTGAGTTGAAAGGAGCTCAAGGTCACAGATTTGTCCCTGCACTGCTGTAGCCATTCAACCAATTCAAAAGATGAGGCGCATTTCAAGATACAAACTAACAGATACCTCATTGACTGAGCAACAATTCCGATATTGATATTACCTGATGGATACTTGTTTTGATCACTTTTGAAAGAATTCGGTTGTGCTCACAACAGCTGCATTTATTTAATCAAAAATGCAGTAAAAACAGTAATACTATTTTCTATTTAAATGCATTTTACAAAGTAACTTATATTCCTGTGATGGCAAAGCTGAATTTTTAGCGCGCATTACTCCAGTCTTCAGTGTCACACGATCCATCAGAAATCATTTAATATGATTTAATTTGGGCGTAATTAATGCTGCTTAAAGTTTTCGTGGATATTTGATGAAACTACCTAGAGTTTGGGATGGAAGTGTGTTTGTTTGTGTGTGTTTGTTTGTGTGTGTGTGTATATATATATAATGATTCGAGTTAACCCTCAGATTAATTATCCTCTACAAGCCTTTCGAATTAAACTTTAGCATATAGTAAAAATGAACAAAAGGGATTTGAGACTTGACTTGGATGCGTGACAAAAGACTAAGAGTTGAGATTTAACTTGGACTCTGCATCAGAGATTTTTGAACATGTCTCGTTGAAGAGTACCCGTTCTCCATCATAGCCTGGGGAGCCAAATAATGAAAAGAACTGAAATAACACAGATGCTTCCCAGCTGCCCATTTCTGCATACTAAAATCCATGTGAAAGTGAAATGACAAGCTGGAATTGGTCTGAAAATCTCCGTACCGGACCTCTTTAGAAAATATTAATAACCAATAGAAGATGTTGTTGTGATGGTACATTTGATTGACATGCACTGTCAAAACATCCACCTATACACACGTGAATATGCATGAGCTGCTTCGTACATTAGGGTTTTTGTGGTTTGTTTACATTTATTTTCCTCTTCTCAGAGTTTCCCGTTTATGCTGAGGGGAAAGGGGAATGATGATTCCAACAGATAATAGCCTGAGGCGCTCTCACAAAACAGGCGCAAAGCGTATGTATGTGTGTGTTTGTGTGCGATCTCAAGTCTGGCCACACAAATCAATACCATCAAATGGCACCCTGCAGATCTCTGATAATTACAGAGCAGGACATGGAAAAAGAGAGCTTAAAGGTATAGTTCAGCCAAAAATTTAAATTATGTCATTATGTAATCATCCTCGTGTCATTACAAACCTGTGTGACTTCGTTTGCCTTGAAACACAAAACAGGGAATTATGAATAAGTTATATAAGCCATTTATTTTGTGTATCTGTATGTATGTATGTATTTAAATTCTACATATTAGCTATTTGCTATTAGGGATTTTACAATTGTGGCCAATATCGACATCTGATATACACTACCGCTCAAACGTTTGGGATCAGTAAGACTTGCAATGTTTTTTAAAGAAGTCTCTTATGCGCTCATCCAAAAGCTGCATGTATTTATCAAACATGCCGAAAAACCCCCCAGTAATCTTGCTAAATGTAATATAACAATTAATATACTTTAAAATATATTTATTTCTGTGATGCAAAGCTAAATTTCCATCAGCCATTACTCCAGTATAAAGTGTCACGTGATCCTTCAGAAATCATTCTAATATGTGATTTATTATAAGTGCTGGAAAAAAAAAATGTTGTGCGCTTAATATTTTTTGGAACCTGGATACTTTCAGGAGGCTTTGCTGAAAAAAGCCGTTAAAAAGAGGCATTTATTCAAATGAAAATCTGGCTTTAGGAAACTGCTTTAAATACTTTTTTTCCCACCTCAATCTTACACTCCTACACCATTTAACTGACCAAGCAAAAAAAAACAGAATTGTAACAGACTCGTAAATGTATATCTAAAATAAAAAAACAGAAATAAGACATGGCATAAGTATTCATACTTAACTAAATAGTAGCGAAAACACCGTTTACAGTCTCAAGTCTTTTTTGTTTTAATGCGACAAGCTTTTCTCATCATCATTTAGCAATTATCCACCATTCTTCTCCTCACCTCTTCACCTTTCAAGCTCTGTCAGGTTGGATGGGGGGCAGATGCACATTTTCAGGTTTTTACAGAAATATTTGTTTGGGTTCAATCCCAAGCTCTGGCTGGGCCACTCAAGGACATTCACAGAGTTGTCTATAATTGACTCTTGCTGTGTGCTTAGGGTCATTGTCCTGTAGGAAGGTGAACCTTCTGCCCGGTTTGAGGTTCTGAATGCTCTGGACTGGGGTTTTCATTAAGGCTATCTCAATATTTTGGTGCATTGAGCGTTTCTTCTACTCTAACGAGTCCCTGCTGCTGAAAAATAGCCCCACAGCACGAGGCTGTTACCAGCACACTTTATTTTTGGGATGCTACTCTGTAGGGGATGAGCAGAGCTGGTTTCCTTCAAACATGATGCTTGGAATTGAGGCTCATCAGACCAGATAATCTTGTTTCTCACAGTCTGAGGGTCCTTTAGGTCCTTTTTTTTT